>VDFB02270651.1:105647502-106214759 GCA_007258455.2 Sequoia sempervirens | reverse complement strand
CATACTTGGATGGTTCATGTGAGCATTGCAGTGGCTTGCAGTGTATGTCAATATGTCAACATATAGAAAGCACAAATGAGGTGGGACATAAACTAGTAGAGTTCGGGAAGTATAAAATGGTGGCATATGGTACAAAGATGGGTCTGAAGCACAAAGGTGTGAGTTGGTTATTCAGAAAATTCCAGTATATCAGTTCATGTCCATGTTTCTTGAGAATCTAGTGTATGAGTATGCAAGTCATACCCATAGAGCCCGATGGCTGGACACACAATTCAAGCTATGCAAGGACACCTTTCCACTTGGCAGCATAGTATCAGTGGTTGAATTTGTAGAGAACTACACTCTACAGCCAAAGCGTGAGGTGCAGTCACAGTATTACAACTCCACACATGTTTCAATATTTGTGCAAATATCATTCATTCATGCAGCTGATAGTACAGAGGACCAAAGGAAGGTATTGAGGGAGTATCACTTTATATTAGTGATGATCGCTTTCTCGAGTTTGTGCAAAGATTTAGCTTCTAGATGCTATGGCCATTTGGCTCAAAGGGGCATATCATACGGTCGACATATTATATGGTCAGACAATTGTGCAGCACAGTTCAAGAATGCGTGCATGTTCTACTGGTTGTGTAGGATGTATCTCACTACACGTGTTCAACATATGTGGAACTTTTGTGAAGCCGGACATGGAAAGGGGGAGCATGACGGTGCAGGAGCATGCGTGAAAAGAGCATTAGCACGAGAAGAGTTAAAGTATCAAGACAATGCACAGTTGACAGATGCAAGATCAATCACAAGTGGTGTAATGCTTCGGAGCGGGTCCAGCAACTAGAAGGCACGCCTTTAGTTCATAGATTTTTGGTTGATGGATGATACCAACATTGCACCATATGATTGTTGTACACTAACGAGTGAGTTGCACCCCCTTTCCAGTTCAAATGCAGGTTCATGGAGTATCGATACACATAAGATGGCATGCTTTTGTTCTTCATGTACAATGCAAGCCTGGAATGATTGTGAGTCAGGGGAGTGGGTTGACAAATGGTTGACAAGTTATCTTAGCCCAGTTCACACGTATTTCCCTCCGATGGCATTGGAACTAACACAGATGGAATCGTCGGTCGACTTTAACCATGTATCAGATCTAGTTCAACTAGGTAATATATCTACTTATTTAGTATTTGAAATTCCATATTGTTATCTTACTTTGTACTGTATTCATAATGTTGACTAATTTCAAGAGATATGACGCACATATAAATGTAGGGCATGTTTATGTAGTTATTGCAGATGAAGACAACGAAGAAGTTACAGACTATTACTTGTGTCATTGTCTTGAGGCAAAAAAGAAATTGGAAGCCCCAATTGTAGATGGAGAAAAACATTGAATACCCCACAGATCGGGCCATTGTTGTTACCGAACGGGCTCAAGGTCTCTACATAAGATCAAGTAAACATTGGTTGTTTGAGGAATTTGACACGCATCGTGAAGATTCTTCATTACCAAACCTTGTCGTAATCCAATGCGTTCGCTTGATCAAATATGGGGTAGACCTTTGAAGAATAACTTGTGGGAGGTGCGTGAGTCTGACCATGAGACAATAATTGACACAATAAAGAGTAGAGCAAACACGGATGGTTCATTGGATTAATTTGTAAGTATGTGCACAACTGTTCTTATTAATTTGTAAGTATATGCACAACTGTTCTTATTAATTTATACTTGATGGTAAAATTTGTTAGTAAGTCTCATTTTTTTATGTTAATAAATGCATATTTAATGTCTTCCCATTCTTGTAGTTTCGAAGGTGTCCGGCATTATGCTCTGATGGATGTTTATACCTTGCTCCAAAGCTCCCATTTTGGCATAGGTTATGGAATTTGGCTTCACACCTGCTAATTGCATTTGCTTGAAAGTTTCTAAAGCCTTTTCAGCAAATACATTTTGTGTATATCCTGCAATCATTGTATTCCATGAGATAGCATCTCTTTCAGGAATTTTGTCAAACAGTTCACAAGCCTTGTCTATGCTTCCACATTTTGCATACATGTCTACTAGGGTAGTTGCAACTACAACATCTAACAAAATTCCTCTATTATTTATTCTTTGAATGATGTTCATACCCTGTTCCAAAGCCCCCATTTTGGTACAAGTAGGAAAGATGTTGGAAAAGGTTGTGGAATTTGGATTTATACCTACCAATTGCATTTGCTTGAAACTTTCTAAAGCATTTTCAACAAATCCATTTTGTGCATATCTAGCAATAATTGTAGTCAATGAGATGACATCTCTTTGAGGCATTCTGTCAAAAACTTCGCATGCTTTCTCTATGCTTCAACATTTTTCATACATGTCTACCAAATCATTAGTCATGAATTAGGATGAGTCTTTTAGATTACCTGAGTCAATAGTGTGAAAATTGCAATTTTGCACAAATGTTGCTCTTCTAGCCTATGAAGGAAAAACAACTCAAATTTGTATATGAACATGCAATATTGATGTCTTGATGATGTAATAAGGTTTTTTTAGGGTCATTTGAATGGATTTTTGGGTCTTAGATGATAGGAGTCAAAATTGCTTCAAAAATGCAATGTTGTCATAGTGTAATTTGTGTAAACTCATCATTTAAGTTGTAAATCCCTTAACCAATGGCTCCCTCTTTCAAAAAATAGTTGAGGGTCATTGGAAATGATGTGTAAAAGTTTATAAGGCCTCATTTTGGTTAGGGCAGAAGGTTGATTGGAAGTTTGAAGCATTTGAATATTAAAAAAACTCAGTTTTTCTTGATTTTCCAGTAGTTTTGACTATTCCTTCAATTGGTACGACCTGCAGCAGCATTGTAAAGCCCTATAATGAATATGGTTTGATAGAGGGTAGAGAATAATTTCTTTTGGTGGTGATTTGAATTGATTTCATTAAGTATTAAGAAATTTACTTCAATTTTAGTGAAAGAGGGTCTGAAACCCTACCAAACAAGGGTTTGGTCACCAAAATGGTCATAATTCCCATTTCCACCATGGGAAAAATGTAAAAATTGGTAGAATGTTAGGTTTAGGGCCCTTATTCATGTTCAAATTTGTTTCAGAGTGAAAGATGGAGGTTTGCAAAAGTTATTTGATGCCCTAGGTCAGTTTTTCCCTTGTAAATGCATGAAAATGGTCTTTAAAATGCACTTTTCATAATTTTCTGAGTATTTGTGCAATACTAATGAATGAAAAGCATGGAATAGGTCTTGGGGAACCTGTTAGAATATTTTAAAGGAATTATGGGTGTTTGGGTGTGCCTTGAAAGGTTGAACACTTCCTTATGCAGGCCTAGTTAAGCCTCGTTTATGGCTTGTAAGTCAATCTTTTGATACATTTATGGTGGGTGTTTGATCCTATGCTTTTGGGAACTTGTGGAGGATATTTTAGGAGTCTAAAAGAATGTTTCATTTTCTGGTTAATTCCTTTAATCAGTTTTTATTTTGACTATCCTATTGGTGAATGGATGTTTTTGGGTACAAGGTCTATTTGTTTGGTCATTTTCTATTGTGTGAAGAGTTTTTACATCATCCCCAAGTCATGTTGAGATTTTTGATTATGTGATTAAATTTGAGTGATCAAGTTGCATTGTTGAGTGATCAATTCAATAAAAAACAACAATGGCAAAGTTTGCCCTTTCAAGGTTTTATGAAGGGAAAGAGAGTCCAAATTGTAAGGGAAACAAGAATTTGTTTAATGAATGTCAAGTTGAGTGTGGATTGAGATTTTTCTTCCTTTTCTTTGCATCACATTAAGCCAGTGTGGAACACATCTCAAATTGGACATTAGGTCCTTTTAAAGTCATCTATTTCAAATTAGGACATTAGGTCCTTTCAAATTGGGACACATCTCAAATTGGACATTAAGACTAGTGATCTTGCCATTATCATCTATTTCAGTTTAAAGTACCTTGGAACACCTCCTCTAAACTCTATATCCGTGCATTCAATGGTGTGCTTCAAATTGTGTTTGTATGATGCCTTGAATTGTCATAAGGTTTCTTAATAGGTCTTTGAAACCCTTGCTTCTCTAACATTTTTCTACTCATTGACTGTCATACTTAAAATATTCCTTCAAATTCCTTCAAGGTGTTTAGGAATGATGATTTAATGGTGAAAAGTCAAAGAGAAGATTCTGGAAGTGTGTGGAAGTCAATTTTTCAAGAGGCCCTAGTTTTTGGAGCAATTTCGTGAGGGTTTTGTGTTTGAGCATGTTAAGGGTGTCATAGGAGATTAAAAATTGGAAAATACTTGGTTTGGGAACAATTTAAGATACCGTAGAAAGTTTCATGGTCAAGTGATAAGTTTTGAATAGGGTTGCTTTGGAAAAGGGGGCTATTTAGGCTAGTTTTGGTGGGATAGCAGATTTTTGAAAGGTTTGGTCTGAAACAAGTGCTATCAAGATTTTGGTATGTTGTGTAGCATCACAAAACACACCTAATTCAATCATTATTTTGGTGATTCTTTTGGAAAAGTTGTTAGAAAAGTCAAAAAAACCACCGTTGGAGGCCTAGTTGGTTGGAAGCCTAGTCAAGGTGGAAAAGTGGGTTTTTGTTTGAGTCAGAGGTTTGGGGCTTTGAAAACATTCAAGACAAGTTTTTTTGTGTCCCTTAAGGGCATTCCAAGGGTTTGGGTCCATAGGAGAAAGATTGGAGTCATAAGTGCACTTTGAGGCTTCTTTCCTTAGCGTTATTTAGAACATGGTTGAGATTACTTCATTGAAAAAACCTTCAAGCCTTTGAGTTTTGTTTTGAGTCCCATATCCTCTACATCATAGTGGTATCATAGCAGTGAAGTAGGTCCTTTAGGGATTGAAGAATCAGCAATGGCACCTAAAAATCAGTTAGCAAGAGAGTTGGAGTTGAGGAAACCTTGGAAAGGGAGAGGAAAGAAGAGAACAAGAAGCTGAACAAGAGGCTAAAGCAAGGGAAGAGAGGCAATGGAGAAGGGAGAGAGAAGTATGTAGGCTAGGATCAATAGCCTTGAGAGAAATAGGCGAGGAGAGCAAGGAGAACAAGAAGACAATGATGAAGAAGAAGAGTGATAGGGAGGGGGTTGGAGGAATCAATCACAGATTCCATCTCTAGGTCTTGTTTGCAAGACCTCCTTGGTGTTTTGTTTCACCACCTTAACCTATAGGACCCTTCTCAAGTTTAGGTACCCCTGGTCTGTCTGGCCAACCCCACTTCTATCACAATTCCATCTACCAAGTTAACCTTGGTGCAATGCTTCAACTCTTCCTTAGCCCTTAATCTACCCTAAAGGCTAATCTATCATCAACACTCCATTAGTTCTTGCAGGGGTGTAGAGATGTCTTCAATGGCTTCAAACCAACCTCCTATGGTTCTTGAAGGTTCACCAAAACTCCACCTTTTCATCGCTTTCACCAAACCCTCATCTAGGGTTAAGAAGGCTACTAGTCCATGACCCCCAATTAGGTCTCCATCACCAAAACAACTGGTTATTACTCAAACATTTCAAAAGACCACCTCAATCTTTCTTTGAGGTCCTTGTCCCATATGAACACCTCTCAAATATTTTTGAGGTCCTAATCTTTAACTATCTGTACAATGCTTAAACTTGAAAATGGTCATTTCCTAGGGTTTTAAGCCATTTTCTGGCTGTTTTCAAACTGTCAACTTGTTCTCACATCAATTGAACTGATGGATCTTTCTCCTTCATGTGGCAACTAGGTAAGACACTTGCCTACCTCCTCAAAAAAGCAATTTATCAAGAACTGGTCACCCCTGCAAGTTATGTGCTCTGCACTTCTTGTCTTCCCTAGCCGGACTCTTCCTGGCTCGCCTAGGGCAAGACTTTGCCAACAGCTCCTATGTTCACACAAACCCTAAATCCTACCATATTTACACACATGGAGTCTAGTCACTATTCCCAAATGGCCGTACAATTTGTACAATGGGAAAGTGATCTAAACCTCCATTTTCTGAAGACTGCCTGGTTCAGACCAGCAACAGTGTAGAAACACACAGTGCTTGAAAATGAATAAAACAACTATCTAATGACACACAAAGCTTGTAGAAACACCACTCTACATCCTACATAGGTCTTGATGCTATATCAATCCATTAAAGCTTCAAGTACCCTAGGAGGTTGGTTTTTAGCCATTAAAGACATTCCCACACCCCTGCAAGAACTAATGGAGAGTTGAGGATAGGTTAGCCTTTAGGATTGATTAAGGGCTACGGAAGAGTTGGAGCATTGCACCAAGGTTATCTTGGTAGATGGAATTGTGATAGAAGTGGGGTTGGCCAGAAAAACCAGGGGTACCTAAATTTGAGAAGGGTCCTATAGGTTAAGGTGGAAAGCCAAAACACCAAGGAGGTCTTGCAAGCAAGACCTAGAGCAGGAATCTGTGATTGATTCCTCCAACCCCCTCCCTATCAGAAACACAAGAATACCACTTTATTTAACTAATCTCCTCCCTTCTTCCAAAGTGATTCTATAAGCATGAAAATCTATTTATTAGATAACTTGTTGAGTGACCTATTCATACATAGATGGGTCAACTCCTTTTCATTATCCAATTTTTCATTAAGTTCATTTTTCTTCACTTTGATGATGAAGTCTCTAAAGTCATTTGTAGTAACAAAGGTATCATCATCCATGAACTAGCTACAAGCTAATACTTTGACATCATTGGGAACAGAGTTCTCATCATAAAAATTAACTGCTAGCCTATTTTTAGGAACTTGTTCATCACCTTGATTGATTTGGGGAGAAGGGAAGTGTTAGTTCACTTCCTCATCTCTAGGAACATTCTTCATAGTCTCCTCTTGCACACTCTCCCTTTCTTTTGGATTCTTTGAATAATCAACCAAGGGTGCATCAAGAGTTTGCATTGATTGGCTTGTGAGCAACTTGTGCTGATGATTCTGTTGACAAGGCTTGTTGTTGAACAAGTTAGCCCACTTCCATCCCTTTTTCTCTTGCTCTGCCAACTTCATCATGCTGAAAAATTCCCATCTACCATGGCAACAAACATCTTCTCCATCATTTCCATGGGACTTGTGTACTTTTCAAAGGAATAACATAAGCATGATTATTTTTATCTTCTTCTATTTTGTTTGGACCATGAACATCCATTTCCTTTTCCTTTCTCTGACCTCCTTATTAGTTTTGAGGTTCCTTATCACATCATTAGATGCATGGAAATGATGGTAGATATGAGATCTACCCCTCTCTACCCTCATTTTACTGATATACCCTTTAGGATCACAACTCATGGAAATGTCTACTTTCATTCAATAAATAGCCTTGATCAATAGCTATGCAGGCTAGGATCAATAGCCTTGAGAGAAATAGGTGAGGAGAACAAGGAGAAAAAGAAGACAATGATGAAGAAGAAGAGCATGTGCAGGTAACTCAAAGACAACCAGCAGATGAGATAGAAGACCCTAAGGAAAGGAAGTTCAAAAGATTGTTGAAAGTAGCACAAGGTCATGGAGGAAAGAGTCACATAGAGTTGCCTATCTATCAGGGGAAGATGGATAGTGAAGAGGTGTTAGGATGGCTTGATGCCTTAGAAAACTATTTTGAGTTTGAAGAGATGGAAGAAGAGAGGAAGGTTAAGTTTTCTAAGACAAAGTTGAGAGGTACAACACTGACATGGTGGACTAGTTTTCAGAATGATAGGATGGCTAGAGGGTTGGCAAAAGTTTCTATATGGGAAAGGATGAAGAGTTTGGTCAAGGAACAATTTTTACCATCAGATATTTGATCCATTTCATGAAAGAATGTTGTTGTGACTTGTGAAATGGATCAATCCTTACATGTATAATACAGATCTAAGAAAATAATGTGCAGAAAGGAGGAATGATAGGGTGTACACCGAGATTTCACATTGAAAACTGTATGAAAATGATGCCTAAAGTGTAGTAGTAGCAGAACTACCTTAATGAGGGGCATGTTTTTGAGTTGAAGGTGTTTAGGAATGATGATTTAATGGTGAAAAGTCAAAGAGAAGATTCTGGAAGTGTGTGGAAGTCAATTTTTCAAGAGGCCCTAGTTTTTGGAGCAATTTTGTGAGGGTTTTGTGTTTGAGCATGTTGAGGGTGTCATAGGAGATTAAAACCTGGAAAATACTTGGTTTGGGAACAATTTAAGATACTGTAGAAAGTTTTGTGGTCAGGTGATAAGTTTTCAATAGGGTTGCTTTGGAAAAGGGGGCTATTAAGGCCTAGTTTTGGTGGGACAATAGATTTTTGAAAGGTAGGACAGTCTAAATAAAATCCATCCAAAATCCTATACCAAGCTCAAACTATTGAATTTAGGCAACTATGATATGCCTCTACAAGACCCCAAAGTCTCACCTTTTAACAGTGGATGGAAGAACAACCATGGACCAATGTATCACTGTCCCCAAGAGGCTTAATTTGCTGATCACACTAGGATTTTGATTACCTAGGCTCACCCCTTCACCCCAAAGCCCTAATTTAAATTCATACAAACTAATTAAAACCATTTCCATCACTCCTAAGTTCCTTTTTAAGAAAAATCCACACAAAACAAGCAAAACTCACTGCATGTTTGGGGTTCTTTAGAAGCAAAGAAGTTGGGACAGCAGGAATGTGTTCCAAAACAAGTGTATCTAAAATTGATATATGTTTTTAATGCCCAAAATGGGTACCCTAAAATGTATTTATCCTGTAAATATTCATTTTGGTTTGCATGTTACACCCGATTTAGTGTTTTAGCACTTACAAACAAATTTGGTCGTCTAGTGCAAGCAATTTTCGTTCTGCAACTCGTGCAACCAAATGGACTGTTCCAACGCATTCAAATAGGCATGTTTATGCTAGGCATGGTCCTCTTTCGCACCCAAACATGCGAAATCGCTCTAAGCTACATTCAACCAGATCGATCCCTTAAGGGTCCAAAGGGAAAAATGGTTGCAAACTTCAACATGAGGTTACTCAGACACCGTGATGCTTAGAAACTTATCGTCTAATCCTATGGGATCATGTTGGGCCCCTCTACAATAACCTATCTCTATTTTTGTTATCTCGGAGTGGTTTTCCTGTGGTATCTAGTTTTCAGTTGATGAAAAAAGTGTCAGATGGAAGCAGTGGAAAGTTGCAAGGTGGTGCAATTTTCGTTCTGCAACTCATGTGACCAAGCAATTGTTCAAGCAGCGTTCAAATAGGCATGTTTCACGCTAAGGCATGGTCCTCTTTTGCACCCAAACATCTTGAATCACTGCGATACGTTGACGGATGTCGATCCCTTAAGGGTCCCAAAGGGGGAAGAAATGGCTGCAAACTTCAGCACGAGGTTACTCGGACACCGCGACACTTAGAAACTTCTCGTCTAATCCTGTGGGATCATGTTGTGCCCCTCTATAATAACCTCTCTCAGTTTTCGTTATCTCAGAGTGGTTTTCCCGTGGTGTCCAGTTTTCAGTTGCTGGAAAAAGTGTCAAATAGAAGCAGTGGAAAGTTGCAAGGTGGTGCAATTTTCGTTCTACAACTCATGTGACCAAATGGACTATTCCAACACATTCAAATAGGCATGTTTACACTAGGAATGGTCCTCTTTTGCACCCAAACATGCGGAATCGCTCCAAGCTACGTTCAACCGGATCGATCCCTTAAGGGTCCAAAAGGAAAAATGGCTGCAAACTTTAGCAAGAGGTTACTCAGACACCATGATGCTTAGAAACTTCTCGTCTGATCCTATGGGATCACATTTGGCCCCTCTACAATAACCTCTCTCGGTTTTAGTTATCTCGGAGTGGTTTCCATTTGGTGTCTAGTTTTAGTTGATGGAAAAGTGTCAAATAGAGAGGCGATGGAAAGTTGCAAGGTGGTGCAATTTTAGTTTTACAGCTTCGTGCGACTTCAAATGGACTATTCCAACGCACATTCAAATAGGCATTTTATGCTAGGCATGGTCCTCTTTGCACCCAAACCGCAGCGGAGTCGCTTGAGCCTCACGTTCAACGGATCGATCCTTAAAGGGTCAAAGGGCAAAATGGAGTGCAAACTTGACATGAGGTTACTTTCGCACCGCGAAGTGATGCTTAAAGGCTTCTCGTCAATCCTATGGGATCGTGTTGGGCCCCTCACAATAACCTCTCTTTGTTTTGTTATCTTGGAGTGGTTTTCCCGTGGTGTTCAGTTTTTAGTTGATGGAAAAAGTGTCGGTCCGAAGCGGTGGAAGGATTCACCCGAGGTGAAGTGCGATTTTAGTTCGCAGCTTCGTATATTAAGCGGACTATTCAATGCATTCAAATAGGAATTTTTGCAGCTAGGAATGGTCCTCTTCGCACCCAAACCGTGGAATCTCTCAAGCTACATTCAATAAATTCGATCCCTTAAGGGTTTGAGTGTAGTATGTTGAAATAGACCATTCCTCCTATTGTTCGGGTTGTGTGTCAGTGATATGGGCTTGATGTAACTTGAATTGTGGTAGTTTGAATGGGCCTGTTGAGTGGTTTGGAAATCTTTGTATTGCATCAGCTTGTTGCTTACTATTATGCTTTGATATATTTTTTCCAAGCATCCATAGCTTGTTCCAAAGCACCTGTTTTAGGCTTTTAGCCATAGCGGCAAGGCAATGAACTGTTTGATAAAATGATTTGGTAGACATGTATGAAAAATGTGGTAGCATAGACAAGGCAGTGAACTGCTTGAAAAAAATGTCTCAAAGAAATGTAGTCTCATGGTGATGGAATGCCATGACGAATGCCATGACAAGCAAATTGCTATGGATTGTCATGGCATTCCATCACCATTGAGACCACATTTCTTTGAGGCTTTTTTTCAAACAGTTTGCTACATTTTCTATGCTATTGCTTATTAGTAAGCTTTGATAGATTTTTTCCAAGCATCCATGTAGCTTTTTTGGAAGCACCTATTTTAGGCTTTCAACCATAGCAACAAGGAAGTGAACTATTTGATATTCCACCACCATGAGACCACATTTCTTTGACGCATTTTTTTCAAATAGTTCATCCCCTTGTCTATGCTATTGCTTACTATTATGCTTTGATAGATTTTTTCTAAGCATCCATAGCTTGTTCGAAAGCACCTGTTTTAGGCTTTTAGCCATAGCAGCAAGGCAATGAACTATTTGATAAAATGCTTTGATAGACATGTATGAAAAATGTGTTAGCATAGACAAAGTGATGAACTCTTTGAAAAAATGCCTCGAAAATGAAGTCTCTTGGTGATGGAATGCCATGACAATCAAATATTTTTGATTGTCATGGCGATCGAATCATGAGACCTCATTTCTTTGAGGCATTTTTTCAAAGAGTTCACTACCTTGTCTATGATATTGCTTACTATTATGCTTTTGATAGATTCTTTTCAAGCATGCATAACTTGTATGAAAGCACTTCTTTTAGGCTTTCAGCCATAGCAACAAGGCAACACTTGAACTATTTGACAAAATGCTTTGGTAGACATGTATCAAAAATGTGGTAGTATAGACAAGGCAGTGAACTGTTTGAAAAAATGCCTCAAAGAAATGTGGTCTCATAGAATGCCATGACAAGCAAATGTAATTGGCAGTTGCTCCTAGTTATTAGTTATGCAATGTGAAGTAATTGCATAACTGCTTAGGTTGATTTTATAAAAACTATATATTGTAATTAAAATTTTGTCATCTATCAGTATCTAGTTATTGGATTGTAATGTGAAGCAATGCTTTAAGTTTGAAAAGATGTGCAATGCAATGTAATCAGCGTTATGAATATAAACTACAAAATTATAAATTAAAGTTCAAAACATAAAATGTCAAGTGTTTACAATCAGCCATTATTGATCATTTTATCAAAATTTGAGCAGTGTGAACATTTTTCTATGTGGAAGGCAAACAAGAAAATAGTGGTTCAAAAATAAGAATTTGTCTTACGCGCAAATGAGAAATATTCACAATATGTGCTAGGAAGGAATAAGTCCACAAGATCAGTATGCAAGAGCCAGAATTGCAAAATTGAGAAACTTCGTTTGACTTCCAAACACAAATTTTCACGCACCGATGTTCCAACATAAGTCAAAAGTATATGTCGTAAGTTGTAAAGTATACACTTGAATACATGTAACTCGCTATCTATTGACCCATTAATTTATAATGCAAATGGACACCATCAGTAAAAAGATTTTGTATTAATCAAATAGCCATGTCGCATGTACATCAATATATCAATATAAATTATAAAATATAGTTACAAAAAAAGCCATATAGGCTTACGAGAATGCCATATAGGAATACAATGTCAAATATATCAAATACAAAATATGTACAAAATTTCCATGTAGGCATACAACAAAGGGCTCTACATTCAAAATTCATTTCTCTCCATGCTACGGTTCAAATGCAATTTCTTTCCCTTTCGTGCTGACGATGGCGATACTACGTTGTCCTCGTTTCTATTGAGGTGCTCCTACTATATCTCTGATTTGGCTCTGGTCAGAGTTTCAACTGTTACAATAAAGTAAAGACATTAATATATAGAAATTGCATTATAAAAATTATTATATTTAACAAATTTAATCACTACGACCATCGGCGATCATGCTCCTCGAAATATTTGCGTGTCGATGCTTTCGGGTGATACTAGAATTACTGTATAGTATCAAATAGAAATTAAACTTCTAAAATCAATAATGGTTTTGATTTTTCACTAGAACTAGTTCATCTATAACAATGAATGTAAATTGAAATTTAGTAATTTGCCTCATACCTCCTATCAGGCCATAGAAGTTCTGTCTTTGATAGAAACACCAATATCATTGCCTTGTTACATTAGGTGGTGTTTTAACATCTGTTTCGAAAATAAAACAACAAATTATTCAATCCTGCAAAATAGTTATCCAATTTGAGTAATGCTTTGAGTTTGAATGATGTGTAATGCAACCTAAGCAACAATATGATTATCATTTTTTTAAAAAGCAATAACCTAGGACAATCACATTGAAAAACAAAAGACCCTTTAGGACAAATTTTAAGTGAAAAAGCGTCAAAACACAATGTAAAATATGACAACCAATATGAGGAAGAGATGATCTAGTCAAAAGGAGCTTTGATAGTAGCCAACTGAGTTAAGTATGACAAATCCAAGTATCATTGTTGCAAGGAATGGAGTAAGAGCTAAATAAAGATACAGCGACAATAAAAAATGATGGAGCTAACTTGTCAAGGGCCTATTCTTCAAAACCCTTATTAAACGCTTGTCATAGTTTAAGATATGCAATAAATGTTTGACAATGGAATTAACCTTTTGAGGATGACAGTGATTAAATTGAGGTCTCCTTTTACCATGAAAAGACTGAATATTCTTTCTTTGGCCTATCATTATGATTTTTAAGTTTCCTCACTTGAGTTAAATATAATAGTCAAGTGTTTATACCAAAGATGATAGAGAAAATAATCATGAAAAGGAGAATATGATGGTGATCAATGACAAATCAGTGGCACATTTGACAATCGAAAGAGTAGAGGAATGCATAGTGAACATCATGGTACAACTTATGATATAAATTAAGCCACATGGTTGATGTGCTTTGAATCCTTGCATCTAAAGGAAATGGATAGTGAACATCATGTGTTACCTTGTTACTACATGAAGGAGGAGGCTCCATCTCTCCATTTGGTGTGTAAACAAAGTGGAAGTTTGCTAACTATCAAGTGAAGGCTTAAAACCCTAGTTTTTGCTCCATTTCATGTTTGAGCTTTGTACGGACAGTGGAAGGCTGGGACCTCAAGAATCTTTGAGTGTTGTCCATGTGAACCAAGAACCTTGGAAAAAGAGTGGGAAGTCCTTTCAGATTTGTGAGTTCTAACCTGTTTTGTAGGTGAAGGAGACCTAATAGGGGCTCAAGGGCTACTAGCCTTTCAAACCCTAGCTAAAGGATTGGTGAGAGCGATGGGAAGTTAAAGTCTTGGAGGTTGTTCAAACACCTTTGGAGGACAGTTTGAAGCCTTTTAAGACTTATTAGTACCCCTGCAAGAGTTGATGGAGTGTTGAGGAAGATTGGTCTTTAGTATAGTGTAAAGGCTAAGGAAGAGTTGTGGCAATGAACCAAGGTGGACTTGGTGGTTGGAGTTTGTGATAGAAGAGGGGTTGGTCAGACAAACCAGGGGCACCTAGTCATGAGTAGGGACCTATAGGTTAGATTGGTGAAGCAAAGCACCAAGGAGGTCTTACAAGGAAAGGCCTGAAGTAGGGTGATGATTGGGATTCACTCCAGCCTCCTATCATGTTGTGTAGGGAGCAAGCAAAAGATTTGGGATTGATCTTGTATATGAAGAAAAGAGTCTAGTGGTTCTGGCATCATGGTGACAAATCTTTGAGGTTAATGAAGGGTTGAAGAAATGAAGCGAAGACAATAGAGGTAATGAGAGAAAGGATTGGAACCAGCAGCGAGCAAGCTTGAATGTTATCTTGGTTTGATGGAAGAATATGAAAAGAAAAGAGGTTGCAAGGAGGATAGAATCATGAACACGACCCTATGATGAAGGAGGATCCTTCTTAAAGAAAGCATTGAAGGCTTTAGTGGAAAAACCTTGAAGGAGTACCATTGTTTAGTGGAAAGATGAGTCAGTTGGTTATGGATTGGATAGAGGGAATGAAAAGAAACCATTTTTGAGTGTGAGTAAAGGTGCTGAAGCACATAAGGTAAAGGTTGATAAATCAAGACTAAGAGGTTCTACCTTAACTTGGTGGAAATTCATTCAGATAGATAGGGAGAAGGAAGGCAAGCAGCCTATCTCTACTTGGAAGGGAATGGTTGCCAAAGTGAAAGAAGAATACCTACCTACAGACTATGAAATTCGGTTGCATAAGAGGAGATAGAGTTTGAGGCAAAGAGATTAGGATGTGAGTTCTTATACTGAGGAGTTTCAAAGACTTTTCATGAGGTCCAATGTCACAGAGGATGAAAGTATCAAGGTGGCAAGGTATCTCAACGGTTTGAAGTGGAACATTCAAGAGGAGATGGTTCTCTTAAGCCCCAAAATAGTGCCCCAATGTTATCAATTGTATGTTAAGATTGAAAGAGAGGAGTAAAGGAAGCAAGATCAGACATCTAAGGGCAAGGCAAAGGAAAGAGATCAAAGAGGACAGCATGGTGGCTACCAAGGTAGAGGCAATGACCAAAGAAACCAAGGAGAGTCAAAACTCATAGAGCATGGAGGTGAAACATCTACAAGAGGTGGATATAATAGGTGTAGAGGACCTTAAGGAGGTTCAAATAGAGGAAGAGGAGCAGGAAGGAAGGAGCCTTTCCTTGTAAGACCTCCTTGGTGCTTTGCTTCACCAATCTAACCTATAGGTCCCTACTCATGACTAGGTGCCTCTGGTTTGTCTAACCAACCCCTCTTCTATCCATTCATCAAGATCTTTGTTGGCCTTCTTGCCCCTCCTAAATTTTGGACCACATCCAGGCTGCCTCCACACATAAAGAAGCTGGACAGCATCCTTGGTCTTTAAGCGGTTTTAGCGTGATAGTTATGCAAATGAAAATGAAGAAAAGTAATCATCTCATATCCATTGGTTGGAAGAATGCATGCTTAATGTTTTGATACATGATGTCGCTCTCTCTTTTCTCCTGTGGTTGAATATCAAAATCGGTATGGTGGGCCTCGGACTTCCTAGTCATCTTTCTTCCTTTTCCACCAAATGTTGTCTGATCCACGTAATACGCTAGCCCTAATTGGCTTTGTTTTTGAGAAAGCTGAAGTTTCTCTTGGAGTCACCCGGTGTAGCTCTCTCTACCTTCAAGCTCTTTCATTGCTACAAATTGTCTTTGGGATTTAGTCATTTGTACCACATGGTTGGTGTGCTTTGAATCCTTACATCTAAGGGGTTTAAAACCCTAGGGGCCTTAGATGAGAAAAAGAAGTAATGTTTTTCTTTTCTTTTTATGTGAGGACGTAGTAGTGAGATAAAAGAGGACTGTATAGAAAAATGAAAAAAGAAGACATAAAATTCATGGACCATACTATATCACCTACATGCTAGCTAACAAGGACATGAATGTAGTAGATTTAGGTATGATAAGGGTATTGCAAGGTATATTTGAGGAATATATAAGAATGAAGAAGAATTCAATGGATCAAATTAGTGTCAAATGTTTTCCTAAAAGATCTCCCACACCCTATTAGGGAATTTAATCATTTCTAAGCATTTTCCACGTCCTATGGGAAAGTTTGAGGAGGCCCCAATAGTTGAGAGTTTAATGAGTAATTATAACTTATTTCCATGCAATCATGATTAGTTAGAGAACATATAGGGAAACTTGATGAGCTATGCAACAAATGAAGAGAATATAGGGTATTTTGACCTAGTCTTAAGCATCTCCAAGGCCTGTGAGATATTGAAGGAGTCTTGGCTGATAGATAGGCTGAGGATAGAATTATTTCTTTTGGTTACATTGACATCATGGTGACATCCATAGTCTTATTCTTGGTTACGTTGACATCACAAAAATTATATAGGATGGAGTAGAATGTAGCTCTACCTTTGTCAGTTCCATGTTAAATTTTTATTATATATAGCTTGCTAGTGTAGGAATTCTAAGACAAACAATCATGGTAGGGCCATTCTTAAAAGATTTCAAATAATAACCTAGTGAACCCATATACTCTTATGACTATATATATACACAAATTTAGATTAAACTTAGAATTCATTAACTTTAAGTTCTATTTATTCTATATTACCTCAGTGAAAGTTTGATCAAATCTACTTGCACTCAAAGGTGTTTCCTTGAAACCTCCAACAACACCCTGTTCAACATCCAAAATCACATATTAAAATACCACATTTGTAAAAAAATGCTATTAACATATGTAATCAATTTATAATTGTTTACTAAACTTTACATACCCCACTGATAGGTGTACTGCATAAATAAGTAGATTGACTGGTGTACCCAGGGTCAACACTATGACCCTACAATTTTATTAAAATAATAAAACTAAATTAGTTAATCTTGCATTTGATAATTAAAATTTAATAAACTAAATTCAATGAACATGTTCAATTTTACCTGACTGTCAATACCATATGCATCATGCAGAATGTCAGCCGCCCTCTCCATCCCCGTAGATGCATATGGATCAGGCTGCATAGAAGTATATGGATCCTGTGTAGCACCCTCCTGAGGGCCGGTAGGGTCATACGAACAAGTGGCTCCGCAAGATCGACACACATGGCCTCAAAGGCCACCACCTGAAGACTCCCCTAGATTGCGCTGTACAATGGGGCTAGTGTGGTGGATGAAACTCCGAGTCAAGGATGTGATCGCCTGCAAAGTCTCTACATCAGCATTCTCCTTTGCAACTACCAGCATCGCAATCTGCTCACAAGGTGGCCTAGCGAGAGGTCGTCTCCCCTGTCGTGTAGGATCCGGCTATGCACTAGGCCTATCCTGTGCTGACCCCCCACCTCTCCCCTAAAACTCCTTCATATCAAAATAATTTGGGATTTGGTTCAATACAAACTCAGTATAATTTCCTAAGAAAATATTGGGGGACTTCATAGTTATTGCACGGTGGGTAATCAAAGACCATATACCATCTGTCATAAAAACGGTTCCTAATCTCTACGTGGTGGCACCAATGGATAGGAAACCTCTTTGCATTGAGGGTGAGATTTTGATTTGTTCTAGGGTCAGTGAATAGAGAGCACAAATAACCTTTAGTAATCTTTAAATCTTTAACTTGTTTATATGATAATTTATCTGCATAATATGCCCTTGATGTTTGCCTCCTATTTTGCCATCCAGATATTTGTTGGGTAATTGCATCCACATTTTTTAACAAATCCTTCAACGAATCTGCTAGATGTATCCTTTCTGTGGTTGAAGAATTTTGATCACTCAACCTACTAATAAGATCCTCAACTTCTTTTTTATTGTTTTCAATTTCACTCCTCAAATTTTCTTGAGTGCCAAGAGGGTATTGAGAGAATGGTGGGGCAGGTTGATTTTGTTGTTGAGGTTGATTTTGTTGAGGTTGATTTGGTTGAGGATTTTCCTCCTCTTGTTGAGGATTTCCTACAAATTAAAAAAAAATCATTCATTTCTAAACTAAAACAAACAAAATCAATTTAAAACAAAAAAATTCATTACAAATACCAAACAAAACTTACCTCTTGCATCTTTTCATCGTCGGGGTGCCATATTTGTGAAGAAAATTGAACTGAAGTTGATCAAATGTGAACAAGTCACCTCCTCAACAACGTGATTGCGTAGTGCAGGGTTTTTGGCCGCGGGCAGAAATGGAAATCAGTAAAAACAGAAATGAAGAATGTTCACTTTTTTTTTGCTTTTAAAAAGCCAAAACGCGTTTTTTTCTCATTTTTCACTTTTGTGGCCACAAAAGTGCGACCATCTTGGTGCACTTACCCATACAAAAGTCCACACATTAATCTTGCATTACTACATTAATAACTATGAAATAAATGATTTAAATGATTTACAAGCCAATGAATAAACCTTGCTCTTAATGATCTTTCATTTCACAATAAGGCACTTGTCATCAATATTGCAACAATATATAAGAATACAATGGATAAAACACAAAAGAATGAGGCTTGCTCACCACCCTACCTTAATGGCATCATGGAGCCTCGTGGGCTCTAGCCATACCCCTGAGCAAGAAATACATTATACACCATTGTAATTCAATGGTGAGAGCTTAGTGCTATAACAAGCTTGCTCATTATACAACACATTACTCTAATATATCCCTTAAACAATCTTACTTATGATTCAATGCATAGATCAAGCTATCTCTACCAATACTAAGAATAAGAAATGGAAAAAGACTTATCTCTCTACAAGCTGCTTTCCTTTGAACTCCTATTCTTCCATCCTTGACTCTCTCCTTCTTTTCTTCACTTCACAAGTTCTCCAAAAGGAGAAGTGGGCAATGCCCAAATCTTCCCTCTTCTTGAGATATATAGGAATCCTCCAAACCTACACTCTTTCCCACAAGTGCTCACACATGTGTGAGTCTTGTGCCAATTCCAAGAACTTTTGGGGAGTGGGAAGTTGAGAGTGACAAGTCACTTTTCCCAAGCCCCAACACTTTTTGAATTCGTCACATTCATGAATGTGGACTTTTGAGGGGTCTTTTCACACTCCAAGGACAAGTTCACATGTCAAAAAGGTTCCAAACCCATAGGTATAGGTCCTAGGGGTCTATTCTTGTTCAAAAACCAAGGAAATTGATTCAATAATCCCTTTTTAAAACCCACAAAAGAATCCATACGAGTTTTGATCTTGACCAATGGTTCCAACCCCAACCAAACTCACATCACATGACCTACAATTGGATTCTACACAAACAAAATCAACCAATCAATAATAAAACCTCAAACCATTCTAAGTCAAATAGGGCTACACTTAGAACTTCCCAAAGATGTATCTAATTTGATTCCAATATTTTTCCATCCTCCTATTTGCATATTTGATTCCTTAGCCATCCAATACATTTACTCTACTTGCTTTTAGCTCTTAGATGGAGATAAATTTATATCCTCAACAAGAAGTCTTTTGATTTGCACTTGATGGTTATCCCTTCTCATGCTAGCACCGTTATCTTCTTGACCTTTAATGTTAATCCCACATTGACTCATTTAATTTCCTACACAACATAATCGAGCAAAATTAGACATATTAATAAACAACATTAATTGTAAATCGAATCTTTGTAACTTTATTCATGAATCATTTACATAGCTAATTACACTTCCAATGTAATATGACACAACAATTATCTTATTTCATATTCATCTTATAAGTTCGAATCTCATACAATAATTCTCATGCACATACATCTTCATTAAGTAAAATAATAGTGATATAATATAATGTAGAACTATAAGGTTACTATTAGACAATTCATATTGCTTGCAATATATCTAACCATCTATTTAGGAGGAATATATAACACTTTAAGATTGTATTAGTCACATGCAAAGAGAGGCCTTACATGACTCAAGACCTGGATGGTCCTGATGAGTCTAAGTCTCTACCCATAGCACATTCCTATCCTTTATGGATAGATGCCTACCCTATTTGGGTATATGCCTATCCCGAATGGATAGATGAATTCTTGTCTCGTATGGACAAATGCCTAATCGGTATGGTTGGATGCCTATCTCAAATGGATGGATGCCTATCCTCTATGGATAGAAGTACCTGAGTATGCAAGTGAATGAACACATAGTAAGATAGTAATAAAAAAAGAAAAATTAGTGGTAATTTTTGGGTTATTATAGATGAATTAATGCTGACAATGGTTTGGTGAATTTTTTTTAAGCATATACAATCATAATGAAGAGTGTTTGAAGTAGTGGCTTGGATTTTTTCAGACTGTAAGATGGGTTTTCAATAAACCCCCATGTAAACTGCAGACCTAGTAGAGAAGAAGAGTGTTTGTGTGAAGAAGTGCCCTTGTTAGGGTTTGAAGTTTCAAATAAATTTTGATTAGTGTTGGGTATGTGTTGTTTTTGGGAAGCCACCTTGATTGACATCAGATGGTATCAGAGTACAGTTAGTAGATCTTTGAAGGTGATAGGTTGAAGGTTGTAAAGAAGAAGTTTGATAGAGTGAGTAAGGAAAAGAATGGAAATTGGAGGATTCAAGATGCCTCCTAAAGGAAGGACTATTGTTAGGAAGATTGATCAATAGAATAGAGAATTAGAAGCCTTGAAAAAGGAGATGGCTGCATTGAAGTCTAAAGTCAGGGTTGATATGGATGAAAGTGATTCTGAAGAGGGAGCAACTTCTAGTGAAGAGGTAGAGTTGGATCCAGAGGGTGTGAGGATGTTGAAGCTTTTGAAGGCTGTGGAAGGTGATGGACATGGAAAAATGGATTTTCCTATGTATAGAAGTAAACTAGATGGGTTCATCATAATCCCAGAGTACCCAGTGTTTAAAAATAGGCTCTAATACCATGTGTAATGCCCCACCACACAACCCTAGGGGAAGTTGCAATTAACAACACAAATGCAATAATTTATTTTTTTTACATACAAAAATTATGAAAGTTCACTACACATTTCCAACAGCCGCTAAGGTTATGAGACAAAGTTTACTTAAACCCAAACAAGAAACATGAATTAAAACCATTACATTTAATTATTTAACAAATTAATTACATATCCATTCCATACATGATAAAATTACATCAAGGCATAAGAAATTTCACATGATTCCAATAATATACTTTACAATAAGATTACAACACTCATTCCCCAAATGAGGTAATTCCAAAATACAAGGTTACAAATTACATCTTCCACCTTGATACAAAGAGGGGTAATAAATTACAATACTAACTGAAAGAATAAAGCATGAAAGTACTAGATCCCACGAGCAAGAAGATTACCCAACGGATTAAGGTGCACGTTCCACCCAACCATGTGATACTCGAAGGCTCACCCCCTATGCTAAGAGATAGTAACAAGGATTCCTAGGCAAGACCATCTACCTCTAGACATAGGCTACACAAAACGGAACTGAATTAAATACAAGTATAATGTCACATAACACAATGGTTACAATGCTTCTAGAGTTTAGAAAATCAATTACATCACTGATACAGCATACTATTGACTTAAGAGAAGTGTCATCACAATGCCACATGGGATATCTTGGTAAGTCTTCCTAGGTCTCGGCCCCCATCTTAGGATATCCTATTAACCTCTAAAGATCCCGACCCCTCATGCAAACCAATGCAAAATCAGTTGTCTCTCATAGAGATGAGACAACGATCTTGCCATTCCAGGCCTTCTCATCTCATCGCAAGTCTATACAAGCCCTTGTGTCCATGAGTGAGGAAAAATTAATCTTGTTAAGTGTTTGATGCAACTTAAGCCTCTAAAGGTTTATTATGTTATCACTAAATTAACTAACTTGCAAAGAGTTTCCCTAACACTGCTTTGTGTGTCAGTCCTCATTGCAAACCACTCCTCTAAGACAACACGTGGAATAACTCCATTCCCAAGGGTACACAAGTGCGGCCTAAGGAGAATGACTCCCTATACATGACATAAAGCCGACACTTCCCATTCATGATAACTAGGTTAAAAATTGGATATTTTTAGACGCACCACCCAAGCAATCCAAAGGTTGACTATCATAACGACAACCCATACAAATAAATAAAACCTTATCTTGAAGACTTCAAAACATTTACTCTATTTGCACAACATTGAGAATGAACAAAACATCGCTAGAAAGCACGTCAGGAAATTAAATAAACTAAGGTTAGGATTTTCTAAATCCATTTAACTCAATCTACATTACTTGCATTTATCCAAAAATACATAAGATTTATTTCACAACATTGAGAAAATTAAAAACCAATAATTTAACTCTTAGTTTCTCAATCATACTCAATAATCTAAACAACTTGATAAATAAAATCATTTGATTAAATTAAATAAATCTTTATTTCAACTATGAATATAAATAATCAACTTAAATTTAACTATATTTGAATACACACATATATATATATATATATTATATATGTTTAGTGTATATATATATTTATATATATGTATTTAATTGTATAACTATTATTTAAATAATCCATTTAAACTCAACCAATTAAATTATTTAAAAATACAAATTGCATATATACATTATATATATATAAATTATATATATAAATAATTAATTATAAAAAAAATATTTAAATATTAAAATTATATATATATTATAATATATATATTTATAATATTAAATTAATATATTAAAAAAAAAATTAAATAAAGCAACCACTATGTGGCTGCAGGCCCCTCCCAAAAGGGAGAGGTAGGCTACCATGCAGCCCCCCATATGTGGTGCACTGTGTGAGCAGTGCCTCCCATGGGCGTTGTGTGAGCAGCCCTCCCATGGGCATTGTGGGAGTAGGGCTACGACCTCCCCCCTTCTCTATAAAATAAAATTTTATTTTTATTATATTTATTTTTTAAAAAAACATTCAATAAAACAGGGCAGACCCTTATGTAAATTTATAAAATTTTCTGTGAAAATTTTGAAACCAAAATTTTTCCCAAAAAAATAAAATGCACAATATATTTATATAATATACTTGTATATATATATATATATATTTATTTATTTATAAATATATACTTAAGATTTTCATTTCCAGCCAAACTGTGCAATTGCACAACAAAATTTTGCAACAAAAAAAAAATTGTCAACACAACTTTTGGGTTAAGTTTTCAGTTTGAAATGAAAATTTCTTTTGGTTTACTTTTCAATTTTTCCATTGTCTAATTCTTGTTTTGTTTTCTTTCCCAAAATTTCAACATACGTTTGCAAGTTTTGAACAAATTTGACATGGGTTTTCATTGAACTTCAAACAAAATTTTAAAAAAATTCCAACAACATAACAAAGATTTGAAACTAATTTCAAAATGAAAACAAAAATTCAAAAAGGAACCTCATTTTTTCTCCAAAACTTGAAGGACTCAAATGGTGCTTCCAAATCTTTTTCTAGCCCACCCAAGAAATTTCAACCTTCTCCTTCAAATCCAAACAAAGCCATAGCAAAAACTCTCCACCAAATTGAAAATTGAAAAATATATGAAATTCAATTTGCTCAAATAGAGTTTTCCCAAAATTTAGTCAAACCCCTAAAATATCCCATCCACCAAATTTATTGCAATTTTGGGGATATTTCCATTTCTTTTAAATTTAAAACAAATTTACTTCCCAATTGAAATTTCATGCATTTCAAAATTTCTTTTTAACAAAAAGAATTCAAATTTTGTAAAGAATTTATTTATCTATAATTTTAAAAAAGTGTTATATAAAACATATTTCCATTTTTATTTTAATTTAACTCTAAATATCCAAACATGATTTCCTTTTTTTTAATTTTAATTTAAATCTTAATATCCATAATGCCAAAACAACTACTTTATTTAATTTATCACCATTAACCTAATTAATCAATAAAATAAATCTAATTTTATTAATTAAATGTAATGCCTCTCCATTCTCATAGTGGATGTGCAGGAAGTTTGGCTTTGGAACTTGGAGATGAAAGTAAAATAATAGAGACATTTTAAGGTATGTGCTAATGATGTTAAACAATTGATATTGTATATCATGAATTTATAGACTAAATAAAAATGTTAGGAAATGATGTAGTCCCCCTCCGTGTTGGTTGTTTTTGAAGTTTGTGCAAAGTATTTGTTTGGGCTTCATTGTTCACCGTGTTATTTGATTGTGTGAAAAATATAATATTTTATTAGTCATGTTTAAACAATTAATTAAATTAAATTGATTGAAAGGTTGTTTATAATAAAATTAGAAAATTAAAATAGAATTCCTTATAAGGTAATTCAAATAAAATTATAATTTAAAGTAATAATAGTATAATGTTAAGTCATTAATAAATACTAAATTTAAGTTGTGTAGATAGAAGTTTGTTTCAAATTATAGTTGACAAATTATCATTTTTGAGAGATATTGGGTTAATCACAAATAAATAAATAAATTAAAAAAAAATTAAAAAAAGGGGATTTTGAATATGAAAGTAGAAGATAAGATTGAAATTGTTGTTAAAGCAAAAGAAAGATAGAAAAGGTGGAGTTTTGTTTTAGTAAAGCCTAAAAAGATGGAAAAAGTGGGCATGCAGAGCATGCATAAGGGGGTTGCATTCGCCAAGCCACGTGGGGGATCTTCTTGCAAGGAGTAGTGGGATCTATTAGGTCTTCCAGAGAAAATTTTGAGAGAGAGTATTATCTCTACCACAATCTTTTGTGCAAGCAGCTGTCTCATTTTTGCATGGGCGCTTATGGGGGAACATTCGGTTGTGACCAAGAGTAATTGGGGTGAATTATTACGGATGAGGCAGCTGCAACTAGGAAAAGGAGATCTTGGCATCAAATCTCCACCCGTTGCAATCCATTGAATCTAGGTTCCTTCTTTTCTAAATTTTCCTCTGTCCTTGTAACAAATTCATGCATGTTTATACTATTTGGTATAACATAATCCTTGCTTGTTTGCTTGGAATTGAAACAATTAGGATTTTGTATTCTCTGAAGGTTCTCAAATCTTGTTTGAAGCAAAAACGTCCTGTGTGGTTTCTGAAAGCAATCAAACAATTTGTTTGTAATTTCCTGATGCATTTTTCAACAATTCGATTTGTGGGTCTCTTGCATTTCTTGAGATGCCTGGTTTTTTTTTTTTTGTGATAGATATAATGTGTTACTCCCTGAGAAGTTGAATTTGTATAGAGACCTCTGCAATTCATGTTGTCCTTGCATCAATATGCATTGAAACTAGTCGTTCTTGCCATAGATTCGATGCATGTATAGTTATTCTATTTTGATTCGTTAAATAAACACCTTGGTCTTTGGCTAATTATCTGTATACGTCCTCCTCTCATAATTTACCTTGCATTTGATTTGAGCTTTCCTCTGTAATATGAATTCTCTATACTGTAGATTGAGTCTTCAAGATTCAACACTCTGTAATTGAAATATGCATCGAATTAAGCTCCCATTCTTGTGCCTTAGACTTAGAAATAGATGGAAGCCAATAAGTGGAGCTCTTTCTCATGTATGTCTTTGGCAACCATAGATAGACTCATAGTTCACTGTTTGTAACGTATGATACTGGTCGAGGCGTATAAGTAGTGATTTTTTCTCCTCTTTCCTTATGCTCTAACCATATAAATTTTCAAGACAACCCTCCATGTCATAATTGGAAATAATACTGTATATGTGACTGCATATAGTGAATCTCGTCTCTTCCCTTGCATCGACTAATCTTTCAACTCATGGCATCTCCCTTGTGGTCTGATCTACAGTTAGATCCCTTTATGAGAATTTGAAGTATACATTCGGTGGATGGCGTATCTTCTTCATGTAGCGTCATTTTTTCTTTTTCTCTCTGCATACTCTTGTTGCCTTTGCAACCTATCCTCCAATGTATCCTTCAATGTATGTAGGGTTTTTATTTATTTTATTTTTTTACTGAAACTTCTATTTATAGCATTCGATGTCTAGTTGGCATGTTGTTTATGTTTGGTTGTGAAATCAGTTACATATAATTCGATTATGTTGTAATAGGTTTGCTAATGATTATATATATATTTCAATGCTTAAGAATTCTAGTTGATATTCAATTATATGTATATATATATATATACAGAAATGCATCTAAGTTAAAACAGAAAAGTGTACATTATTCCCCATACTTTTAAGTCACGATTTGCACCTCACCGTTCTTCTTTCCTTTAGTCTTGGGAATAACATTTGGGATTTGATAATAATGCTATTAGATGGTGACATTTCCAAATTCCAATATTCACTTTCTAATATACTTGGTAACCTGTGACAGTTACAGCATTTAGAGTTGAGGCATCATACAGAATTAAATCGTCTCCCTAAAACCATTGGCAACCTATCACAACTGCAACCTTTGGTTTTGTAAGGGTGTAGTAAATTTTAAATAACCTCCCTGATTCGTTAGAAGCTCCCGCAGATGCAGCACTCAAAACATAGAAGACGGTAGGGGTGTAAATAACCTTCTTCACTTTGTTGGCAACCTGACACTTCTGCAGTACTTGGAAATAGAATGTTGTAGAGGTTAAAATAGTCTCTCTATTCTCTTTATCAACCTGTCTAAGCTGTAGTGCTTTAAAATATTTCTCCTCTTCATGTTTTCCCCTGTTTGCATTTAGTATATCTTTGTTTTTAATCTTTAGGGAAACACTCTTCTTAGCTGAGTTTGTCTATTTCAGGCAGAGAGCTATTTGACGTTTATGGCACTATACCATACATATTGCCGCCAAGATTCAACTAAAACAAAATAAAAGTGAGTTGGAAATAATCTGCCTATATTCATTTTTATTCTCACGATCATATGACAGAATAACCTGTTGCTATGTCTGAACGAAAGTCCCTTCATCATTTCTGGGTATCTGTTATTGTGCACATTAGAATAGTGCAGACCTATATTTCTGATGGTTTCATTTAACATCACCAGTAATCCCCATAGGGACACTATCTCTTGAATGTTTCTGAAGATGTAGGATGTTGGAAAAAGTTTTACATTTCTTAGAACACATTCTCCCGCATCAGTCTTGTAGATGGCTTTAAGTGAATGTACACCTTATTCCTCCCACGTGTATGTAGACTTATTTATTTTCTATCTTACCCTCACCCTATTCCCCGTGTCTCTCTTACTTTAAAAAAAATAAAGGATAGATCCTATTATTTCTAATAAGAAAATAAGGGAGAATACGAGGGATAAGAGATTTTAAAATAATAATAAACATATCCCTCTTGATCTTTTCTTCTTTCCTTCCCTTTTGGGAAATTTTAAAAATAATAATAATAAAACAAATATATGTAAAAGTAATGGATTTTAAAATGCTTGTATTTGTATAAATTATTACTTTTATCTTTTATCTTTTAAATTTATTCTTTGGGAAATAAACATATAGATGTTATAGATTTATTTTATTTATTTTTCTTTTAGTAAAATTAATAGTAATTTATTATTGAGAAGCAATAATAAAGTAGTTAGAATAGGATTTTAATGATTATTAAGTATATTTTAATATATATACTTTGATTTGTTTCCATTTTCATATACTTTTTCCATATATTGGGAATTAGTGAGTTTAAATAAATGTTTATATCAATTAGTAAAAGTGATAATCAACAGTAAAAGGAAGATTCAATTAGATAATAGTATTTCTTTTTTTTCTTTTGTGTAAAATACAACATTTAGTTATCATTATTATAAATGGTGAGAAAACATTTGTGTAGATGATGCGTTAAATTGCAAGTAAAATGTGTAACAACCATATGGTATCGTAGTAGATAGAATGTTGGCTTATGGTTGAAGTAGCATATGAAAAGATATGAATCTTAATGAATAGCAATGAGTCTGTTGTTATTCATGTTAATGGAAAGTTAATTGGTTGAAGTTGATGTCTTTTTAAGAGTTGTTTTCCTTGTAACCTTTATACTTGAATGGTAAATCAGAATAGTTGACATTATAGATTAGTGCGTGTTATTGTAAGTTATTAATTAGTCATTCCTTCACATGATTACTTGGTTCAGAGGTGTTTTACTCCATTAGTTTCGTGTCAAAGTTATGAATGATTGCCGATGGATCCTTTTGATGCATATTCATTTTGAGTTTACATTGATTTGACAAGTCTTTACTCTCTGAAATTTGGGTTGGAAAATTCTATATGTTGAAGTTTTATGTCTAAACCTTATTGCTTCAATTTACCATAGTTTGTGGGTTCTTGGTTCATCATTTTCTTGGACTTCCAGAGGCTTGAGATTATTGTCAGTTGATGTTCTCTCTTTGTGTGCCCTTGATGTGGCAAGTGTTTTGATACCATGATATTTTAAAAGGGTTGTACATGAATTATTGAGACTTTGATTATGTGTTTTTAGCGAGATTGTTAATGCCTCGCATGTTTTGGTCTTGAGATTATTTGCATTTCGGTTACGGTATAACCCTTTCCTAGTTTGGTTTATGTTAGGGGTCTTAGGGAGAGTGGCTCTTCGTGGGCGTCGGCGCCTCAGGATGAAGAAGGGCTCAAGATAACCCACGAAGGAGTAATTCAACAAGTGATAACCTAAACAATAGAATTTAGGGGGATGGGTAGTAAAAAACACAAGATAATTAAAATTGGATTTCCTCGTCTATGCATTAGGGCTACCAGAGACTAGTGATAGACTGAGAAGGCTGTGGTCGGCGAAGTTGTAGTCTCATCTTCATGAGAGATTATCGGCTCTGCATTAGCTACCCTATGGTGTCGGCGCCTCAGTTAGGAGGAAGGGCCAGGAGATCCATAGATGGGTGTCGGCGCCTCAGTGGGAGGAAGGGCCAGGAGAATCCCGTGGGAGCTATTCGATGACACTCTCCACTAGACACCCTTGTTCTTGTTTCTTGTCATCTCTCGATATTGTAATCTTTATGTTGTTTCAGATTCTTGTGAAAATGATTTATGAATGCTCTTTGGTGACTTGCTTAATTGTTATTGCTTGGGTTAAATGTGATGAGTTTCATAACTTTATTGATTTTAGTGACTCATGAATGTTGTTGATGATGTCATCGTAATCCTTGTTTTATGATACCTTTGTATGACGTTGAGTCTTGTGGTTCCCTGTTTGGATGTTCTTGGTTGAGGTCTCTTCTTGATAGCTCCTTAGCACGGGGGGTGGGTCTTCGGACACACGTGGTCGGGTGGAACGTGCTAAGCACCCCATTGGGTCCCTAGTCAAGGATTGAGAGGTGCAGATTGGTGTTGTTGCAGCGACTCCAGAGTTGTATCCATCTTGGAGCCAGTTATGTTTCTATGTATTCCTCTATTCATTTGTATCATGTGATCTTGTCATGTGGTTTCCATCCATATTGGGAAACATGTTTGTATCATTGTAAGACTTGAATAGTGTAAAGTAGTGAAAAGGATGTGATGTAATATTTTGTCATTGGTAAACCTTGTGTGGATATGGTTCCATATCAGATGTTATTTCAAGTGTTGTATTTATTTAAGTGAATGGTTTTTATTGATGGTTTTATATATATGCTTCATCATGGATTAGATTTGGCTTTCATTATTTATCATTGATGTATGGCATTAAGTTTTGTAATGTATCCTCGTGTACCCCAAGGGACGTAAATGATATTGGGTATGTTTAAATGAATTTTAATGTCATAACTATTGTGCATCTCATGCATGTTAGTTTTACTTTAAAAAAAAATTGTGTGGTATTTGTAGCTTTAGTTGTCCTTTTGGGTTCACACGACGGGGCATTACAACATGGTATCAGAGCATAGGTTCATACACTGGGCACTATGTGTGCTCACTATGTAACCTTGCGCCTAGACCCTTGAGTCTTTAGTTTCACTTTTCTATTGTCATTGTTGTGAACCTGAGTTCTTCTGTTAGCTGGTGTCAGGTAGATGGTGCTGGAAACCGATGGGAAAGGATAGGACCCTCGGTGTAGTGCACAATGCACCAATATCCTTCCTATCAAGGATGCACTATGGACCCTTGTATCATTGTATGATGTAGTTTCAAGTGATGTGAATTTTTTTTTTTTGTGTGAATATGTCAAGCGTGCGTGGAATTTTCCTTTTTGTTGTCTTGAGTGACAAATTATGTTTTCTTGAATATGTGAAGGTGTAGAATTTTGATCAGCTTGTTCAAATGGTTGTGAAATTTGGTGTTGAATCAGAAGTGAAGTGGAGTGCTTTGTGTGAAAATGATGATGTTTAATGAGAATATGTGCTTGTGTGGATAATTATGCTACGTTTTATGGAAATATGGCTTATCGAGGGTAAAGAACCCTCTTGAATGTTTAGTACTAATGTGTTATGTTTCCACCCTAGTTTGTGATTTTCAGGTAGTCAACTTCAAATCTCAAGGATGAAGGTAATTAATTGGCTATGTTTAACATGTTGACTTAATACGGCGTTTGCATTTGATTAGTAATTGTATTAATGATTATTTGTGATATTTCACTGATGATTGTGTGTTAGAAGGACGATGTCGTATCACTCATTTGTGAGAGGCATACAACATTGCAATTCCCTCTACACTAGGTTGATTTGATATATATATATATATATATATATATATATGTTGTGCACAATGTTTGTTTCTATGCAGGATTGTAGGAACTAAGCCTCGACTCCACCTACATTGTCAGGAAAGGGTGAGCATCCTAAACACCCAATGGGTATGATGTGGAAAATAGGAGCTGACAAGAAGTTTCCCCAATCTAGTTCGTCATCCGTCCTTGTGTTTGGCAAGTCAGTTTGGTTGCAACTCCGTCACCACTTTCATTTTGGTATCATTTCCTTATTTTTGGATTGTTTAATTATCTTGGCTTACTTGACGATGTTTAATTGGTGATTTTGTTATTGTGTGCTTGTGCTTATAATTGTTAATATTATTTTTAGTTTATGGTTTGTGCTTGAGCTCAACTTCCAAGAGTAAGTCGATACCTAAGGGGGGGAGGATGTAGTGCCCCTCTGTGTCAGTTTTTTTTGAAGTTTGTGAAAATTATTTGTTTGGGCTTCATTGGTCACCGTGTTATTTGATTGTGTGAAAAATATAATATGTTATTAGTCATGTTTAAACAATTAATTAAATTAAATTGATTGAAAGGTTGTTTATAATAAAATTAGAAAACTAAAATAGAATTCCTTATAAGGTAATTCAAATAAAATTATAATTTAAAGTAATAATAGTATAATGTTAAGTCATTAATAAATACTAAATTTAAGTTGTGTAGATAGAAGTCTGTTTCAAATTATAGTTCACAAATTATCATTTTTGAGACATATTGGGTTAATCACAAATAAATAAATAAAAAGAAAAGAAAAAAAAAAGGGGATTTTGAATATGAAAGTAGAAGATAAGATTGAAATTGTTGTTAAAGCAAAAAAAAGATAGAAAAGGTGGAGTTTTGTTTTAGTAAAGCCTAAAAAGATGGAAAAAGTGGGCATGCAGAGCATGCATAAGGGAGTTGCATTCACCAAGCCACGTGGGGGATCTTCTTGCAAGGAGTAGCAGGATCGATTAGGTCTTCAAGAGAAAATTTTAAGAGAGTATTATCTCTACCGCAATCTTTTGTGGAGGCAGCTGTCTCATTTTTGCATGGGCGCTTATGGGGAAACATTCGGTTGTGACCAAGAGTAATTGGGGTGAATTATTATGGACAAGGCAGCTGCAACTGGGAAAAGGAGATCTTGGCATCAAATCTCCACCCGTTGCAATCCATTGAATCCAGGTTCCTTCTTTTCTAAATTTTCCTCTATCCTTGTAACAAATTCATGCATGTTTATACTATTTGGTATAACATAATCCTTGCTTGTTTGCTTGGAATTGAAACAATTAGGATTTTGTATTCTCTGAAGGTTCTCAAATCTTGTTTGAAGCAAAAACATCATGTGTGGTTTCCGAAAGCAATCAAACAATTTGTTTGTAATTTCTTGATGCATTTTTCAACAATTCGATTTGTGGGTCTCTTGTGTTTCTTGAGATGCCTAGTTTTTTTTTTTTGCTATAGATATAATGTGTTACTCCTTGAGAAGTTGAATTTCTATAGAGTCCTCTACAATTCATGTTGTCCTTGCATCAATATGCGTTGAAACTAGTCATTCTTGCCATAGATTCGATGCATGTATAGTTATTCTATTTTGATTCATTAAATAAACACCTTGGTCTTTGGCTGATTATCTGTATACGTCCTCCTCTCATAATTTACCTTGCATTTGATTTGAGCTTTCCTTTGTAATATGAATTCTCTATACTGTAGATTGAGTCTTCAAGATTCAACACTCTGTAATTGAAATATGCATCGAATTAAGCTCCCATTCTTGTGCCTTAGACTTAGTAATAGATGGAAGCCAATAAGTGGAGCTCTTTCTCATGCATGTCTTTGGAAACCATAGATAGACTCATAGTTCACTGTTTGTAACGTATGTTACTGGTCAAAGCGTATAAGTAGTGATTTTTTCTCCTCTTTCCTTATGCTCTAACCATATAAATTTTCAAGACAATCCTCCATGTCATAATTGGAAATAATACTGTATATGTGACTGCATATAGTGAATCTCGTCTCTTCCCTTGCAATGACTAATCTTTCAGCTCATGGCATCTCCCTTGTGGTTTGATCTACAGTTAGATCCCTTTATGAGAATTTGAAGTATACATTCGGTGGATGGTGTATCTTCTTCATGTAATGTCATTGTTTCTTTTTCTCTCTGCATACTCTTGTTTCCTTTGCAACCTATCCTCCAATGTATCCTTCAACGTATGTAGGGTTTTTATTTATTTTATTTTTTTACTGAAACTTCTATTTATAGCATTCGATGTCTAGTTGGCATGTTGTTTATGTTTGGTTGTGAAATTAGTTACATATAATTCGATTAGGTTGTAATAGGTATGCTAATGATTATATATATATTTCAATGCTTAAGAATTCTAGTTGATATTTGATTATATGTATATATACAGAAATGTGTCTAAGTTAAAACAGAAAAGTGTACATTATTCCCCATACTTTTAAGTCACGATTTGCACCTCACCATTCTTCTTTCCTTTAGTCTTGGGAATAACATTTGGGATTTGATAATAATGCTGGTAGATGGCGACATTTCCAAATTTCAATATTCACTTTCTAATATACTTGGTAACCTGCGACAGTTACAACATTTAGAGTTGAGGCATTGTACAGGATTAAATCGTCTCCCTGAAACCATTGGCAACCTATCACAACTGCAATCTTTGGTTTTGCAAAGGCATAGTAAATTTTAAATAACCTCCCTGATTCGTTAGAAGCTCCTGCAGATGCAACACTTGAAACATAGAAGACGGTAGGGGTGTAAATAACCTTCTTAACTATGTTGGCAACCTGACACTTCTGCAGTACTTGAAAATAAAATGTTGTAGAGGTTAAAATAGTCTATCTGTTCTCTTTATCAACCTGTCTAAGTTGTGGTGCTTTAAAATATTTCTCCTCTTCATGTTTTCCCCTATTTGCATTTAGTATATGTTTGTTTTTAATCTTTAGGGAAACACTCTTCTTAGCTGAGTTTGTCTATTTCAGGCAGAGAGCTATTTGACGTTTATGGCACTATACCATACATATTGCTACCAAGATTCAACTAAAACAAAATAAAAGTGAGTTGGAAATACTCTGCCTATATTCATTTTTATTCTCACGATCATATGACGGAATAACCTGTTGTTATGTCTGAACGAAAGTCCCTTCATCATTTCTGGGTATCTGTTATTGTGCACATTAGAATAGTGCAGACCTATATTTCTGATGGTTTCATTTAACATCACCAGTAATCCCCATAGGGACACTATCTCTTGAATGTTTCTGAAGATGTAGGATGTTGGAAAAAGTTTTACATTTCTTAGAACACATTCTCCTGCATAAGTCTTGTAGATGGCTTTAAGTGAATGTACACCTTATTCCTCCCACGTGTATGTAGACTTATTTATTTTCTATCTTACCCTCACCCTATTCCCCGTGTCTCTCTTACTTTAAAAAAAATAAAGGATAGATCCTATTATTTCTAATAAGAAAATAAGGGAGAATACGAGGGATAAGGGATTTTAAAATAATAATAAACATATCCCTCTTGATCTTTTCTTCTTTCCTTCCCTTTTGGGAAATTTTAAAAATAATAATAATAAAACAAATATATGTAAAAGTAATGGATTTTAAAATGCTTGTATTTGTATAAATTATTACTTTTATCTTTTATCTTTTAAATTTATTCTTTGGGAAATAAACATATAGATGTTATAGATTTATTTTATTTATTTTTCTTTTAGTAAAATTAATAGTAATTTATTATTGAGAAGCAATAATAAAGTAGTTAGAATAGGATTTTAATGATTATTAAGTAGATTTTAATATATATACTTTGATTTGTTTCCATTTTCATATACTTTTTCCATATATTGGGAATTAGTGAGTTTAAATAAATGTTTATATCAATTAGTAAAAGTGATAATCAACAATAAAAGGAAGATTCAATTAGATAATAGTATTTCTTTTTTTTCTTTTGTGTAAAATACAACATTTAGTTATCATTATTATAAATGATGAGAAAACGTTTGTGTAGATGATACGTTAAATTGCAAGTAAAATGTGTAACAACCATATGGTATCGTAGTAGATAGAAAGTTGGCTTATGGTTGAAGTAGCATATGAAAAGATATAAATCCTAATGAATAGCAATGAGTCTGTTGTTATTAATGTTAATGGAATGTTAATTGGTTGAAGTTGATGTCTTTTTAAGAGTTGTTTTCCTTGTAACCTTTATACTTGAATGGCAAATCAGAATAGTTGACATTATAGATTAGTGCGTGTTATTGTAAGTTATTAATTAGTCATTCCTTCACATGATTACTTGGTTCAGAGGTTTTTTACTCCATTAGTTTCATGTCAGAGTTATGAATGATTTTTGATGGATCCTTTTGATGTGTATTCGTTTTGAGTTTACATTGATTTGACATGTCTTTACTCTCTGAAATTTGGGTTGGAAAATTCTATATGTTGAAGTTTTATGTCTAAACCTTATTGCTTCATTTTACCATAGTTTGTGGGTTCTTGGTTCATCATTTTCTTGGACTTCTAGAGGCTTGAGGTTATTGTCAGTTGATGTTCTCTCTTTGTGTGCCCTTGATGTGGCAAGTGTTTTGATACCATGATTTTTTAAAAGGGTTGTACATGAATTATTGAGACTTTGATTATGTGTTTCTAGCAAGATGGTTAATGCCTCGCGTGGTTTGGTCTTGAGATTATTTTCTTTTCGGTTACGATATAACCCTTTCCTAGTTTTGTTTATGTTAGGGGTCTTAGGGAGAGTGGCTCTTCGTGGGCGTCGGCGCCTCAGGATGAGGAAGGGCTCAAGATAACCCACGAAGGAGTAATTCAACAAGTGATAACCTAAACAATAGAATTTAGGGGGATGGGTAGTAAAACACACAAGATAATTAAAATTGGATTTCTTCGTCTATGCATTAGGGTTACCATAGACTAGTGATAGACTGAGAAGGCCGTGGTCGGCGAAGTTGTAGTCCCGTCTTCATGAGAGATTATCGGCTCCGCATTAGCTACCCTATGGTGTCGCGCCTCAGTTAGGAGGAAGGGCCAGGAGATCCATAGATGGGTGTCGGTGCCTCAGTGGGAGGAAGGGCTAGGAGAATCCCATTGGAGCTATGCAATGACACTCTCCACTAGACATCCTTGTTCTTGTTTCTTGTCATCTCTGGATATTGTAATCTTTATGTTGTTTCAGATTCTTGTGAAAATGATTTATGAATGCTCTTTGGTGACTTGCTTAATTGTTATTGCTTGGGTTAAATGTGATGAGTTTCATAACTTTATTGATTTTAGTGACTCATGAATGTTGTTGATGATGTCATCGTAATCCTTGTTTTATGATACCTTTGTATGACGTTGAGTCTTGTGGTTCCCTGTTTGGATGTTCTTGGTTTAGGTCTCTTCTTGATAGCTCCTTAGCACGGGGGGTGGGTCTTCAGACCCACGTGGTTGGGTGGAACATGCTGAGCACCCCATTGGGTCCCTAGTCAAGGATCGAGAGGTGCGGATTGGTGTTGTTGCGGCGACTCTAGAGTTGTATCCATCTTGGAGCTAGTTATGTTTCTGCGTATTTCTCTATTCATTTGTATAATGTGATCTTGTCATGTGGTTTCCATCCATATTGGGAAACATGTTTGTATCATTGTAAGACTTGAATAGTGTAAAGTAGGGAAAAGGATGTGATGTAATATTTTGTCATTGGTAAACCTTGTGTGGATATGGTTCCATATCAGATGTTATTTCAAGTGTTGTATTTATTTAAGTGAATGGTTTTTATTGATGGTTTTATATATATGCTTCATCATGGATTAGATTTGGCTTTCATTCTTTATCATTGATGTATGGCATTAAGTTTCGTAATGTATCCTCGTGTACCCCAAGGGATGTAAATGATATTGGGTATGTTTAAATGACTTTTCATGTCATAACTGTTGTGCATCTCATGCATGTTAGTTTTACTTTAAAAAAAAATATTGTGTGGTATTTGTAGCTTTAGTTGTCCTTTGGGGTTCACACGACGGGGCATTACAACATGGTATCAGAGCATAGGTTCATACACTGGGCACTATGTGTGCTCACTATGTAACCTTGCGCCTAGACCCTTGAGTCTTGAGTTTCACTTTTCTATTGTCATTGTTGTGAACTTGAGTTCTTTTGTTAGCTGGTGTTGGGTAGATGGTGCTGGAAACCGATGGGAAAGGATAGGACCCTCGGTGTAGTGCGCAATGCACTGATATCCTTCCTATCAGGGATGCACTATGGACCCTTGTATCATTGTATGATGTAGCTTCAAGTGATGTGAATTTTTTATTTTTTTTTGTGTGTGAATATGTCAAGCGTGCGTGGAATTTTCCTTTTTGTTGTCTTGAGTGACAAATTATGTTTTCTTGAATCTGTGAAGGTGTAGAATTTTGATCATCTTGTTAAAATGGTTGTGAAATTTGGTGTTGAATCAGAAGTGAAGTGGAGTGCTTTGTGTGAAAATGATGATGTTTAATGAGAATATGTGCTTGTGTGGATAATTATGCTACGTTTTATGGAAATATGGCTTATCGAGGGTAAAGAACCCTCTTGAATGTTTAGTACTAATGTGTTATGTTTCCACCCTAGTTTGTGATTTTCAGGTAGTCAACTTCAAATCTCAAGGATGAAGGTAATTAATTGGCTATGTTTAACATGTTGACTTAATACGGCATTTGCATTTGATTAGTAATTGTATTAATGATTATTTATGATATTTCACTGATGATAGTGTGTTAGAAGGACGATGTCGTATCACTCATTTGTGAGAGGCATACAACATTGCAATTCCCTCTACACTAGGTTGATTTGATATATATATATATATGTTGTGCACAATGTTTTTTTGTATGCAAGATTGTAGGAACTAAGCCTTGACTCCACCTACATTGTCAGGAAAGGGCGAGCATCCTAAACACCCAATGGGTCTGATGTGGAAAATAGGAGCTGACAAGAAGTTTCCCCAATCTAGTTCGTCATCCGTCCTTGTGTTTGGCAAGTCAGTTTGGTTGCAACTCCGTCACCACTTTCATTTTGGTATCATTTCCTTATTTTTGGATTGTTTAATTATCCTGGCTTACTTGACGGTGTTTAATTGGTGATTTTGTTATTGTGTGCTTGTGCTTATAATTGTTAATATTATTTTTAGTTTATGGTTTGTGCTTGAGCTCAACTTCTAGGAGTAAGTCGATACCTAAAGGGGGGAGGATGTAGTGCCCCTCTGTGTCGGTTTTTTTTGAAGTTTGTGAAAAGTATTTGTTTGGGCTTCATTGTTCACCGTGTTATTTGATTGTGTGAAAAATATAATATGTTATTATTCATGTTTAAACAATTAATTAAATTAAATTGATTGAAAGGTTGTTTATAATAAAATTAGAAAATTAAAATAGAATTCCTTATAAGGTAATTCAAATAAAATTATAATTTAAAGTAATAATAGTATAATGTTAATTCATTAATAAATACTAAATTTAAGTTGTGTAGATAGAAGTCTGTTTCAAATTATAGTTGACAAATTATCATTTTTGAGACATATTGGGTTAATCACAAATAAATAAATTTAAAAAAAAAAATTAAGAAAAGGGGATTTTGAATATGAAAGTAGAAGATAAGATTGAAATTGTTGTTAAAGCAAAAAAAAGATAGAAAAGGTGGAGTTTTGTTTTAGTAAAGCCTAAAAGATGGAAAAAGTGGGCATGCAGAGCATGCATAAGGGAGTTGCATTCGCCAAGCCACGTGTGTAATACCCCTCCTCTTACTGGTAGGATTTAGTATTTTTCAATGCAGTTGTTTGCTACTTGTGACGATGATGATATTGGGTGAATTGGATAGTTAGACATTTGATGATATTGTTATGCCATTAAGTAGATTATTGGTGAGTATGCTTATACAATTGAGGATTTGATTATTTCATATGACATTGTGGTTGGCTAGGTTAGTTGATTTTCATAATTATATTATGATGCAATGATTTAATGAATTATGTTATGAGATGAATTGTTAGTTTAGAAATGTTAGTTCATCAGTTAGATCATAATTGTTAGAATAGGTGTGATGAAGGACAATATGGCATCACTCGTTCGCGAGTGCCCTGCTATGTTGTGATTCCTTCTCACAATGCAGTGCTTCGATTTAATGCTTTGATGATTATATATATATATGTATGCACATGTACACAACTTCGTTTGTATGCAAGATTTGCAGGTATAAGTCTCGATTCCACCTGCTTCGGCAGGACAGGGCGAGCACCAATAGCCCAACGGTTAAATGTTGAAACAGAGGTGACGATGAAGTCCTCCCGTCCCATGATGTCAGATCGTCTTGTTTGATTGGTATTGTTCATTTTTGTATTTTGTTGTCATTTGTAGCTTGTGTTTCGTGTGTCGTCGTATTTTGATTAATGTGGTATTTTATAAGTTATGATTATTTAATTGATGTTGATATTTTACAAGTTGTGAATTTGTTAAGTACAGGTGGATAATAAGTGTGTATTTTAATGTAGGTTTACTTGTATGAAAATATTTAAATGTTTTATTTAATTTTTATAAAGTCGTGTGTTTCAATTAAATGATAATTAAATATTAAACGTGTGTTATTTATTTTAATTAATTATCTGATTGAAGATAATTATTAGAATAAATTATTTAAATTAAATAGATAATGTGATGTGCAAGTAAAGTTGCAAAAATAGAAATTAAAGCAATAAAACAAATAAAAGAATAAAAAGATTATGTGAGCCAATAGGAATAGAGATCTGGGAAAAAGCTAGCTTTTAAAGAATTGATTTTTCTTTTAATTTGGATTTTTGGAGAGTTTTGAGGAGATGGGCAATATATTTTTATTGAATCAGAAAAAAAAAAAATTGGAAGTTTACACACACACACAGAGGTTTTGTTGAGATAGAAGTTGCATAAGCTATTGGTGATGTATTTTTGAATCTAAAAGAGAATATTTTTGAATCCTTTGGCTATACTTTGAGAAGAGTTTTAGAAAGGAACTGGAAATTTGTTATTGGTGTTGTTTTGGAGGAGTGTTCTGAACAAAGGATTGGATTCGAGCTCAAGGACAAAATTTTGTAGAGGAGATTTTGAAGTGCAAACAAGGAGCTCTTTGAGGCCATCATAAATCAGCATCATCAGATTTTCAAATAAACGTTGGACTCCAGTTTCCACTCTCTTATCTTAATGGTTTTAAAGTTGTAAAAGAAATGAAGAGGCATTTTAAAATCAATATCTATTTTAAAATTAAAAAAAAAAGATTATGTCTGTGATTTAGATTTTAATGATTTCTTGAGATTAGAAAATGAATAAACATTAAGGTTTCCCTTTTGAAAAGAAAATTTCATGTTGGGATTAGAAATAATGTATTGCAAGCAAACTGAAAACAAACTCTTCGAATGTTGTTTGGGTATACTCAATCTCTTTCTCATACCTGTGGAAAAGAAAAATCTTTAATTTCTTATGAAGTTTTAATATTATTTTAGAAATCAATAATATGTTTTTTTTAAATATAGTGATTCTATATTTTACACAGAAATCTGTGTTCTCTGTAATTTTTATATTTATATATATATATACTTAATTATTAATATATAAATAAATCGTTTGTTTTTTTTTTAATTTAAATTGTTTTCGTGCCTTTTTATCCGTGCATGTTAAAGGATGGAATTTTATTGCTTTAGAAACGAAAATAATAATAAAAATTTAAAATTAATAATAAATACTAAATAAATTAAAATTAAAAATAAAATAGAAGTTTTTAGGGGGCCGAACCCTGAGGCTCGGCATTGGTCCCAGTGATGGGAAGTACTCAGTCGCCCCCTACACCTCCCTAAGGACGTCACAGGCAGTCCGATAGGGACTGTCAGCAGTCCGTAGGCTGCGGCTAGACCCCCCTAGGACTCGCAGTCCGTAGGACTGCTGTAGCAGTCCTTTGGACTACTCCACCAGTCCTTGGACTGCGCACAGCATGGATTTCACAGATGTTTCCCCTCAAATTTCATAGTGACTCCTTTATTAATATTTCTTTTAAATACATAAATATGTATATGTATATATATATATATATATATATATGATTAGTTAATTTAATTTATTGTATTTTATAACATAAGATATAACAAATGATAAATAACAGAGTAAATAAATAAATACGTAAATTGTGTGTACCTGTTGCATAACTGTGAGCAAATATTTTGAGTAGAAAATTAATTATGAAAATATTGTATATATTTATAATTATTTTGTTTAGTATTATTTTATTATGATTAAGAAAAATAGTGTAATTGGTGTATTCTGTTTAAAATGATTAAAAAGGCTTATGTCTGGGTATTTATATAATCCTTTTTAAGGTGTTAATTTATTATTTGATTCAGTTGAACAAATATTTTAAACAGAAAATAAGTTTAACTCGCTGTTGCGAACTACATCGAGACAAATGTATTGGTTATGATTAAGACTTTGAACCTTTTAATGATTAGTTTTGGGTGTTTTAATCTAAATATTTGTTTGGGAAGAAAAGTTAATGGAGCAATTTTGCAAACGTAATTTGAGTTTTCTTTATGTTATGGTTTTCTTTGTTAGGGTTGTCGATGTGGGAACCATTGTTTATTTGAGAAACCTTATTCCAGACGCATGTTTTATATCATTTGAGGTTTATACTTGTATGTTTGTGGTTGGAATATTTCATGATTTTAAGTTTTATTATTTGGAATGGATGTACGTGATTGTAGTCGTGATTACGATTTATCGCGAGATGGTTTTTTCCTCGCATGTATTGTTTGAGTGTTATTCACCTCTTGTTTATGCTTTTGAACGTTATTGGTGTTATGTTAGGAAGGGTTGAACGGGTTTGTAAGACTTTTGGTTTTGAATTAGTGCAAGAGGGTTAATGCCTCACACGTTCTTGTTGTGGTATTATTATTTTATGTTATAGTTCAACCTTTGCCTAGATTTGATTTATGTTAGGGGTCATAGGGAGAGTGGCTCTTCGTGGGCACCGGCGCCTCGGATGGAGGAAGTGCCAGGGGAACCCACGTAAGAGTAGTTAAACAAGTAATAACCTAAAAATAGAATTTAGGGGGATGGGTAGTAAAACATACAAGATAATTAAAACTGGATTCCTCGTCTATGCATTAGGGCTACCGTAGACTAGTGATAGACTGAGTAGGCCGTGGTCGGCAAAGTCGTAGTCTCATCTTCATGAGAGACTATCGGCTCCGCATTAGCTACCCTATGGTGCCGGCACCTTAGTTAGGAGGAAGGGCCAGGTAATCCATAGATGGGTTTCAGCGCCTCAGTTGGAGGAAGAGCCAGGGGATCCCATGAGAGCTATGCGATGACACTCTCCACTAGACACCCTTGTTCTTGTTGCTTGTGTTATGTTATGTAGAGGGGTGTCGGTGCCTCAGTAGGAGGAAGTGCTAGGGGATCCCATGAAAGCTATGTGATGACCCTCTCCACTTGACACCCTTGTGCTTTGCTTGTAGTTGCTTTTGGATATTGTAATCTCTTTGTTATTTCTAATTTTAGGGCTAGGGGATCCATAGTTGGGTGTCGGCGCCTCGGTTGGAGGAAGTGCCAGGGGATCCCACGAGAGCTATGCGATGATCCTCCCCACTTGATACCTGTTTGACTTGTTTCTTGTTGCCTATGGAATTGTGTATTGAAAGGTTGATTTAGTGTTATTATGGAATTGTGTTCCTTTCATTGGTTCTGATTTATTTGGAAATGTATTTTGGGTGTTGGTTCGGTTCTTCTGGATATTGTTTCTTTATGACGCTTTGATTCTTGTGAATTGTTTCATGATTGTTAATTGATAGTACTTCATGTTATTGTGATGATTTTCGTGGTTTTAACTTGTTATGTGATTTGAGAACGTCGATGGTTGTGCATTGCATGCTTTGAGTTGTACTTGTTTGGTATCATGTTGTTGTTGAGTCGGTTTGACATTCATGGTCGGGTTCACTTGCTCGTCACCTCTGAGCACAAGGGGTGAGTTACTTGTAATTCACATGGTTGGGTGGAACGTGCTCCGCACCCGTTGGGTTCCCCATCAGCGTCTTGTCTTCTCAGCATTTTCGGTTGGAGTTGTACCAGTGATCATTTGTACTTCATATTTCATTATGCTTGTATCAATCCCCATGTTGAGAAATTCAATGTAATTTATTTGTCAAAGAAAATTGTAATGTAATATTATAACGATGATGTAATAGTTAGGATCATGTGTAACTCTATTAAGAGATTTATCATGGATGTAATTATGTGAGGTTTATTATGCTCGCATCTTGGTTATGGGATATATCTTTGTTAATGGTTATTGTAAAAGTATATGGTTATGTTGTAATCTTTATTTTTATTTGTTTTTAGTGTTACGATGTAACCTCGCATTCCCCAGAGAACCGAGTGTGTTAATGCTATGTATTGTGCTATGTAATTATGGTTAAGTGTTATTACATGTTTAATTTAATTGTTTAAAAAAAAAAATTATTCGCTTTGTGTGTGTGTTCTCTGGGGTTTGCAAGGCAGGCATTACAACTTGGTATCAGAGCATAGGTTCATAAACTGGGCACTATGTGTGCTCACTATGTAACCTTGCGTTTAGTCCCTAGGGTATAGAGTTTCTTTTTTTTGTTGTTGTGGAAATTGTGAACCTGAGTTTCTTCTGTTAGCCGGTGTAGGGTTGAAGGTGCAAAAAACTGATAAGAAAGGATAGGACCCTCAATGTAGTGCGCAATGCACCGATATCCTTCCTATCAGGGATGCACTATGAACCCTTGTGTCATTGTGTGATGTGGTTTCCAGTGATGTGAGTTATGTGTGTGGTTTTTGACGTAATCTCTACATGTTTGTTGTGTGCTTACTCTTATCTATTTAATGGCTTCCTAGAGTAAGCCATATCCTTGGGGGGGAGGATGTAATACCCCCATGTTACTAATACTTGTATTATTATTTCTTACTCTTATGTGTGAGCTTGATTCTATTCTTTATTGGTGATTAGTTCACCGTCTTGGTGTGGGTGGATGCCTCCCGTATTAGGGAATCTTATTTCCTTTTGTTTACCGGCTTCCAGGAGTAAGCTAATTTTATGAGGGGGAGGATGTAATACCCCTCCTCTTACTGGTAGGATTTAGTATTTTTCAATGCGGTTTTTTGCTACTTGTGACGATGATGATATTGGGTGAATTGGATAGTTAGACATTTGATGATGTTGTTATGCCATTAAGTAGATTGTTGGTGAGTATGCTTATACACTTGAGGATTTGATTATTTCATATGACATTGTGGTTGGCTAGGTTAGTTAATTTTCATAATTATATTATGATGCAATGATTTAATGAATTATGTTATGAGATGAATTGTTAGTTTAGAAATGTTAGTTCATCAGTTAGATCATAATTGTTAGAATAGGTGTGATGAAGGACAATATGGCATCACTCGTTCGCGAGTGCCTTGCTATGTTGCGATTCCTTCTCACAATGCAGTGTGGTTCGATTTAATGCTTTGATGATTATATATATATGTATGCACATGTACACAACTTCGTTTGTATGCAGGATTTGCAGGTATAAGTCTCGATTCCACCTGCTTCGGTAGGACAGGGCGAGCACCAATAGCCCAACAGTTAAATGTTGAAATAGAGGTGACGATGAAGTCCTCCCGTCCCATGATGTCAGATCGTCTCGTTTGATTGGTATTGTTCATTTTTGTATTTTGTCATCATTTGTGGCTTGTGTTTCGTGTGTCGTCGTATTTTGATTAATGTGGTATTTTATAAGTTATGATTATTTAATTTATGTTGATATTTTACAAGTTGTGAATTTGTTAAGTAAAGGTGGATAATAAGTGTGTATTTTAATGTAGGTTTACTTATATGAAAATATTTAAATGTTTTATTTAATTTTTATAAAGTCGTGTGTTTCAATTAAATGATAATTAAATATTAAATGTGTGTTATTTATTTTAATTAATTATCTGATTGAAGATAATTATTAGAATAAATTATTTAAATTAAATAGATAATGTGATGTGTAAGTAAAGCTGCAAAAATAGAAATTAAAGCAATAAAACAAATAAAAGAATAAAAAGATTATGTGAGCCAATAGGAATAGAGATCTGGGAAAAAGCTAGCTTTTAAAGAATTGATTTTTCTTTTAATTTGGATTTTTGGAGAGTTTTGAGGAGATGGGCAATATATTTTTATTGAATCAGAAAAAAAAAAATTGGAAGTTTATACACACACACAGAGGTTTTGTTGAGACAGAAGTTGCATAAGCTATTGGTGATGTATTTTTGAATCTGAAAGAGAATATTTTTGAATCCTTTGGCTATACTTTGAGAAGAGTTTTAGAAAGGAACTGGAAATCTGTTATTGGTGTTGTTTTGGAGGAGTGTTCTGAACAAAGGAATGGATTCAAGCTCAAGGACGAAATTCTGTAGAGGAGATTTTGAAGTGCAAACAAGGAGCTCTTTGAGGCCATCATAAATCAGCATCATCAGATTTTCGAATAAACGTTGGACTCTAGGTTCCACTCTCTTATCTTAATGGTTTTAAAGTTGTAAAAGAAATGAAGAGGCATTTTAGAATCAATATCTGTTTTAAAATATATAAAAAGATTCTGTCTGTGATTTAGATTTTAATGATTTCTTGAGATTAGAAAATGAATAAAAATTAAGGTTTCCCTTTTGAAAAGAAAATTCCATGTTGGGATTATAAATAATGTATTGCAAGCAAACTGAAAACAAACTCTTCGAATGCTGTTTGGGTATACTCAATCTCTTTCTCATACCTGTGGAAAAGAACAATCTTTAATTTCTTATGAAGTTTTAATATTATTTTAGAAATCAATAATATGTTTTTTTTTAAATATAGTGATTCTATATTTTACACAGAAATCTGTGTTCTCTGTAATTTTTATATTTATATATATATACTTAATTATTAATATATAAATAAATCTTTTGTTTTTTTTTAAATTTAAATTATTTTCGTGCCTTTTTATCCGTGCCTGTTAAAGGACGGAATTTTATTGTTTTAGAAACGAAAATAATAATAAAAATTTAAAATTAATAATAAATACTAAATAAATAAAAATTAAAAATAAAATAGAAGTTTTTAGGGGGCCGAACCCTGAGGCTCGGCATTGGTCCCAGCGATGGGAAGTACTCAGTCGCCCCCTACGTACTGCGACAGTCCCTAAGGACTGTCACAGCAGTCCGTAGGTACTGCGGCAGTCCGTAGGGACTGCGACAGTCCCTAAGGACTGTCACAGCAGTCCATAGGACTGCTGTAGCGGCAGTCCTTTGGACTGCTGCGCCAGTCCTTGGACTGCGTGCAGCGTGGATTTTGGGGATGTTTCCCCTCAAATTTCATAATGACTCCTTTATTAATATTTCTTTTAAATACATAAATATGTATATATATATATATTTTTTGATTAGTCAATTTAATTTATTGTATTTTTAATTTATTGTATTTTATAACAGAAGATATAACAAATGATAAATAACAGAGTAAATAAATAAATATTTAAATTGTGTGTACTTGTTGCATAACTATGAGCAAATATTTTGAGTAGAAAATTAATTATGAAAATATTGTATATATTTATAATTATTTTGTTTAGTATTATTTTATTATGATTAAGAAAAATAGTGTAATTGGTGTATTATGTTTAAAATGATTAAAAAGGCTTATGTCTGGGTATTTATATAATCCTTTTTAAGGTGTTAATTTATTATTTGATTCAGTTGAACAAATATTTTAAACAGAAAATAAGTTTAACTCGCTGTTGCGAACTACATCGAGACAAATGTATTGGTTATGATTAAGACTTTGAACCTTTTAATGATTAGTTTTGGGTGTTTTAATCTAAATATCTGTTTTGGATTAAAAGTTAATGGAGCAATTTCGCAAACGTAATTTGAGTTTTCTTTATGTTATGGTTTTCTTTGTTAGGGTTGTCGATGTGGGAACCGTTGTTTATTTGAGAAACCTTATTCCAGAGGCATGTTTTATATCATTTGAGGTTTATACTTGTATGTTTGTGATTGGAATATTTCATGATTTTAGGTTTTATTATTTGGAATGGATGTACGTGATTGTAGTCGTGATTACGATTTATTGCGAGATGGTTTTTGCCTCGCATGTATTGTTTGAGTGTTATTTGCCTCTTGTTTATGTTTTTGAATGTTATTGGTGTTATGTTAGGAAGGGTTGAATGGGTTTGTAAGACTTTTTGTTTTGAATTAGTGCGAGAGGGTTAATGCCTCGCACGTTCTTGTTGTGGTATTATGCTTTTATGTTATACTTCAACCTTTGCCTAGATTTGATTTATGTTAGGGGTCATAGGGAGAGTGGCTCTTCGTGGGCCCCGGCGCCTCGGATGGAGGAAGTGCCAGGGGAACCCACGTAAGAGTAGTTAAACAAGTGATAACCTAAAAATAGAATTTAGGGGGATGGGTAGTAAAACATACAAGATAATTAAAACGGGATTCCTCGTCTATGCATCAGGGCTACCGTAGACTAGTGATAGACTGAGTAGGCCGTGGTCAGCAAAGTCGTACTCTCGTCTTCATGAGAGACTATCGGCTCCGCATTAGCTACCCTATGGTGCCGGCGCCTCAGTTAGGAGGAAGGGCCAGGTGATCCATAGATGGGTGTCGGCGCCTCAGTTGGAGGAAGAGCCAGGGGATCCCATGAGAGCTATGCGATGACACTCTCCACTAGACGCCCTTGTTCTCGTTGCTTGTGTTCTGTTATGTAGATGGGTGTCGGTGCCTCAGTAGGAGGAAGTGCTAGGGGATCCCATGAAAGCTATGTGATGACCCTCTCCACTTGACACCCTTGTGCTTTGCTTGTAGTTGCTTCTGGATATTGTAATCTCTTTGTTTTTTTTGATTTTAGGGCTAGGGGATCCATAGTTGGGTGCCGGCGCCTCGGTTGGAGGAAGTGCCAGGGGATCCCACAAGAGCGATGCAATGATTCTCCCCACTTGATACCTGTTTGACTTGTTTCTTGTTGCCTATGGAATTGTGTATTGAATGGTTGATTTAGTGTTATTATGGAATCGTGTTCCTTTCATTGGTTCTGATTTATTTGGAAATGTATTTTGGGTGTTGGTTTGGTTCTTCTGGATATTGTTTCTTTATGATGCTTTGATTCTTGTGAATTGTTTCATGATTGTTAATTGATAGTACTTCATGTTATTGTGATGAGTTTCATGGTTTTAACTTGTTATGTGATTTGAGAACGTTGATGGTTGTGCATTGCATGCTTTGAGTTGTACTTATTTGGTATCATGTTGTTGAGTCGGTTTGACATTCATGGTCGGGTTCACTTCCTCGTCACCTCTGAGCATGGGGGGTGAGTTACTTGTAATTCACATGGTTGGGTGGAACGTGCTCCGCACACGTTGGGTTCCCCGTCAGCGTCTTGTCTTCTCAGCATTTCCGGTTGGAGTTGTACCAGTGATCATTTGTACTTCATATTTCATTATGCTTGTATCAATCCCCATGTTGGGAAATTCAATGTAATTTATTTGTCAAAGAAAATTGTAATGTAATATTATAACGATGATGTAATAGTTAGGCTCATTTGTAACTCTATTAAGAGATTTATCATGGATGTAATTATGCGAGGTTTATTATGCTCGCATCTTGGTTATGGGATATATCTTTGTTAATGGTTATTGTAAAAGTATATGGTTATGTTGTAATCTTTATTTTTATTTGTGTTTAGTGTTGCGATGTAACCTCGCGTGCCCTAGAGAACTGAGTGTGTTAATGCTATGTAATGTGCTATGTGATTATGGTTAAGTGTTATTACATGTTTAATTTAATTATTTAAAAAAAAAAATTATTCGCTTTGTGTGTGTGTTCTCTGGGGTTTGCAAGGTGACTTGGTATCAGAGCATAGGTTCATACACTGGGCACTATGTGTGCTCACTATGTAACCTTGCGTTTAGTCCCTAGAGTATAGAGTTTCTTTTTTTTGTTGTTGTGGAAATTGTGAACCTGAGTTTCTTCTGTTAGCTGGTGTAGGGTTGAAGGTGCAGAAAACTGATAAGAAAGGATAGGACCCTCGGTGTAGTGCACAATGCACCAATATCCTTCCTATCAGGGATGCACTATGAACCCTTGTGTCATTGTGTGATGTGGTTTCCAGTGATGTGAGTTATGTGTGTGGTTTTTGGCGTGATCTCTGCATGTTTGTTGTGTGCTTACTCTTATCTATTTAATGGCTTCCTAGAGTAAGCCATATCCTTGGGGGGGAGGATGTAATACCCCCATGTTACTAATACTTGTATTATTATTTCTTACTCTTATGTGTGAGCTTGATTCTATTCTTTATTGGTGATTAGTTCACCGTCTTGGTGTGGGTGGATGCCTCCCGTATTAGGGAATCTTATTTCCTTTTGTTTACCAGCTTCTGGGAGTAAGCCGATTTTATGAGGGGGAGGATGTAATACCCCTCCTCTTACTGGTAGGATTTAGTATTTTTCAATGCGGTTGTTTTCTACTTGTGACGATGATGATATTGGGTGAATTGGATAGTTAGACATTTGATGATGTTATGCCATTAAGTAGATTGTTGGTGAGTATGCTTATACACTTGAGGATTTGATTATTTCATATGACATTGTGGTTGGCTAGGTTAGTTGATTTTCATAATTATATTATGATGCAATGATTTAATGAATTATGTTATGAGATGAATTGTTAGTTTAGAAATGTTAGTTCATCAGTTAGATCATAATTGTTAGAATAGGTGTGATGAAGGACAATATGGCATCACTCGTTTGCGAGTGCCCTGCTATGTTGCGATTCCTTCTCACAATGCAGTGCTTCGATTTAATGCTTTGATGATTATATATATATGTATGCACATGTACACAACTTCATTTGTATGCAGGATTTGCAGGTATAAGTCTCAATTCCACCTGCTTCGGCAGGACAGGGCGAGCACCAATAGCCCAACGGTTAAATGTTGAAACAGAGGTGACGATGAAGTCCTCCCATCCCATGATGTCAGATCGTCTCGTTTGATTGGTATTGTTCATTTTTGTATTTTGTCATCATTTGTGGCGTGTGTTTTGTGTGTCGTTGTATTTTTATTAATGTGGTATTTTATAAGTTATGATTATTTAATTGATGTTGATATTTTACAAGTTGTGAATTTGTTAAGTAAAGGTGGATAATAAGTGTGTATTTTAATGTAGGTTTACTTGTATGAAAATTTCTAAATGTTTTATTTAATTTTTATAAAGTCGTGTGTTTCAATTAAATGATAATTAAATATTAAATGTGTGTTATTTATTTTAATTAATTATCTGATTGAAGATAATTATTAGAATAAATTATTTAAATTAAATAGATAATGTGATGTGCAAGTAAAGCTGCAAAAATAGAAATTAAAGCAATAAAACAAATAAAAGAATAAAAAGATTATGTGAGCCAATAGGAATAGAGATCTGGGAAAAAGCTAGCTTTTAAAGAATTGATTTTTCTTTTAATTTGGATTTTTGGAGAGTTTTGAGGAGATTGGCAATATATTTTTATTGAATCAGAAAAAAAAAAATTGGAAGTTGCATAAGCTATTGGTGATGTATTTTTGAATCTGAAAGAGAATATTTTTGAATCCTTTGGCTATACTTTGAGAAGAGTTTTAGAAAGGAACTGAAAATCTGTTATTGGTGTTGTTTTGGAGGACTGTTCTGAACAAAGGAATGGATTCGAGCTCAAGGACGAAATTCTGTAGAGGAGATTTTGAAGTGCAAACAAGGAGCTCTTTGAGGCCATCATAAATCAACATCATCAGATTTTCGAATAAACGTTGGACTCCAGGTTCCACTCTCTTATCTTAATGGTTTTAAAGTTGTAAAAGAAATGAAGAGGCATTTTAGAATCAATATCTGTTTTAAAATAAAAAAAAAAGATTATGTCTGTGATTTAGATTTTAATGATTTCTTGAGATTAGAAAATGAATAAACATTAAGGTTTCCCTTTTGAAAAGAAAATTTCATGTTGGGATTAGAAATAATGTATTGCAAGCAAACTGAAAACAAACTCTTCAAATGTTGTTTGGGTATACTCAATCTCTTTCTCACACCTGTGGAAAAGAACAATCTTTAATTTCTTATGAAGTTTTAATATTATTTTAGAAATCAATAATATGTTTTTTTTTAAATATAGTGATTCTATATTTTACACAGAAATCTGTGTTCTCTGTAATTTTTATATTTATATATATATATACTTAATTATTAATATATAAATAAATCTTTTGTTTTTTTTAAATTTAAATTGTTTTCGTGCCTTTTTATCCGTGCTTGTTAAAGGACAGAATTTTATTATTTTAGAAACAAAAATAATAATAAAAATTTAAAATTAATAATAAATACTAAATAAATAAAAATTAAAAATAAAATAGAAGTTTTTAGGGGGCCAAACCCTGAGGCTCGGCATTGGTCCCAGCGATGGGAAGTACTCAGTCACCCCCTACATACTGCGACAGTCCCTAAGGACTGTCACAGCAGTCCGTAGGTACTGCGGCAGTCCGTAGGGATTGCGACAGTCCCTAAGGACTGTCACAGCAGTCTGTAGGACTGTTGTAGCGGCAGTACTTTGGACTGCTGCACCAGTCCTTGGACTGCGCGCAGTGTGGATTTCAGGGATGTTTCCCCTCAAATTTCATAGTGACTCCTTTATTAATATTTCTTTTAAATACATAAATATGTATATATATATATATATTTTTTGATTAGTCAATTTAATTTATTGTATTTTTAATTTATTGTATTTTATAACAGAAGATATAAAAAATGATAAATAACATAGTAAATAAATAAATATGTAAATTGTGTGTACCTGTTGCATAACTATGAGCAAATATTTTGAGTAGAAAATTAATTATGAAAATATTGTATATATTTATAATTATTTTGTTTAGTATTATTTTATTATGATTAAGAAAAATAGTGTAATTGGTGTATTCTGTTTAAAATGATTAAAAAGGCTTATGTCTGGGTATTTATATAATCCTTTTTAAGGTGTTAATTTATTATTTGATTTAGTTGAACAAATATTTTAAACAGTAAATAAGTTTAACTCGCTGTTGCGAACTACATTGAGACAAATGTATTGGTTATGATTAAGACTTTGAACCTTTTAATGATTAGTTTTGGGTGTTTTAATCTAAATATTTGTTTTGGAATAAAAGTTAATGGAGCAATTTTGCAAACGTAATTTGAGTTTTCTGTATGTTATGGTTTTCTTTGTTAGGGTTGTCGATGTGGGAACCGTTGTTTATTTGAGAAACCTTATTCCAGAGGCATGTTTTATATCATTTGAGGTTTATACTTGTATGTTTGTGATTGGAATATTTCATGATTTTAAGTTTTATTATTTGGAATGGATGTACGTGATTGTAGTCGTGATTATGATTTCTCGCGAGATGGTTTTTGCCTCGCATGTATTGTTTGAGTGTTATTCACCTCTTGTTTATGCTTTTGAACGTTATTGGTGTTATGTTAGGAAGGGTTGAATGGGTTTGTAATACTTTTGGTTTTGAATTAGTGCGAGAGGGTTAATACCTTGCACGTTCTTGTTGTGGTATTATTCTTTTATGTTATAGTTCAACCTTTGCCTAGATTTGATTTATGTTAGGGGTCATAGGGAGAGTGGCTCTTCATGGGCGCCGTCGCCTCGGATGGAGGAAGTGCCAGGGGAACCCACGTAAGAGTAGTTAAACAAGTGATAACCTAAAAATAAAATTTAGGGGGATGGGTAGTAAAACATACAAGATAATTAAAACTGGATTCCTCGTCTATGCATTAGGGCTACCGTAGACTAGTGATAGACTGAGTAGGCCGTGGTCGGAAAAGTCGTAGTCTCGTCTTCATGAGAGACTATCGGCTCCGCATTAGCTACCCTATGGTGTCGGTGCCTCAGTTAGGAGGAAGGGCTAGGTGATCCATAGATGGGTGCCGGTGCCTCAGTTGGAGGAAGAGCCAGGGGATCCCATGAGAGCTATGCGATGACACTCTCCACTAGACACCCTTGTTCTCGTTGCTTGTGTTATGTTATGTAGATGGGTGCCGGCGCCTCAGTAGGAGGAAGTGCCAGGGGATCCCATGAAAGCTATGTGATGACCCTCTCCACTTGACACCCTTGTGCTCTAATTTTAGGGCTAGGGGATCCATAGTTGGGTGCCGACGCCTCGGTTGGTGGAAGTGCCAGGGGATCCCACGAGAGCTATGCGATGATCCTCCCCACTTGATACCCATTTGACTTGTTTCTTGTTGCCTATGGAATTGTGTATTGAATGGTTGATTTAGTGTTATTATGGAATCGTGTTCCTTTCATTGGTTCTAATTTATTTGGAAATGTATTTTGGGTGTTGGTTCGGTTCTTCTGGATATTGTTTCTTTATGATGCTTTGATTCTTGTGAATTGTTTCATGATTGTTAATTGATAGTACTTCATGTTATTGTGATGAGTTTCATGGTTTTAACTTGTTATGTGATTTGAGAACGTCGATGGTTGTGCATTGCATGCTTTGAGTTGTACTTGTTTGGTATCATGTTGTTGTTGAGTCGGTTTGACATTCATGGTCGGGTTCACTTCCTCGTCACCTCTGAGCACGAGGGGTGAGTTACTTGTAATTCACATGGTTGGGTGGAACATGCTCCGCACCCATTGGGTTCCCCATCAACGTCTTGTCTTCTTAGCATTTTTGGTTGGAGTTGTACCAGTGATCATTTGTACTTCATATTTCATTATGCTTGTATCAATCCCCATGTTGGAAAATTCAATGTAATTTATTTGTCAAAGAAAATTGTAATGTAATATTATAACGATGATGTAATAGTTAGGCTCATTTGTAACTCTATTAAGAGATTTATCATGGATGTAATTATGCGAGGTTTATTATGCTCGCATCTTGGTTATGGGATATATATTTGTTAATGGTTATTGTAAAAGTATATGGTTATGTTGTAATCTTTATTTTTATTTGTGTTTAGTGTTGCGATGTAACCTCGCGTGCCCCAGAGAACCGAGTGTGTTAATGCTATGTAATGTGCTATGTGATTATGGTTAAGTGTTATTACATGTTTAATTTAATTGTTTAAAAAAAAATTTATTCACTTTGTGTGTGTGTTCTCTGGGGTTTGCAAGGCGGGAATTACAAGGTGGGGGATCTTCTTGCAAGGAGTAGCGGGATCTATTAGGTCTTCAAGAGAAGATTTTAAGAGAAAGTATTATCTCTACCGCAATCTTTTATGGAGGCAGCTGTCTCATTTTTGCATGGGCACTTGTGAGGGAACATTTGGTTGTGACCAAGAGTAATTGGGGTAAATTATTACGGACGAGGCAGCTGCAACTGGGAAAAGGAGATCTTGGCATCAAATCTCCACCCATTGCAATCAATTGAATCCAGGTTCCTTCTTTTCTAAATTTGCCTCTGTCCTTGTAAGAAATTCGTGCATGTTTATACTATTTGGTATAACATAATCCTTGCTTGTTTGCTTGGAATTGAAACAATTAGGATTTTGTATTCTCTGAAGGTTCTCAAATCTTGTTTGAAGAAAAAACGTCCTATGTGGTTTCCGAAAGCAATCAAACAATTTGTTTGTAATTTCTTGATGCATTTTTCAACAGTTCGATTTGTGGGTCTCTTGCGTTTCTTGAGATGCCTAGTTTTTTTTTTGCTATAGATATAATGTGTTACTCCTTGAGAAGTTGAATTTCTATAGAGTCCTCTGCAATTCATGTTGTCCTTGCATCAATATGCGTTGAAACTAGTCATTCTTGCCATAGATCCGATGCATGTATAGTTATTCTATTTTAATTCGTTAAATAAAAACCTTGGTCTTTGGCTGATTATCTATATACGTCCTCCTCTCATAATTTACCTTACATTTGATTTGAGCTTTCCTCTCTAATATGAATTCTCTATACTGTAGATTGAGTCTTCAAGATTCAACACTCTGTAATTGAAATATGCATCGAATTAAGCTCCCATTCTTGTGCCTTAGACTTAGTAATAGATGGAAGCCAATAAGTGGGGCTCTTTCTCATGTATGTCTTTGGCAACCATAGATAGACTCATAGTTCACTGTTTGTAATGTATGTTACTGGTCGAAGCGTATAAGTAGTGATTTTTTCTCCTCTTTCCTTATGCTCTAACCATATAAATTTTCAAGACAATCCTCCATGTCATAATTGGAAATAATACTATATATGTGACTGCATATAGCGAATCTCGTCTCTTCCCTTGCATTGACTAATCTTTCAGCTCATGGCATCTCCCTTGTGGTCTGATCTACAGTTAGATCCCTTTATGAGAATTTGAAGTATACATTCGGTGGATGGCGTATCTTCTTCATGTAGCGTCATTGTTTCTTTTTCTCTCTGCATACTCCTGTTGCCTTTGCAACCTATCCTCCAATGTATCCTTCAACGTATGTAGGGTTTTTATTTATTTTACCTTTTTACTGAAACTTCTATTTATAGCATTCGATGTCTAGTTGGCATGTTGTTTATGTTTGGTTGTGAAATCAGTTACATATAATTCGATTAGGTTGTAATAGGTTTGCTAATGATTATATATATATATTTCAATGCTTAAGAATTCTAGTTGATATTTGATTATATATATATACAGAAATGCGTCTAAGTTAAAACAGAAAAGTGTACATTATTCCCCATACTTTTAAGTCATGATTTGCACCTCACCATTCTTCTTTCCTTTAGTCTTGGGAATAACATTTGGGATTTGATAATAATGCTGGTAGATGGCGACATTTCCAAATTCCAATATTCACTTTCTAATATACTTGGTAACCTGCGACAGTTACAACATTTAGAGTTGAGGCATTGTACAGAATTAAATCGTCTCCCTAAAACCATTGGCAACCTATCACAACTGCAACCTTTGGTTTTGCAAAGGTGTAGTAAATTTTAAATAACCTCCCTGATTCGTTAGAAGCTCCCGCAGATGCAGCACTCGAAACATAGAAGACGGTAAGGGTGTAAATAACCTTCTTAACTCTGTTGGCAACCTGACACTTTTGCAGTACTTGAAAATAGAATGTTGTAGAGGTTAAAATAGTCTCTCTGTTCCCTTTATCAACCTGTCTAAGCTGCGGTGCTTTAAAATATTTCTCCTCTTCATGTTTTCCCCTATTTGCATTTAGTATATCTTTGTTTTTAATATTTAGGGAAACACTCTTCTTAGCTGAGTTTGTCTATTTCAGGCAGAGAGCTATTTGACGTTTATGGCACTATACCATACATATTGCCGCCAAGATTCAACTAAAACAAAATAAAAGTGAGTTGGAAATACTCTGCCTATATTCATTTTTATTCTCACGATCATATGACGGAATAACCTATTGTTATGTCTGAACGAAAGTCCCTTCATCATTTCTGGGTATCTGTTATTGTGCACATTAGAATAGTGCAGACCTATATTTCTGATGGTTTCATTTAACATCACCAATAATCCCCATAGGGACACTATCTCTTGAATGTTTCTGAAGATGTAGGATGTTGGAAAAAGTTTTACATTTCTTAGAACACATTCTCCCGCATCAGTCTTGTAGATGGCTTTAAGTGAATGTACACCTTATTCCTCCCATGTGTATGTAGACTTATTTATTTTCTATCTTACCCTCACCCTATTCCCTGTGTCTCTCTTACTTTAAAAAAAATAAAGGATAGATCCTATTATTTCTAATAAGAAAATAAGGGAGAATACGAGGGATAAGGGATTTTAAAATAATAATAAACATATCCCTCTTGATCTTTTCTTCTTTCCTTCCCTTTTGGGAAATTTTAAAAATAATAATAATAAAACAAATATATGTAAAAGTAATGGATTTTAAAATGCTTGTATTTGTATAAATTATTACTTTTATCTTTTATCTTTTAAATTTATTCTTTGGGAAATAAACATATAGATGTTATAGATTTATTTTATTTATTTTTCTTTTAGTAAAATTAATAGTAATTTATTATTGAGAAGCAATAATAAAGTAGTTAGAATAGGATTTTAATGATTATTAAGTAGATTTTAATATATATACTTTGATTTGTTTCCATTTTCATATACTTTTTCCATATATTGGGAATTAGTGAGTTTAAATAAATGTTTATATCAATTAGTAAAAGTGATAATCAACAATTAAAGGAAGATTCAATTAGATAATAGTATTTCTTTTTTTTCTTTTGTGTAAAATACAACATTTAGTTATCATTATTATAAATGGTGAGAAAACATTTGTGTAGATGATACATTAAATTGCAAGTAAAATGTGTAACAACCATATGGTATCGTAGTAGATAGAATGTTGGCTTATGGTTGAAGTAGCATATGAAAAGATATGAATCTTAATGAATAGGAATGAGTCTGTTGTTATTAATGTTAATGGAAAGTTAATTGGTTGAAGTTGATGTCTTTTTAAGAGATGTTTTCCTTGTAACCTTTATACTTGAATGGTAAATCAGAATAGTTGACATTATAGATTAGTGCGTGTTATTTTAAGTTATTAATTAGTCATTCCTTCACATGATTACTTGGTTCAGAGGTGTTTTACTCCATTAGTTTCATGTCAGAGTTATGAATGATTGTTGATGGATCCTTTTGATGCGTATTCGTTTTGAGTTTACATTGATTTGACAAGTCTTTACTCTCTGCAATTTGGGTTGGAAAATTCTATATGTTGAAGTTTTATGTCTAAACCTTATTGCTTCATTTTACCATAGTTTGTGGGTTCTTGGTTCATCATTTTCTTGGACTTCCAGAGGCTTGAGATTATTGTCAGTTGATGTTCTCTCTTTGTGTGCCCTTGATGTGGCAAGTGTTTTGATACCATGATTTTTTAAAAGGGTTGTACATGAATTATTGAGACTTTGATTATGTGTTTTTAGCGAGATGGTTAATGCCTCGCGTGGTTTGGTCTTGAGATTATTTGCTTTTCGGTTACGGTATAACCCTTTCCTAGTTTGGTTTATGTTAGGGGTCTTAGGGAGAGTGGCTCTTCATGGGCGCCAGCGCCTCAGGATGAGGAAGGGTTCAGGATAACCCACGAAGGAGTAATTAAACAAGTGATAACCTAAACAATAGAATTTAGGGGGATGGGTAGTAAAACACACAAGATAATTAAAATTGGATTTCCTCGTCTATACATTAGGGCTACCATAGACTAGTGATAGACTGAGAAGGCCGTGGTCGGTGAAGTTGTAGTCTTGTCTTCATGAGAGATTATCGGCTCCACGTTAGCTACCCTATGGTGCCGGCGCCTTAGTTAGGAGGAAGGGCCAAGAGATCCATAGATGGGTGTCGGTGCCTCAGTGGGAGGAAGGGCCAGGAGAATCCTGTGGGAGCTATGCGATGACACTCTCCACTAGACACCCTTGTTTTTGTTTTATTTTCGTCTTTGGATATTGTAATCTTTATGTTGTTTCAATGTAATACCCCTCCTCTTGCTAGTAGGATTTAGTATTTTTCAATGCGGTTGTTTGCTACTTGTGACGATAATGATATTGTTTGATTTGGTTAGTTAGACTTATGATGATGTTATTCCATGAGTATACTGTTCGTGATTATGTTTATACACTAGAGGATTGGATTATCTCATATGACATTGTGGTTGGTTAGATGTTAGTTGATTTTCGGAAATATATTATGATGCAATAATTTAATGAATTATGTTAGGAGATGAATTTTTAGTTTAGAAATGTTATTTTATCAGATAGATTATGATTGTTAGAATAGGTGTGATGAAGGAAAATATGGCATCACTCGTTCGCGAGTGCCCTGTTATGTTGCGATTCCTTCTCACAATGTAGTATTTTGATTTAATGCTTTAATGTTATATATATATGCACATGGACACAACTTCGTTTGTATGCAGGATTGCAGGGACAAGTCTCGATTCCACCTGCTTCGGCAGGACAGGGCGAGCACCTATAGCCCAACGGATAAATGTTGATACAGAGGCGACGATGAAGTCCTCCCGTTCCATGATGTCAGATCGTCTCGTTTGTCTGGTATTGTTTATTTTGTGAATTTGTCGTCATTTGTGGCTTGTGTTTTGTGTGTTGTCGTATTTTGATTAATGTGGTATTTTATAAGTTATGATTATTTAATTGATGTTGATATTTTATAAGTTGTGAATTAGTTAATTAAATGGGAATAATAATTGTGTATTTTAATGTTGATTTATTTGTATGAAAATATTTAAATGTTTTATTTAATTTTTATAAAGTCTTGTGTTTTGATTAAATGATAATTAAATATTAAAGGTGTTTTAATTATTCTAATTAATTATCAGGTGGGGATAATTATTAGAATAATTTATTTAATTAAATAGAAAATGTGTTGTGCAAGAAAGTGGTAAAAATAGAAATTAAAACAATAAAACAAATAAAAAGACTAAAAAAGATTGTGAGAACAAATAGGAATACAAATCTAATTAAAAAGCTGGCTTTTAAAGAATGATTTTCTTTTATTGTTGATTTTTAGAGTTTTTGTGATGAGAGGAATATTATCTTTTATTTAATTAAGAATTTTTGGTAAGTTTTCACACAGAGAAGATAAGGGGTTGGGAAGTTGCACAAGGGAGGGTTTTATGCATTTTTGAATCTTATGCTATATTTTGAAGGAGTGGGAAGGGGTTTGGAATCTTTTGTTGGTATTTTTCTGGAGTCTACTGAACAAAGAAACGGAATTGAGTTCGAGCACAAAATCTTGGAGAGGAAATTTTGGAGCAGAACGAGAAGCACTTCATAGAAGCCATCAGGATCAAGCTAGCTTCATCAGGTTCTCGAGAGCGTAGGACTACAGGTTCCACCCTCTTTTCCTCTTGATTGTTTTTGAATCTGCAAAAAGAATAGAAATGGGATTTAAATCAACCTTTGTTTGTAAAAGAAATGTTCAGAAAAATTAAATTTAAATGATTTAGTTTGTAAACATAAAATAAATAAATCATTAGGTTTTCTTTATATGAAAATTTCTTTTTAAATTTGAAATCGTGTTCTTTTATTGTAAGCAAACAGGAAAATAATTAGTCAAATCTGTTTAAAAATGCTCAACTTCTCACCCTTTTTGATTACTAATCATTCTTTTATTTTAATGGCTTTGAGATATTATTTTGAATAAACTAAAAAGAATCTATATATATTTTGAAAATATATGTTAATCTGTTTATTTTGTTTACACAGAAAATTGTGTTTTATCTGGTTGTATAACTATTTTAATTTTAATATATATATAGATTTAAATTTACATTTTTTTTTTAATTTTCCGTATTCAACTGTGAAATCAAAAATGCATTTTTTAAATAAAGTTGTAAATCGCAGTTAATAAACGTTTTTTTTATTATATCAAAATTTTTGTTTATTTTTTTATGTTAAATATTTAAGTTACTTGGGGGTTGGGGAGGGGACGGCTGGGCCATACCCCGCCCCTGCCCCAAGTGGGCCACGGCAGCAGTCCCTACGGACTGCTGTGCGCAGCAGTCCATAGGACTGCTGCGTACAGCAGCCGTAAGGCTGCTGTACCAGCTGCGGTAGGGGTAATGAACTTTTTGTTTTTTTTAATTTTTTTTTTATATTCTGTGTTGAACTTCTTTTCATATATATATTTAATGTGTTTATTTTAAGATATATTAAATTATTTATATATATATATATAAATAAATAAAGATTATTATTTTATTAAAATTATTTATAAAGTTATTTTTTATAAATGAAATTTTTATTGGTTATAACTAATTTTAATTGGCATGAATTATTTTGTTAATATTTCTTCAGTATGAGTATATATGCATATATATTTATATATTCATATGTATGTATATCTATTGGTTTATCGGATTATAATTATTTATTTTATTTGAAAAAGAATATTAAAATGTGTAGATTATTTAAACAAATAAAATATAAATTACTTTTATTGAATGTGTTTAGTTGAATAAACAGGGAATTTAGTATCTTGAGTAAATAAAGAAAGTAAATTGGATAAGTTGTCCATAAGTTATTGTTTATTTTTAACTCTATGCCGAGTAAAGTAGAGATGTTTTACGTAATTGGTAAAATCGTTATCGTGTGTTTTTATTTCTAAAGGTATCGAGGTAAATAGAGAATGTATATGCAAATAAATTAGTTGTTATTTTTGTGTTGCAAAACTTGTCTCGTATGAGTTGTATGCTTTAAATGTTATCCTCGTTTGGTTACATTTTTGGAGTTGAAGCTTATTGGCATTCTGTTAGGAAGGGTTGAACGGTTGTTAAAACTTTTGGGTTGTGAACTATTGTGAGAGGGTTAATGCCTCGCGTGTCCTTGTTGTGGTATTATACTTTTTATGCTTTGGTTCAACCCTTTCCTACTTGAGATATGTTAGGGGTCATAGGGAGAGTGGCTCTTCATGGGCGCCGGCGCCTCGGGTAAGAGGAAGGGCCAGGGGAACCCACGTAAGAGTAGTTAAACAAGTGATAACCTAAAAATAGAATTTAGGGGGTTGGGTTAGTTAACACATAACAAGATAAAAACATGCACCTCACCCCTGTTGTTAGCACTTTCAAAGGCTAAGGATGGGTGGGAAGACCTGGTTGGTAAGGTCACTACCTTGTCTTTATGAAAGGTAAGTGGCTCCGCATGAGTAACCCTATGGGGCGGCACCTTGAAATAGGATGTCTGGATAACCATAGATGAAGGCGGCTCCTTGAGCTAGGTTGTCTGGATAATCCATGTATAGATGGAGGCGGCACCTAGTGATAGGTAGTCTGGCGAATTCATGAAAGGCCATGCGATGACACTCTCCACTAGACACCCTTGTTCTTGTTTCTTGTGTTTTGGATATTGTTATTTTTATGTTGTTCTGATTATAGGGTTATGGAATCCATAGGTGGGTGCCGGCGCCTCAGTTGGAGGAAGAGCCAGGGGATCCCATGAGAGTTATGTGATGACCCTCCCTACTTGACACCCGTCTGACTTGTTCTTGTTGCCTATTGGAATGGTGTATTGAATGGTTGATTCAGAGTTATTATGGAATCGTGTTCTTTATATTGGTTCTGATTTATTTGGAAATGTATTTTGGGTGTTGGTTCGGTTCTTCTGGATGTTATCTCTTTGTGATGTTTCTTTGAATTCTTGTGAATTGGATTCATGATTGTTAAGTGATATTACTTTATGTTATCGTGAAGAGTTCATGGTTTAACTTGTTATGTGATTTGAGTACGTCGATGGTTGTGCATTGCATATTTGAGTTGTACTTGTTCTGTATCATGTTGTTGAGTCGGTTTGACATTCATGGTCGGGTTCACTTCCTCGTCACCTCTGAGCACGGGGGGTGAGTTACTTCATAATTCACATGGTTGGGTGGAACGTGCTCCGCACCCGTTGGGTTCCCCATCAGCGTCTTGTCATCTCAGCTTTCTGCAGTGCAGATGTTCCAGTGATCAGTTGTGCTTCATGTTCCCTTATCTTGTATCAATCCCCATGTTGGGAAATTCAATGTAATTCATGTATCAAAGAAAATTGTAATGTAATATTATTTCAACGATGTAATAGTTAGGTTTGAATTGAATCATGTTAAAATATTTATCATGGATATAATTGTGCGATGTTGTCATACTCGCATCATGGCTATCAGTTGTATCATTGTATATGGTTTTCATAAATTAAATGGTTATGTTAGTTTCATTATCTTTATTATGTTTTGTTGTTGCAATGTAACCTCGCGTGCCCCAGAGAACCAAGTGTATTAATGTTATGTGTTATGCTATGTGTTTATGGTTTAATGTTGTACATGTTACTTCTTTTATTTTAAAAAAAAAAATTATTCGCAATATGTGTGTGTTCTCTGGGGTTTGCACGACGGGCGTTACATTCAGATTCTTGTGAAAATGATTTATGAATGCTCTTTGGTGACTTGCTTAATTGTTATTGCTTGGGTTAAATGTGATGATTTTCATAACTTTATTGATTTTAGTGACTCATGAATTATGTTGATGATGTCATCGTAATCCTTGTTTTATGATACCTTTGTATGACGTTGAGTCTTGTGGTTCCCTGTTTGGATGTTCTTGGTTGAGGTCTCTTCTTGATAGCTCCTTAGCACGGGGGGTGGGTCTTCGAACCCATGTGGTCGGGTGGAATGTGCTAAGCACCCCATTGGGTCCCTAGTCAAGGATCGAGAGTTGCGGATTGGTGTTGTTGCAGTGACTTCAAATTTGTATCCATCTTGGAGCTAGTTATGTTTCTGCATATTCCTCTATTCATTTGTATCATGTGATCTTGTCATGTGGTTTCCATCCATATTGGGAAACATGTTTGTATCATTGTAAGACTTGAACAGTGTAAAGTAGTGAAAAGGATGTGATGTAATATTTTGTCATTGGTAAACCTTGTGTGGATATGGTTCCATATCAGATGTTATTTCAAGTGTTGTATTTATTTAAGTGAATAGTTTTTATTGATGGTTTTATATATATGCTTCGTCATGGATTAGATTTGGCTTTCATTCATTATCATTGATGTATGGCATTAATTTTTGTAATGTATCTTCGTGTACCCCAAGGGACGTAAATGATATTGGGTATGTTTAAATGAATTTTCATGTCATAACTGTTGTGCATCTCATGCATGTTAGTTTTACTTTAAAAAAAAAATTTGTGTCGTATTTGTAGCTTTAGTTGTCCTTTGGGGTTCACATGACAAGGCATTACAAATGATTTATTGTATGTGTTTAAGGATATATTTATCATGATGTGTGTGATCAGACATGACCATTACTATGATGTATGTTATTGACATATTGATGTGATGATAGTGTTTTGTTACTTTTGGGGTTTTCACTTGAATCTAATATATTATCATTGTGTTGTTATATTATTATGATTTTTAATTATGGTTATCTTTATTATCATAAAATATACTGATTTGTGTTCAAGCTTTGTGGTTGCAAGATGGGGCATGAGCTTCTATTAGTGTTTTGGTGAGTATGATGCATATTGTTATATTATTGTTATTATGCAGAGATTTAATTGGATAACTAAGTAATACAGTAGTATGTTTGTTAGGATAAGTGGAAAGGGCAGCATCGTACCGTTGGACATATGAGAGACATATGAGAATGAGATACGATTGCTAGAGCCTCTTTCCTAGTGCTTCGGCTATTATGCACATGTACTCTAATTTGTATGTTTAAGTGAATAGGTACTAGGCTATGTTTCTACCTTAATTAGCAGGTCTGAGCGTGCCTCTAATCCCAATGGTGGTTAAGAAGATAACATCTAGGCCCAAATTATAACCTAACCCTAGCCATTATTCTCAATTAGAGACAATTCTTGAAGAATGTGTTAACTTTTTTGGGTTGTCATGAGACAATGCCCAATCTCCTTTACCCTATATTTGGAGTGTTGCATTTATTCAATTGTTTTCTTATGCGATATGTGATTGTTTGATTTTGTTGTCTAACCTTAGTTTAGAATCCTAATCTGTTGGTGTTAAACCCTGTGGTTAGTTGTGTTGTTATGATTGTGATTAGTGTTATTTATCTTTTGATGTGAATGTTGCTCTTTTATGTGAAGTTATTTTATGATTTATATTTTACCTTAATTTGTGAGTTATTTGAGTGAAGTTAGATATTGAATCTATTATATTTATTGTTATAATTTTTATTAATGTATTTGAGGTGTGATATAATATTATCCATAAGTGACATTTATTTATGTTATGTTTTATTATGTTATTATTTTGAGGAATAATTATTTAATTATTGTTTATTATTATCATTATTTGGTATTTGATTATTGTTATTGAGTAATATTTATTTTACTTTTGTTTGGATGTAAATTTTTTTTGCATTATTAGTCTCTTGATTTATTTTATTAAAATGGTCACTTAATTTATGTTTTATGAAGTCTTTATGTGGTTTTAATGATTTAAAATGTTACCTATGTGATAACTTTATGGGTGAGGTATTTTTATTTTATAAAATTATATTTTTTGAGTCTAGAACCCACCATAATTACTCCATTATGAAAAGTGACGAAAATGGAAGTTAAAAGGGTGGCTGGAAGGTTGTCTTTTGGTCTTTTGGGTTCTAGAAGTGTTCTTTTTATTTGGGAGGAGAAAAAAATGGTTTCTCTCAGTTGGGTTATTTTTTTGGAGTGCATGTTGGATTTGGATTCTTTTCCGGAGAGATTTTTCCATGCTTGCAAAGAGGAAGGAGCAATGAGAAATTCGTTGCAATTTGAGGGTTTTGAAAGTTGAAAACTTTGAGAGCTCAACATCAAATTTATGTCATTCCCAAGCGTTGGATTCAGGTTGGATTTTCAGATCTTGTGTTAAAAAAAATTTTGTATGCATGAATGATTTGATTGATTTCTTTCTTTTGATTTTTGAAAATAAATATTGGATAGTTTTATTTTGTGTATGAGTAAACATTTTTTTATTCTAAAATAAAAGTGAATATCTGTTTATTATTTTCTATTATTCACAATAAAAGGGTCTGAGTGCGTCCCTCATAGCTCTGTTTTTACGAACTGGGTTAATGAGATTTTTAATGGGTTTTTTATCTTGTTGTTTTTTAAATTCTATCCAAAAATTTCAGAAACCCAGATCATAGTTTGTGAGATATAGTTGAAACACGAGACTGCTGTCAAGTTGCTCCTCTATGATTGAAAATATTTTTATTTCTCCCTTAACCAGCAAAAGGAAGATTGAGATTTTAAATTTATAGGGGTTTGAAATAGCTTAAATTAATTTAAAATTTATTTTTTTTATATTTTATTTTGGATAAAATTTGGTTGTTAAGTTACTCATTTTTGTCATTTGACTGTAATCGAGTATTGCCGAAAAAAGGGTTTTATAGAATCTATCTATTGTTTTGCTTTTTATGAAATTGTTATTCACTTTTAGTCAATTTCTTTTGCTTTACTGAGTAGTCGACGAATAAATCTGAAATGAGTATTTTACAAATTTTAATTTCGAGTTGATATGACTATTTTATGGTTGTTTTATTGTTAACAGATTTGATTGTTGTCAAGTGAGAATTAGTTTAGTTTTAAAAGTTGTATTTGAGGGTATAACTATATTCTTTTATCTGTATTATATTGTACCATTTTTATTTAATTGTGTTTACTATTTTTATGTTATAAATCCCTTCATATTTGTGAGATCTTGTATTGAAGCTTTTGTATTTGTAAAGATCAATTATGTCAGGGATGTGCATTGTTGGTCTTGATTGCGAATTACTAAACTAAAGTGAGTTATTATGTTATAAGATTATGAGATTAATGTAATATACTTTATTGTAGTGTTGTGCTTTAATGATAAGCTTTTTAGTTTTCTATCAATTTGTGTTATGTGAATGGGTCTATAGAAGTACCTAGAAGTATTTGTGAAGTTATTGTAATTTTTGGTTGATTTTTATTTTAGTTGTCTTCTTGAATGTTTAGTGTCAGCCACTTGTGGTTTCTGTTCTATTGTTTGCTTGTTTGTGGGGCCTAGTGTTATCTCCTAGCATGGAGGGAGTGGGTCTCAGGGTTCCACGTGGTAGGGTGGTATTTCTGAACCATCCATTGGGATTTAGGTGGTGCAATTCGTGTGCAACATGGAGAGTCTTTCTTTTCGCTTCATTCTATAGTTGAATTTATGTGCAGGTGATATTTTTATAAAAAAATTATGTTTAGTGTATCTTATACATATGTACCTCTTAGATTTATGAATCATATTCATGGTAGCATTCTTGTATAAGAAAAGTGAGTGAATTGTTACAATCTTGATTATACACATTTTTACTATTGTTTAGTATGTAATAGAGAGGTTTAGTGTAGAAATGTTGTATTTATAATGCATGAGTTTAATTAAGTAGTAGATATGATATATCTTTATGTACTTATTTTATAACATTGATTAAGAATAGATTTATATTGGCATAGTGTTAGATGTGGTTTGAAGATAATTTCGATATGTTATCATATGTAATTTGATGTATGAGATTAATTTACATTCAAGTGTTAATAAAATATGGTCATAGTATATCAAATATGTTCTTTAGGCTTAATTAGTGTAGGTGTATCTTAGTAGCGAGGTTAGGGGACCATGGTGGATAGGTGTGCAAATAGGTTATGTTCAATATTACTTTTAGGTTATAATGTGATTATAATATCATGTTAACGTAATGATGTCATTCATATTAATTGGTTGAGTTGCATTAATTAATGTTATTTTAGTTTTTTTTTTTAAATAATTAAAAAAAATTTTGGCTTGGTGTTGATGGTCTTTTGTGTTAATCCACTTGGTCCCTTAGCGGGGCGTTACATTAAATCAAATTAATCAATAAAATTAATAACATTTCAACATTGCAACTAAATATATTTAATCATCATTTTAACTAAACTCACCATTTAATAACCTTTATAATATGAAATTAAATAAATAACCAAAGAGGAATGAACCATATCAAAACAACTAAACCCAACGACAACCCAACGACACACTATGACTAGGGTGATGACTTGGCATGGAAAACCTAGCTACTATCTCCTAATCATTTGCCATTGGTCAATGGGCATGCTCAAACCTGTGAAATCAAGTGGAGTTGATGTCCTGTACCTGTCAACCTACAAACAAAGAGTATATCGAACATGCATATATATATGGTATAATAAAGCACACTGTGAAGAGGAAATCTCAGAATCGCAGGGCGCTCACAAGTGAGTGATACAATCCCATCCCCTTCACCAATATAAACTATTTAACTGATGATTCTAACATCAACAATATAATAAAAGCATAAGGAATTTTTAATTAAAATAACTGCTATGCTAATTCAAAACATGCCATAATGATAACATCAGATTAAAATTCCATCACATCAAAATATCACATACGCATCACTTAATAGTTGTGATCGAATAGAACCAAGTACCATAGTCAAAGTGCTAACAAAAATAAAGCATACATAGAAGAACACTATTTGATCAAAAGAGCAAAATGGAGGGGTGCTACACTAAATTTGGGGTTGACATGGATGAAAGTGATTTTGAAGAGGGAGCAACTTCTAGTGAAGAGGTAGAGTTGGATCCAGAGGATGTGAGGATGTTGAAACTTTTGAAGGCCATGGAAGGTGATGGACATGGTAAAATGGATTTTCCTATGTATGGAAGTAAACTAGATGGTGAAGAGTTCTTGGACTGGATAGGAGCCATGGATCTAATTATTTTGAAAGTGAAGAAGTAGATGATGAATGCAAGGTAAAAAAGGATAAGACCAAGTTAAAAGGACATGACTTGTTGTGGTGGAACTTTTTGCAAGATGAAAGGTAGAAAAAAGGGAAGACCAAGATCACTCTTGGGAGAGAATGAAGGAAAAACTCAAAGGTAAATTCCTTCCTAATGATTACAATGTTCAGTTTCTTAAAAAAATTCAAAATCTTAGGCAAAATGATCTAGATGTGCAAGCATACACTGAGGAGTTCTATAGGTTAAGTATAAGAACAAAGCATGAGGAAGATGAGGAAGAAAGAGTGGCAAGGTATCTTAATGGTCTAAGGTATAATATACAAGATGAAATAAGTTTGATGACACTAAAGATGGTAGAAGAATGTTTTCAAATGGCTATAAGGGAAGAAGGAAAGGTGAAGAGTAGACAAGAGAAGACCATAAGGGGAAGAGGCGGTAATTCTAGAGGGAGAGGAACCTTTTCTACACCAAAATAGTCCAATCAAGAACAAGAAGATGCTAATAATGCTAAAGAACAAGTGGATGAATCTAGAAGTCGATGGAAACGTGGAAGAACAAGTTTTAGGGACAGATCAAGGAAGATGTTCTAATGTGTTTCTAGGAAGGTGTTACAATTGTGGTGAATTTGGCCATCCATCCTACAAATGGCCTGAGAAATTTGGTGCTACACCAAGACGAGGAGAAAGGAAAGGTGAAAGAACATGACAAATTGTTCAAGAAGATGAATGTGAAAGTTCAAACTCCAATAATTATGCTCCTAAAGTTGGTGATGCTTTGATGTTGCAAAGACAACTCTTGAAGGCCTCCAAGGAGAAAGTACCATTGAAAATGAACAATCTATTAAATACCACATGCAAGAGCAAAGGTAAAGTATGCAAGTTAGTAATAGATTCAAGCTCCACTGATAATATAGTATTAAGAGAAATGGTAGATAAGCTGAGTTTGGTGAAATTTCCACATGGAATGCCCTATAAGGTGTCATGGTTAAATGATGATCAATCACTTCCAGTCAATGAGTAGGATTTAGTTGAATTTTAGATTGGAGGGTACAAAGATAGGGTACTTTTTGAAGTTCTACCAATGCAATGTTGCCATTTTTTTCCTAGAAGTCAATGGAAATTTGAAAAAAATGTTGTGTATGATGGAAGATCCAATACATATATGATTGAACATGATGGGAACTCATTTACATTGCTTCCATTGAAAGAGGAAGTCAAGGAAAAGACAAAGGAAACAAAGTTAATCATGATGGGTAGAAAGGAGTATGTGAAGATTGAGGAAGTCAAGAATGGCCAGTTGGCAGCCATGAAAAAATTTGTAGATGATAGGACTAAGATGTTGCAGGGTGGTGCACAGTTAGAGAGGAGAAATAATGAGAAGATGTCCAGACTTAGCTAAAGAAGGTCAAAGATGAATTGTTGATGATGGAGAAAAATGAGTTGGGGAAAGATGGTTAAATAATTATGATAGGAACAATGTTGTGTCCTATAGTAGTTGTAGAAGTTAAGGGGCAGTAAAGTCTTGGCAGGGAAAAGACTCCAAGGATTGATAATAGTGATGTATAGGTCTGAAAGTGAAATGGCTTTGAGGAAAGTGAATTTGATGCATAAATTCAAAGGAAAGGATGGAGTGAGATAAGTAGAAAAGCAAGGATAGAGTCATGAAGATAGGTATACTATATGGACAAGATAGAGGGAAGTTAGTGCAGGTTCCATATTAGGCATAGATGGAAAAGAAGTTAGAGGATGTGCAAAAAAGAAAGGGAAGCCTTATCAAGTTGGCCATGAACTCAAGAATGGTAAGCACAAAGCAAGCTTTTAGAATTTACCAGTCAAGGTAGCTTTGTAGGTGAAAAAGATGAATATTTCAAAGGAGGAACAGTTGAACATCAATTTCCAAGAGACATGGAAACCTTTTTAGGCAGTGTGTATGGTTTAAGAGGACCAATCCATTTCAATGAATTTTTTGTAGTTGGTTCATGATAGGATGAGTCTAGGTGTTTGAGTCTAATTTTTTTTAGTGTTTTAGTCTAAATAAGGTCTATTGAGAGAATTTTTATGCAATTGACAAACTTTGGTGTCTTTTGGGGTCTATATTGTAAAAGTTGCAAATCATGTTAAAATTTGTCAAGGATGGCAAGGTATCTTTTTTCTTGTGTGAGGTCATGTTCTTTATGTTAAATAAGGTCATATTGACCATTTCTTGATGTAATGGGTCTATTAGTTGCCTAGGAGAGTCAAATTGCAAATTATGCAAAAGTTTTCAATATAAACTTGCAAAAAAATGCAAAATTTGTAAAGGAATAGAAGCCCAACAGTCATAAGTTTCAAAAGATAGTTTTGTATAGATGGGATACTTTTTATTGGAGGGAAAAAAATTCAAATATGTAAGGAAACTCTTGGAATGGATTTTTGAAGATTTTGGAAGGAGAACTAAATCAATTATCTCAATTTTTCTATATTTTTCTAGGTTTTCTCATTGTTTTCAGCCTCTGACAAGCCCATACTATTGAAACTTGTCACATAATTGTTTGGAATTATTTGGAGAAATGAACTAACCTTAATTTAGATCTAATTTGGTGAGGTTTCATTGAATCTAAAGAATTTTAGAGGGGGATTTCATAAAGCGGGTTTGTATACCCTGTTTAAGGGTTTGTAAAACAAAAATCATGTTTTGAGGGACCATTTCACTGACTGTATGGCTTGTGACTGGTGGAATGGGTCCCATTGAATGGGTTTATATGTATATTTATTAAATAAAGTAGGGAGTAGTGTTGAAAGAGATTTTTGACGACTGTCCTCAGGGATTTCTAAGAGATTTTGCTTGAAAAAGGAGGTTTTATACTAGGGTTTAATGAATTAATGTTGAAAATCATTTGGTGAATGGTTTTTAAGCATGTAAAGGCATAATTAAGATTGTTTGAAGTGGTGGATTGGATTTTTTTGGACTGCAAGATGGTTTTTCAATAAACCCCCATGAAAATGCTAAGGAAAGAGGGTTTCATGGTTGAGTGCTTTGGGAAATGTGTATGTGAAAATAAATTGTGAAAATGGGTCTTTTGATGTCTGTTTAGTGCTTCCCCATAGATTTTTTTGGTAGGCAATAAATAAAAAGTGGCATCCCTTTGCAAAAGTGGCATAATTCAAGGCCTAGGTCAGCGTAGAAGACAAGACTTGAGGTTGATGTTTCAAATGAGTTGCATAAGTTTCTAAGGTATGTTATAACATGATTTAATGGGTGTCAAAATGTGTTGGGAAATGATTGGTTGTGATAGTTTGATATGAGTTAGGTTCAAGTTTTTAGGTCTGTAGACCTAGTAGAGAAGAAGAGTGCTTGTGTGAATAAGTGCCCTTGTTAGGGTTTGAAGTTTCAAATACTTGTTGAATAGTGTTGGGTTTTTGTTGTTTGTTTGGAAGCCACTATATAAAACTTAACATTTTTTTAATGGAGTAGACCCTGCTTTATAATCTTGCATATTGTATCATTATAAAATGTCACCCATAAAAATTTCAAACTATGTTTTACTCCCCCTAAATTAATGAGCCTAATTAGGTCCCTAATTTCCTAAAATATTGCATTATATAGCCCATTTGTACCATTTTGTGAGAAATTACAAGCATTGAACAAATGCAACTAAATATTTTTCCCCTGATGCTAAATATCCTAGAGATTTGGGCCAAGACCCATTTTCCCAAGAGTGAATGGGTCCCCCTAGTATGTTGGGGACTAATTTTTAATAGCTCAGAGTGGCCATCTTAACAATCAAAAATTAAATTTCAAATGTTGGCTATTAGGATTTAATTCTTAGGGAATTAGAGAAATTCTTATAAATACCTAGTTATTGCATCATTTGAAATATATCTACAGAACTTTTAGAAAACTTATGATCAAGAGAATCCAAGAGAAAATCAAGAGCAACAATTTATATTATTATTATATAAATTCAAGGTCCCAACATCATGTCAAATCTTATGTGAATTTATGTGTTTTCATGTTATCATTATTTTGTGATGGCTAACACTTTTGTAGGTCTCGAAAGCATTCAAGCATTCAAGAAAGCAAGATCAAGACCTTGGAGTGATATGTATAACTTTATTCCTTCAAGGAAGTCATTGAAGGGTGGTGAGTTGTAGAACTTTTTGATTTCATCATTCCTTCCTATCCATTTACTCATTTTATCATTGACTTTTCCATTATGATAGTGGAAACACTAACATGGAGTTTGACCAACGTGAGCCCCTAAAATGGCACAACATTTCCTATCTATGTGAATGTGTAGATCTCATGTTGAAGATAATTGAGGGAAGTGTGAAGAAAAATTATTCGTCATTGCAATTGAATCCCTACATCTTTTCAAGCCACAAAAATGCAATTAGAGTTTTATCTGATAGCATTCTGATAATTTTGCAACAAAAAATTAGAAGCTCAAATCCATCATCAAAGGACCCCAAAATTAGAGTATAAATTTCATATAAATACCCATTCACCCCTAGGAAATCTAGTCCTGCTACAACACCCAGATCCAACTTCTAGTGACATGTACACAACCCTCTGCATTTCCAAGATCTACTAGTAGGTTTCTATTTCAGTCTATGAATCATTTTTTTATTGCATTTTTCATATTAGGTCATATAGTTCAACTATTTCAATCTTATAAAGTCATTTCCAATCCATTTTCAAGGCCCTAAGGATGTCGATCTAGGTATGAATGAATCACCTTCGTGGTTGAAACTCAACCTATTCACCTTGTTGATTTGCATTCTAATGTACCTTTGAAAAGGAAGGTAATTGATCCTAGGTTTAAGCATTAAACTTAGGGTTCCCTTTTTCAAAAGTTAAATTTTGGTGAACTTGACATATTAACATCATATTATTTTTGAAATTGGAAGTCTTTCAAAGCTTAGATCTAGGTTTTGTTTTGTATTATCTTGCATTTCTCACTTAGGGTTTCATATTTGCATCATAAAAGTACATAAAGAATAAAAAATTTACATATCATTTTGCATCATAGACCACGTTATTATTCATTTTAGTCAAACCATATTTGCATTGAAAATTCCATTCATAATTCTTATTTGTAATGTCACATATTTGTATTTACATTTGGGTAGATTCTAGAAAAATACTCAGTTGCAAACTTATTTATACACAAAAGAAAAACCTTTAGAAACCATAGTAAAAATTCAACTTTTGAATTTTCACAATCTCTATCAAGAACCCAAACACCCTAGGGCACCTCTATCCTTGTGCATTTGCATTATCCAAAATTTTCACACTTTTGTGTCTCTATGTCGTCATTTTGTGTTAGCTTGAAGAATATTTTTTTTGACATTCCTAACTGCATTCAATTAGGCATCTTTCATTTAGTTAAAAATGTGATGAAAAGAAGAAAAAATACATTGTTTTGTTTTAGAATTGCATCAAAATCATCATGATCATATTTAGGCATTTTAAAATTAGTCAATTTGTGGAGTTTACATGAGAAATTGCATTCAAAATTGTCATTTATTATGCACATACTATTACACATTTGCATTGGCATAAAGTAGGAAAATTTTGGGAAAAAATTTACTATTAGAACTATTTGTAACTAGAATAAAAATCCTTAATCAATGACATAAATAGTCATATTTTGAATTTCCAAAACCCCTGACCAAGACTCATACACCCTGTAAAGACCCAAACCATTAACCCAAAATTTACCACAATTTTTTTTTTGTTTCTTGATTGTTATCTTATTACATTTTTATTGAATTATATACTCAGGTACTTCTTATCCATATGGGTTAGGCATCCATCCATCTAGGATAGGAATCACAAGGAAGAAATTTATGCATAAAGGATAAAAATGTGATCTAGCCAGAGACTTAGACTCATCAGGACCATCTAGCTCCTAAATCACTTAGTAACGTAGACTACACTCCCCTTGGAAGTGCATCAAGGTCATTGTCTTTAGGTGTATTTGAAATAAATATGTGGCTTGAGTCTCACCTCAGAATTTGTCTTAAGGCCTTAGGGAGTCAAGCGAATCCATTTAGGATTCCTTTTGAGTATACAAAGAAAATATTTTATATTATCTTTATATTGGATATTTTTATCCCCTTTTTGACAAAGAAATTCTTTTGGATTATTAAATTAAATTTTAATTTATTATTATCCTAACATTTCCTAAGCTCCATCCCTGAACACATGAGGTGTTGGGAGCATCCTTCATTTTCTAGACTTCCTACACACCTTGCTTCCAAATGGGATCAAGGTGTAAAATATGTAGTTATGTTTTCTAATTTAGGTTTGATGTTAACTATTATATTGGTATGCAACCATTTCTAGGTCCTCTTTTTCCTAGGAAATTCCTCTACGACTGCTACCCATGAAGGGAAGCAATAAAAATAAAAGTAAATAGTCTCCATGACTATTACTTGTTTCATAAACATCTAAAACCTAATTCCTAAAATAACATCTCCCTTGAACCCATTTGAGAAATGATTACCTTTAATTAACATAAAAATATTAAATAAATTCCAGTGAATCCTATAATGGGCTTTACTAGGTTTGAACTAGTAGATTTTCATTCATTTGAAATTATCTTATTAGATTATCAATTCAAGAGATTACCTACCTCTTTGATTCTAATACATCAAATTTTCCTCATTACTCCCCAAAGATTTAAAGGTGTGATTCCATAGATGTCGTTGTTGCATCTGCATTATGCTATGGATGTAGTAGCTCAAGCACGACAAAATTACCCATAAATGTAAGCCAAAAGCACCACTGATACTGAACGTTGTTGTTTTTTTGTTTCAACTCTTGATTAATTTTTTCCTATCTAAGAAAGGAAATATTAACTAACTACTTCTTGTATGATAATATGATTTTTGAAATGAAGTAAACAATAATTTATACTAGCTTTACCATTGCTATTGTAAAAGATACTAAGATAGTATTGAATTAAAATAATACAAATTGAGATACTAATCTACTTGTAGAAATAACAACTTCCTTTCCAATTTCTAATCACCAAGGTCCCAATATAGGTGAGGTGAGGGTAAGTGCAAAAATATGGGGGACCAAAAAGAGGGCTTAAGTGGCCACCTTTTTTTTTTTAAATCAAGAAATACTGACCTTGGACATGAAATTGAGGATAGTTGCACTCACAATTTGGAGATGCAACAGAAACAAGGATTGTAGTGTTGTGATTCTACTTTCTAAACTACTAATTTATTTTTAAAATGGTTGAGATTAAGGGGTTCAAAAGAGAGACCCACAAAAATTGATGCTATTTTTGTCAAAAAAACATAATATAGCAACTTTTGTGGGAACGTAGCACATTGAGCTTTTTTTAGTATTTTTAAAATTGCTTTAGTGAGAAATTAGTTAATAGTATGTAGTTGATGCACGATTATTTTGATAATTTTTTAGTGAATATTTTTTTTTTACTAATTTACAAAGTGGACACTTCTTAAAAAATAGAATTTTGGTCATGCTACCCCTACAAATTTTGGAAACTAATTGAATTTATTTTTTTAATATTTATAGAATGCAGTCTAGTTTCTAAAAATGTAATTTATTTGAAATTTTGATGAATAGGTAATTTATAATAAAAAAAACACCAAACACTTCTTTTTTCCAAAAGAGAGACACACAAACAAAATAAATTATAGATCAAAAGCTTAACATTGTTAAAAAATGAAAAAAGTTACATCGTTGGACAGCTAAGAGAGAGCCTAACATTACCTAGGTGTTCGATTTGTTCGACATTGAAACATGTGCAATCCTGACGGTGAGCACAACCTGATTATGTGAAATATCATAGAATTTGTAAAATAACATCTTTGGTCATTGGGAAGGCCCTCTAAGCCCTTGGGTTGGTATTCCAAGGAAAATACCAAGCCCAAGGCTTGGGGACTCCCAAAGCAAGATATAACGCGAGCGCGTTAAAACACACTTGTGTTATATCCTAGTTTTGACATGGTCTTTTGTGTTTTTGTGGGACATGTCTAGCAAGACATAACATGAGTGCATTATAACATGCTCATGTTATGTCTTTCGTTATGTTAAATGCTACTCTATTTAATGTATGTTTATATATTCACATGTTTGTATGTACATGTATGCTTGTATGTTATGTATGTATGTATGCATGCATGCTTGTAGGTATGTATGCATGTATGTATGTATGCATCAATGCATGTATGTATGTATACCTATATGTATGTATGTTTTTAATATTTTATGTACATATGTAGATGTATTCTTTTATGTATGTAGGATAGTATGTACATATGTATTATGCTTATATGTATGTAAGTGTGTATGTATTTATGTATATCATTAGAGGGAAGGCAAATTTTAAGAGAGAGTTGTCTAGGTAGGGTGGGAGTGAGAGAGGGAGAGGGGGTGGAAGGGGGAGACTAAGAGAGAGGGAGTGCAAGAGAAGGGGTTGGAGTAAGAGGTTCTTAGTTAGGTAGGGTGGGAGGGATAGAGAGAGAGAGGGGGGGTGGGAGAGAGGGAATTGAGAGAGAGAGAGAGGGGGGGAGAGAGAGAGAGGGAGAGAAAAGGAGAGTTATGTAGGTAGGGTGATAGAGGGAGATACTTGAGAGTGTGAGGAGGGTGAGAGGGAGAGACTTGAGAGATAGGTAGTGAGAGGGAGTGCAAGAGAGATCAAATGGGAGAGAGAGGGAGTGACAGAGGGAGTGTGAGAGTGAGAGACCTGAAAGAGGGAGAGGGTATGGGAGGGAGTGACCTAAGAGAGAGGGAGAGAGAGGGGGGTGGAGTGAGAGGGACTTATGTAGGTAGGGTGGGAGGGATAGATAGAGAGAGGAGAGAGAGAGTTACCTAGGTAGAATGCTAGAGGGAAAGACTTGAGAGAGAGGAGGTGGGAGGGAGAGACTTGATAGATAGGGAGAAAGAGGGATTGGAAGAGAGAGAGGTGAGATGTATAGATAAATATAAAGGGATAGGGGTTGATGGTATAGGGTTGAGGGATTCTGGTGGATGACCTATAGGTTGATGGTTTAGGGTATTGGGTTGAGGGTATAGGGTTAAGGGATTAGAGTTGATGATTGAGGTTAGAGGGTAGAAGGTTTAAGGGTATAGGGTTAAAGAATTTAGGGTTGAGGGTTAAGGGTTGAGGGTAGATGGTTTAGGGTATAGGTTTGAGGGTATATGGTTGAAGGATTAGGTTGAGGTTCCAATATATATGGTAGAGGGTATAGGGTTTGAGGGTTTAGGGTTTAAGGGTTGACAGTTGAGGGATTAAGGGTTGAGGGTTGAGAATTGAGGGTTGAGATTTTAATGTATAGAGTAGAGGGTAGAGGGTAGAGGGTTTAAGGGTTTATGGTTTAAGGGTTGAGGATTTCAGGTTGAGGATAGAGGATTGATGGTATAGGGTTGATGGATTAGGGTTGATGGATTAGGGTTTAAGGGTTTAGGGTAGAGGGTAGAGAGTTGAGGATTGATGGTTTAAGGGTTGAGGGATTAAGGGTTAAGGGTTGAGGGATTAGGGTAGATATTTTACTTTGGTTTAAGGGTTTCAAATTTGAGGGTTGAGGGTAGAGGGTATTTGGTTGAGGGTAGAGGGTAAGTGGCTTAAGGGTTTATGGTTTAAATGCGAAGGGTTGAGGGTTTAGGTTTTAGGGTTGAATTTTTAAGGGTTTAAGTGTTGATGGTTTAGGGTTGAGGGATTAGGGTAGAGGGAGGGATGGAGTAAGGGAGAGATGAAATGAGAAGTGACATAGATAGGAGAGAAGAGGAGGGAGGGACAAAGATATATGATGGCTGAGGATACAATGTATAGGGTTGAGGACCTATAGGGTTTATGGTTTAGGGTATTGGGTTGAGGATATAGGGTTGAGGGATTAGGGTTGCAGGTAGAGGGTAGAAAGGTTAAGGGTTAATGGTTTAATGGTTTAGGGTTGAGGGTTAAGGGTTAAGGGTAAAGGGTTTAGGGTATAGGTTTGAGGGTATATTGTTTAAGGATTATGGTTGAGGGTCCAATGTATAGGGTGGATGGTATAGGAGTTGATGGTTTACGGTTTAAGGGTTGAGGTTTGAGGGATTAAAGGTTGAGAGTTTAATGTATAGTGTAGAGGGTAGAGGGTAGATGGTATAAGGGTTGAGGATTGAGGGTTTAAGGTTGAGGGTAGAGGGTTGAGGTATAGGTTTAAGGGATTAGGGTTGAGGGTCCAATGTATAGGGTAGAGGGTATAGGGGTTGAGGGATTAGGGTTTAAGGGTTGAGGGTTTAGGTTTGAGGGTTGAGGATTGAGGTTTGAGGGTTGAGGGTTGAGGGTTGAGGGTAGAGGATAGAGGGTTGAGGGTTTAAGGATTGATGGATTAAGGGTTGAGGGTTGATGTTTTAGGGTAGGGAGTTTACTTAGGTTTAAGGGTTTAAGGGTTGAGGGATTAGGGTGGAGGGTAGAGGGTATTGGGTTGAGGGTATAGGGTAGAAGGTTTAATGGTTTAGGGTTAAAGGGTTTAGGGTTGAGGGTTAAGGGTTGAGGTTAGAGGTTTTAGGGTATAGGTTTGAGGGTATATGGTTGAAGTATTAGGTTGAAGCTCCAATGTATGTGATAGAGGGTATAGGGGTTGAGGGTTTAGTATTTAAGGGTTGAGGGTTGAGAATTGAGGGTTGAGGGTTTAATTTATAGGGTAGAGGGTAGAGGGTTTAAATATATAGGGTTTAAGGGTTGATGGTGTAAGGTTGAGGGCAGATGATTGAGGGTATAGGGTTGAGGGATTAGGGTTGGTGGTCCAATGTATATGGTAGAGGGTATAGGGGTTGAGAGATTAGGGTTTAAGGGTTAAGGGTTTAGGGTAGAGGGTTTAATGGTTGAGGGTGGAGGGTTTAGGGTTGAGTGTTTAAGGTTTGATGGTATAGGGTTGATGGATTCAGGTGGAGAGGGAGGGATGGATGAAGGGAGAGATGGAGGGAGAAGTGAGATAGAGATGATGAGAGAAGAGGAGGGAGGGACAAAGATATATGATGGTTGAGGATCCAATGTATAGGGTAGATGGTTAAGAATTCAGGTTGTAGGGTTGAGGACATATAGGTTTGATGGTTTAGGCTATTCGGTTGAGGGTATAGGGTTGATGGATTAGGGATGAATATATAGGGTAGAAAGTTTAAGGGTTTAGGGTTGATGGTTAAGGTTTGAGGGTAGAGGGTTTATGGTATAGGTTTGAGGGTATATTGTTGAAGGATTAGGGTCGAGGTTCCAATGTATAGGGTAGAGGTTATAGGGGTTGAGGGATTAATGGTTGAGGGTTGGGAATTGAGGGTTGATAGTTTAATGTATATGGTAGAGGGTTTAAGGGTATAGGGTTTAAGGGTTGAGTATTTAAGGCTGAGGGTAGAGGATTGAGGGTATAGGGTTGAGGGATTAGGGTTGAGGGTCCAATGTATAGGGTAGAGGGTATGGGGGTTGAGGGATTATGGTTTAAGGGTAGAGGGTAGAGAGTAAATGGTTAAGTGTTTAAGGTTTGATGGATTAAGGTTTGAGGGATTAGGTTAGAGAGTTTACTTGGGTTTAAGGGTTTAAGGGTTGAGGGATTAGGGTCGAGGGTACCAGGTATTTGATTGAAGGTAGAGGGTAGAGGGTGTAAGGGTTGATGGTTTAGGGTTGGGGGTTTATGTTTAAATATTTAAGGGTTTAAGGGTTGAGCATATATGGTTGAAGTATTAGGGTAGAGAGGGAGGGATGGAGGGAGGAAGAGTTGGAGGGAGAAGTGAGATAGAGAGAAGGAGAGAAGGGGAGGGAGGGACAGATGTATATAAGGGTTGAGGATCCAATGTATAGGGTAGAGGTTTGAGAATTGAGTGTATAGGGTTGAGGACCTATAGGGTTGATGGTTTGAGGTATTGGGTTGAGGGTATAGGGTTGAGGGATTAGGGATGAGGTTAGAGGGTATAAGGTTTAAGGGTTTTGTTTTTAAGGGTTTAGGGATGAGGGTTAAGGGTTGAGTGTAGAGGGTCTATGGTATAGGTTTTAGGGTGTATGGTTGAAGGATTAGGGTTGAGGGTCCAATTTATTGGGTAGAGGGTATATGGGTTGAGGGTTTAGGGTTTAAGGGTTGAGGGTTGAGGGATTAAGGGTTGAGGGTTGAGAATTGAGGGTTGAGGGTTTAAGGGTTTAGAGTTTAATGATAGAGGGTTGAGGGTTTAAGGCTAAGGGTAGAGGGTTGAGGGTATAGGGTTAATGGATTGGGGTTGAGGTTCCAATGTATAGGGTGTAGGGTTAAGGTTTTAAGGGTTGAGGTTTGAGGGATTAAGTATTGAGGGTTGTGAATTGAGGGTTGAGGGTTCAATGTATAGGGTAAATGGTAGAGGTTTTAAGGCTTTAGGGTGTATAGGTTGAGGGTTTAAGGTTGAGGGTAGATGATTAAGTATATAGGGTTAATGGATTGGGTTTGAGGGTCCAATGTATAGGGTAGAGGGTATAGGGGTTGAGGGATTAGGGTTAAGTTTTGAGGGTAGAGGGTAGAGGGTTTATGGGTTTAGGGTTTAGGGTTGAGTTTTTAAAGGTTTAAGGGTTGATGGTTTAGGGTTGAAAGATTAGGGTAGAGAGGGAGGGATGGAGTGAGGGAGAGATGAAGGAGGATGTGAGATAGATAGGAGAGAAGAGGAGAGAGGGATAGAGATATATTAGGGTTGAGGATCCAATGTATAGGGTAGGAGGTTTAGGACCTATAGAGTTGATGGTTTAGGGTATTTGGTTCAAGGTATAGGGTTGAAGGATTAGGGTTAAGGGTAGAGGGTGAAATTTTTTTAGGGTTTAGGATTTAATGGTTTTTGGTTGATGGTTAAGGGTCAAGGGTAGATGGTTTAGGGTATAGGTTTGAGGGTATATTGTTGAAGGATTATGGTTGAGGGTCCAATGTATAGGGTGAAGGGTATAGGGGTTGAGGGTTTATGGTTTAAGGGTTAAGGGTTTAGGGATTAAGGGTTGAGGGTTTAAGGTTGAGGGTAGAGGGTTGAGGGTATAGTATTGGGGGATTATGGTTGAGAGCCCAATGTATAGGGTAGAGGGTATAAGGGTTGAGGTATTAGGGTTGAGGGTTGAGGGTTGAGGGTAGAGGGTAGAATGTTTAAGGATTGAGGGATTAAAGGTTGAGGGTTGAGGTATTAGGGTATATAGTTTACTTGGGTTTAATGGTTCAAGGGTAGAGGGTATTGGGTAGAGGGTAGAGGGTATATAGTTTAAAGGATTAGTGTTTAAGGATTGAGGGTTTAAGTTTGAGGGTAGATTATTAAGGGTATAGGGTTGATAGATTATTGTTGAGGGTCCAATGTATATAGTAGAGTGAATATAGTTGAGGGATTAGGGTTTAAGGGTTGAAGTTTGAGGGTAGAGGGTAGCGGTTTAATGGTTTAAGGTTTTAGGGTTGAGAGATTAGGGTAGAGAGTTTACTTGGATTTAATGCTTTAAGGTTTGAGAGATCAATGTTTAGGGATTAGGGTTGAGGGTTGAGGGTATTGGGTTGAGGGTAGTGGGTAGAGGGTTTAAGGGTTAAGGGTTGAGGTATTAGGGTAGAGAGGGAGGGATGGATGAAGGGAGAGATGGGGGAGAAGTGATATATAGATAAGGAGAGAAGATGAGGGAGGGATAGAGATATACGAGGGTTGAGGTTCCAATGTATAGGCTATAGGGTTGAGAATTGAAGGTATAGGTTTGAGGACCTATAGGGTTGATGGTTTAGGGTATAGGTTTTATGGATTAGGGATGAGGGTAGAGGGTAGAAGGTTTAAGGGTTTAGGGTTGAGGATTAAGGGTTGATGGTAGAGGGTTGGTGGTATAGGTTTGAGGGTACATGGTTGAAGGATTTTGGTTAAGGGTCCAATTTATAGGGTAGAGGGTATAGGGGTTGATGGATTAATGGTTGAGGGTTGAGAATTGAGGGTTGAGGGTTTAATGTAGAGGGTAAAGGGTATAGGGTAGAGGTTTTAAGGTTACAGGGTTGAATGGTTGAGGTTTTAAGACTAAGGGTTGAGGATTGAGGGTATAGGGTTAACAGATTAGGGTTGATGATTGAGGGTAGAGGGTAGAAGGTTTAAGGGTATAGGGTTAAAGTATTTAGTGTTGAGGGTTAAGGTTTGAGGGTAGATGGTTTAGGGTATATGTTTGAGGGTATATGGTTGAAGGATTAGGTTGAGGTTCCAATATATATGGTAGAGGGTATAGGGTTTGAGGGTTTAGGGTTTAAGGGTTGAGAGTTGAGGGATTAAGGGTTGAGGGTTGATAATTGAGGGTTGAGATTTTAATGTATAGATTAGAGGGTAGAGGGTAGAGGGTTTAAGGGTTTACGGTTTAAGGGTTGAGGATTTAAGGCCGAGGATAGAGGATTGATGGTATAGGGTTGATGGATTAGGGTTTAAGGGTTTAGGGTAGAGGGTAGAGAGTTGAGGATTGAGGGTTTAAGGGTTGAGGGATTAAGGGTTAAGGGTTGAGGGATTAGGGTAGATATTTTACTTTGGTTTAAGGGTTTAAAATTTGAGGGTTGAGGGTAGAGGGTATTTGGTTGAGGGTAGAGGGTAAGTGGTTTAAGGGTTTATGGTTTAAAGGCTAAGGGTTGAGGGTTTAGGTTTTAGGGGTGAATGTTTAAGGGTTTAAGTGTTGATGATTTAGGGTTGAGGGATTAGGGTAGAGGGATGGATGGAGTAAGGGAGATATGAAATGAGAAGTGAGATAGATAGGATAGAAGAGGAGGGAGGGACAAAGATATATGATGGCTGAGGATACAATGTATAGGGTTGAGGACCTATAGGGTTGATGGTTTAGGGTATTGGGTTGAGGATATAGGGTTGAGGGATTAGGGTTGCAGGTAGAGGGTAGAAAGGTTAAGGGTTAATGGTTTAATGATTTAGGGTTGAGGATTAAGGGTTAAGGGTAAAGGGTTTAGGGTATAGGTTTGAAGGTATATTGTTGAAGGATTATGGTTTAGAGTCCAATGTATAGGGTGGAGGGTATAGGAGTTGATGGTTTAGGGTTTAAGGGTTGAGGTTTGAGGGATTAAAGGTTGAGAGTTTAATGTATAGTGTAGAGGGTAGAGGGTAGATGGTTTAAGGGTTGAGGACTGAGAGTTTAAGGTTGAGGGTAGAGGGTTGAGGGTATAGGTTTGAATGATTAGGGTTGAGGGTCCAATGTATAGGGTAGAGGGTATAGGGGTTGAGGGATTAGGGTTTAAGGGTTGAGGGTTTAGGGTTGAGGGTTGAGGGTTGAGGTTTGAGGTTTGAGGGTTGAGGGTTGAGGGTGGAGGATAGAGGGTTGAGTGTTTAAGGATTGATGGATTAAGGGTTGAGGGTTGATGTATTAGGGTAGGGAGTTTACTTAGGTTTAAGGGTTTAAGGGTTGAGGGATTAGGGTTGAGGGTAGAGGGTATTGCGTTGAGGGTATAGGGTAGAAGGTTTAATGGTTTAGGGTTAAAGGGCTTAGGGTTGAGGGTTAATGGTTGAGGTTAGAGGTTTTAGGGTATAGGATTGAGGGTATATGGTTGAAGTATTAGGTTGAGGCTCCAATGTATGTGATAGAGGGTATAGGGGTTGAGGGTTTAGTATTTAAGGGTTGAGGGTTGAGAATTAAGGGTTGAGGATTTAATGTATAGGGTAGAGGGTAGAGGGTTTAAATATTTAGAGTTTAAGGGTTGATGGTTTAAGGTTGAGGGTAGATGATTGAGGGTATAGGGTTGAGGGATTAGGGTTGATGGTCCAATGTATATGGTAGAGGGTATAGGGTTTGAGAGATTAGGGTTTAAGGGTTAAGGGTTTAGGGTAGAGGGTTTAATGGTTGAGGGTGGAGGGTTTAGGGTTGAGTTTTTAAGGTTTGATAGTATACGGTTGATGGATTAGGGTGGAAAGGGAGGGATGGATGAAGGGAGAAGTGAGATAGAGATAAGGAGAGAAGAGGAGGGAGGGACAAAGATATATGAGGGTTGAGGATCCAATGTATCGGGTAGATGGTTAAAAATTCAGGTTGTAGGGTTGAGGACGTATAGGTTTGATGGTTTAGGCTATTGGGTTGAGGGTATAGGGTTGATGGATTAGGGATGAGTATAGAGGGTAGAAGGTTTAAGGGTTTAGGGTTTAGGGTTAAGGTTTGAGGGTAGAGGGTTTATGGTATAGGTTTGAGGGTATATTTTTGAAGGATTAGGTTTGAGGGTCCAATGTATAGGGTAGAGGTTATAGGGGTTGAGGGATTAATGGTTGAGGGTTGGGAATTGAGAATTTATAGTTTAATGTATATGGTAGAGGGTATATGGTAGAGGGTTTAAGGGTATAGGGTTTAAGGGTTGAGTATTTAAGGATGAGGCTATAGGATTGAGGGTATAGGGTTGAGGGATTAGGGTTGAGGGTCCAATGTATAGGGAAGAGGGTATAGGGGTTGAGGGATTAGGTTAGAGAGTTTACTTGGGTTTAAGGGTTTAAGGGTTGAGGGATTAGGGTCGAGGGTACAAGGTATCTGATTGAAGGTAGAGTGTAGAGGGTGTAAGGGTTGATGGTTTAGGATTGGGGGTTTATGTTTAAGTATTTAAGGGTTTAAGGGTTGAGCATATATGGTTGAAGTATTAGGGTAGAGAGGGAGGGGTGGAGGGATGAAGAGATGGAGGGAGAAGTGAGATAGAGAGGAGAGAAGGGGAGGGAGGGACAGATGTATATAAGGGTTGAGGATTCAATGTATAGGGTAGAGGTTTGAGAATTGAGTGTATAGGGTTGAGGACCTATAGGGTTGATGGTTTGGGGTATTGGGTTGAGGGTATAGGGTTTAGGGATTGGGGATGAGGTTAGAGGGTATAAGGTTTAAGGGTTTTGTTTTTAAGGGTTTAGGGATGAGGGTTAAGGGTTGAGTGTAGAGGGTCTATGGTATAGGTTTTAGGGTGTATGGTTGAAGGATTAGGGTTGAGGGTCCAATTTATTGGGTAGAGGGTATATGGGGTGAGGGTTTAGGGTTTAAGGGTTGAGGGTTGAGGGATTAAGGGTTGAGGGTTGAGAATTGAGGGATGAGGATTTAAAGGTTTAGAGTTTAATGATAGAGGGTTGAGGGTTTAAGGTTGAGGGTAGAGGGTTGAGGGTATAGGGTTAAGGGATTTGGGTTGAGGTTCCAATGTATAAGGTATAGGGTTAAGGTTTTAAGGGTTGAGGTTTGAAGGATTAAGTATTGAGGGTTGTGAATTGAGGGTTGAGGGTTCAATGTATAGGGTAAATGGTAGAGGTTTTAAGGCTTTAGGGTGTATAGGTTGAGGGTTTAAGGTTGAGTGTAGATGATTAAGGATAGAGGGTTAATGGATTGGGTTTGAGGGTCCAATGTATAGGGTAGAGGGTATAGGGGTTGAGGGATTAGGGTTAGGTTTTGAGGGTAGAGGGTAGAGTGTTTATGGGTTTAGGGTTTAGGGTTGAGTTTTTAAAGGTTTAAGGGTTGATGGTTTAGGGTTGACGGATTATGGTAGAGAGGGAGGGATGGAGTGAGGGAGAGATGAAGGAGGATGTGAGATATATAGGAGAGAAGAGGAGAGAGGGATAGAGATATATTAGGGTTGAGGATCCAATGTATAGGGTAGGAGGTTTAGGACCTATAGAGTTGATGGTTTAGGGTATTTGGTTGAAGGTATAGGGTTGAAGGATTAGAATTAAGGGTAGAGGGTGGAAATTTTTTAGGGTTTATGATTTAATGGTTTTGGGTTGAGGGTTAAGGGTCAAGGGTAGATGGTTTAGGGTATAGGTTTGAGGGTATATTGTTGAAGGATTAGAGTTGAGGGTTTAATGTATAGGGTGAAGGGTATAGGGGTTGAGGGTTTAGGGTTTAAGGGTTAATGGTTTAGGGATTAAGGGTTGAGAGTTTAAGGTTGAGGGTAGAGGGTTGAGGGTATAGAATTGGGGGATTAGGGTTGAGGCCCCAATGTATAGGGTAGAGGGTATAGGGGTTGAGTTATTAGGGTTGAGGGTTGAGGGTAGAGGGTAGAGGGTAGAATGTTTAAGGATTGAGGGATTAAAGGTTGAGGTTTGAGGTATTAGGGTATATAGTTTACTTGGGTTTAATGGTTTAGTGGTTGAGGAATTAGGGTTTAGGGTAGAGGGTATTGGGTAGAGGGTAGAGGGTATATAGTTTAAAGGATTAGTGTTTAACGATTGAGGGTTTAAGTTTGAGGGTAGATTATTAAGGGTATAGGGTTGATAGATTATTGTTGAGGGTCCAATGTATATAGTAGAGTGAATATAGTTGAGGTATTAGGGTTTAAGGGTTGAAGTTTGAGGGTAGAGGGTAGAGGTTTGATGGTTTAAGGTTTTAGGGTTGAGAGATTAGGGTAGAGAGTTTACTTGGATTTAATGCTTTAAGGTTTGAGAGATCAATGTTTAGAGATTAGGGTTTAGGGTTGAGGGTCGAGGTATTAGGGTAGAGAGGGAGGGATGGATGAAGGGAGATATTGGGGAGAAGTGATATATAGAGAAGGAGAGAAGAGGAGGGAGGGGCAGAGATATATGAGGGTTGAGGTTCCAATGTATAGGCTATAGGGTTGAGAATTGAAGGTATAGGTTTGAGGACCTATAGGGTTGATGGTTTAGGGTATAGGTTTTATGGATTAGGTATGAGGGTAGAGGGTAGAAGGTTTAAGGGTTTAGGGTTGAGGATTAAGGATTGATGGTAGAGGGTTGATGGTATAGGTTTGAGGGTACATGGTTGAAGGATTTTGGTTAAGGGTCCAATTTATAGGGTAGAGGGTATAAGGGTTGAGGGATTAATGGTTGAGGGTTGAGAATTGAGGGTTGATGGTTTAATGTATAGGGTAAAGGGTATAGGGTAGAGGTTTTAATGTTATAGGGTTGAAGGGTTGAGGTTTTAAGGCTAAGGGTTGAGGATTGAGGGTGTAGGGTTGAGGGATTAGCGTTGATGGTCCAATGTATAGGGTAGAGGGTATTGGTGTTGAGGTATTAGGGTTTAAGGGTTGAGGGTTGAGGGTAGAGGGTATAGGGTAGAGGGATAAGAATTTAAGGTTTGAGGGATTAGGGGTTTAGGGTTACGATATTAGGGTAGAGAGTTTACTTGGGTTTAAGTTTTTAAGGGTTGAGGGATTAGGGTCAAGGGTACATGGGATTGCGTTGAGCATAAAGGGTAGAGGGTTTAAAGGTTGAGGGTTAAGGGTTTAGGTTTGAGTATTTATGTTTTAAGGGTTGATAAAATAGGGATAGGGTAATATGGTAGAGAGGGAGGGATGGAGGTAGGGATAGATGGAGGGAGAAGTTAGATAGAGAGGAGAGAAGAGAGAGGAATAGTGATATATGAGGGTTGAGGATCCAATGTATAGGGTAGAGGATTGAGAATTTACAGTATAGGGTTGAGGACCTATATGGTTGATAGTTTAGGGTATTGGGTTGAGGGTATAGGGTTTAGGGATTAGGGATGAGTGTAGAAGGTAGAAGGTTTAAGGGTTTAGGGTTGAGGGTTAAAGGTTGAGTGTAGAGGGTTTATGGTATAGGTTTCACAGTATATGGTCAAAGGATTAGGGTTGAGGGTCCAATTTATAGGTTAGAGGGTATAGGGGTTGAGGGTTTAGGGTTTAAGGGTTGAGAGTTGAGGGATTAAGGGTTAAGGGTTGAGAATTGAGGGTTGAGGGTTTAATGTATAGGGTAGAGGGTAGAGGGTTTAAGGGTTTAGGTTTTAATGATAGAGGGTTGAGGGTTTAAGGTTGAGGGTAGAGGGTTTAGGGTTGAGGGATTAGGTTTGAGGGTCCAATGTATAGGGTAAAGGATTGAGAGTTTAAGGTTTTAAGGTTGATGGATTAAAGGTTGAGGTTTTAGAATTGAGGGCTGAGGGTTTAATGTATAGGGTAGAGGGTAGAGGGTTTAAGGTTTTTAGGGTGTATGGGTTGAGGGTATAGGGTTGAGGGATTAGGGTTTTGGGTCAAATGTATAGGGTAGAGGGTATAGGGCTTGATGGATTAGGGTTTAAGGGTTAAGACTAGAGGATAGAGGGTTGAGGGTTTAAGGGTTGAAGGATTAAGGGATTAAGGGATTAGGGTAGAGAGTTTACTTTTGTTTAAGGGTTTAAGGGTTTAAGGGCCAAGGGTTGAGGGTAGAGGGTAGAGGGTTTAAGGGTTTAGGTTTTAAGGGCTAAGGTTTGAGGGTTTACAGATTAGGGTTGAGTGTCTAAGGGTTCAAGGGTTGATGGTTTAGGGTTGAGGGATTAGGGTAGAGAGGGAGGTATGGATGGAGTGAGAGATGAAGGGAGAAGTGAGATATAGAGGAGAGAAGAGGAGTTAGGGACAAATATTTATGAGGGTTGAGGATCTAATGTATAGGGTAGATAGTTGCGAATTGAGGTTATATGATTGAGGACCTATAGGGTTGATGGTTTAGGGTATTGGGTTGAGGGATTAGAATTAAGAGTAGAGGGGAGAGAGATATAGGGAGTGAGAGAGAGAGAGAGGAGGGTGTGGGATATATATAGAGGGTAGAGGGTTAAGGGTAGAGGTGAGAGAGAGAGAGAGACCCCACTAGCTTGCCAATTTGGTGAAATTGGTAGCCTAACTTGGCTTGTTTGAAAAATGGATCCAAGAAATGGGGTCTCCTAGTGATGTAAATCACTTGGAGACCCCCTTTCTTAGACCCATTTTTTCAAATAGGTCGCTACATTGCCAATTTCACCGAATCAGCAAGCTAGTGGGTCCACTAGCTTGCCAATTTGGTGAAATTTCAAACCTAACTTGGCCTATTTAAAAAATGGGTCCAAGGAATGGGGTCTTGTGGTGATTTACATCACCAGAAGACCTCATTCATTGGACCCATTTTTCAAACAAACCACTACATTTCCAATTTAACTAAATTTGCAAGCTAGTGGACCCACTAGCTTTCCAGTTTAGTGAAATTTGAAACCTAGCTTGGCCTATTTAAACAAATGGGTCCAAGAAATGGGGTCTCTTAGTGATTTACATAATTAGGAGACATCATTTCTTCAACCTATTTTTTTAAACAGGCCAATACATTGTAATTTCATCCAATTGGCAAACTAGGGTAGAGGGTTTAAGGATTTATGATTTACAAGTTAAGGGTTTAGTATATAGGGTTAATGGTAGAGGGGAGATAGATAGAGGGAGTAAGAGAGAGAGAGATATATACAGTAGAGGATTGGGAGATAGATAGATGGTACATGATTAAGAGTATAAGGTAGAGGCTTTAAGGTTTTAGGGTTTAGGGTAGAGGGGAGAGAGATAGAGGGAGTGAGTGAGAGAGAGAGGGAATGAGAGAGAGAAGGTAGAGGATGTAAGGGTTTAAGGGTTAAGGGTAGATGGTAGAGGGTTAAGGGTAGAGGTGAGAGGGTTTAATGGTAGAGGGTTTAGGGTAGAGGAGATAGAGAGAGAGAGAGGGTAGGAGAGAGAGACTTGAAGTGAGAGAGAGAGGGTAGATGATAGAAATAGGAGTGAGTGAGTGAGAGAGAAACTTGACAGATGGAGTGGGAGAGAGATAGAGGGTAGAGGATAGAGGGTTAAGGGTACATGATAGAGGGTTTAAGGGTAAAGGGTAGAGGGTTTAAGGGTTAAGGGTAGAGAGAGAGAGGGAGTGGGAGAGAGATAGAGGGTAGAGGGTAGAGGGTAGAGGGTTTAAGGGTTTAAGGCTTGATGGATTAGGGTTTAGGGATTAGGGTCGAGGGTACATGGTATTGGGTTGAGCATAGAGGGTAGAGGGTTTAAGGGTTTAGGGTTGAGTATTTATGGGTTTAAGGGTTGATCAAATAGGGTTGATGGAATATGGTAGAGAGGGATGGATGGAGGTGGGGAGAGATGGAGGGAGAAGTGAGATAGAGAGGAGAGAAGAGGAGAGAAGGACAATGATATATGAGGGTTGAGGATCCAATGTATAGGGTAGAAGATTGAGAATTGAGGGTATAGGGTTGAGAACCTATAGGGTTGATGGTTTAGGGTATTGGGTTGAAGATATAGGGTTGAGGGATTAGGGATGAGTGTAGATGGTAGAAGGTTTAATGGTTTAGGGTTGAGGGTTAAGGGTAGAGTGTAGAGGGTTTATGGTATAGGTTTGAGGGTATATGGTTGAAGGATTAGGGTTGAGAGTCCAATTTTTAGGGTTTAAGGGTTGAGGGTTGAGGGATTAAGGGTTTAAGGGTTTATGGCTTAACGATAGAGGGTTGAGGGTTTAAGTTTGAGGGTAGAGGGTTGAGGGTATAGGGTTGAGGGATTAGGTTTGAGGGTCCAATCTATAGGGTAGAGGGTAGAGGGTTTAAGGTTTTAGGGTTGATGAATTAAAGGTTGAGGTTTTAGAATTGAGGGTTGAGGGGTTAATGTATAGGGTAGAGGGTAGAGGGTAGATGATTTAATTTTTTTAGGGTGTATGGGTTGAGGTTTTAAGGTTGAGGGTAGAGGATTGAGGGTATAGGGTTGAGGGATTAGGTTTTTGGGTCCATTGTATAGGGTAGAGGGTATAGGGCTTGAGGAATTAGGGTTTAAGGGTTGAGAGTAGAGCGTAGAAGGCTGAGGGATTAAGGGTTGAGGGATTAAGGGTTGTGGGTTAAGGGATTAGGGTAGAGAGTTTACTTGGATTTAAGGGTTTAAGGGTTGAGGGTTGAGGGTTGAGGGTTGAGGGTATTGGGTAGAGGATAGAGGGTTTAAGGGTTTAGGGTTTAAGGGCTAAGGTTTGAGGGTTTACAGATTAGGGTTGAGTGTTTAGGGGTTTAATGGTTGATGGTTTAGGGTTGAGGGATTAGGGTACAGAGGGAGGGATGAATGGAGGGAGAGATGGAGGGATAAGTGAGATAGAGAGAAGCAGAGAAGTGGAGGGAGGGACAAAGATATATGAGAATTGAGGATCCAATGTATAGGGTAGAGGATTGAGAATTGAGGGTATATGATTGAGGACCTATAGGTTTGATGGTTTAGGGTGTTGGGATGAGGGATTAGAATTAAGAGTAGAGGGGAGAGAGATAGAGGGAGTGAGTGAGAGAGAGAGAGGGAGGGTGTGGGATATAGATAGAGGGTAGAGGGTTAAGGGTTAAGGTATTATGGTTAAGGGTAGAGGTGAGAGAGAGAGAGACCCTACTAGCTTGGCAATTTGGTGAAATTGGTAGCCTAACTTGGCCTATTTGAAAAAATGGGTCCAAGAAATGGGGTCTTCTAGTGATGTAAATCACCTAGAGACCCCCTTTCTTGGACCCATTTTTTCAAATAGGCCAATACATTACCAATTTCATTGAATTGGAAAGCTAGTTGGACCATTAGCTTGCCAATTTGGTGAAATTTAAAACCTAACTTGGCCTATTGTAAAATGTGGGTCCAAGGAATGGGGTCTCCTAGTGATTTACATCGTCAGAAGACCTCATTTTTCACACAGGCCACTACATTTCCAATTTCATTGAATTGGAAACCTAACTTGCCATGTTTAAAAAAATGGGTCTAAGAAATGGGGTCTCTTAGTGATCTACATCATCAAGAGACACCATTTCTTGGACCTATTTTTTCAAACTAGCTACTGCATTGTCAATTTCAATGAATTGGAAAGCTAGGGTAGAGGGTGTAAGTTTTTATGGTTTATGGGTTAAGGGTTTAGTATATAGGGTTAATGGTAGAGGGGAGATAGATAGAGGGATTAAGAGAGAGAGAGAGAGGGAGAGAGATAAAGGGTACAAAGATAGAGGGTAGAGGGTTAAGGGTAGAGGGGAGAGAGTTAGGAGTTAGTGAGTGAGAGAGAGACTTGAGAGAGGGAGATGGGGTAGGAGGGAGAGAGTTGAGAGAGAGGGAGGGAATTGGAAAGAGATAAAAGGGTAGAGGGTAGAGGGTTAAGGGTAGAGGGTTTAGGGTAAAGGGTTTAAGGGCAGAGGAGGAGGAGGAGACAGGGTGAGAGAGAGAGGAGAGAGAGAGAGAGAGAGAGAGAGGAGAGAGAGAGAGAGAGAGAGAGAGAGAGAGAGAGAGAGAGAGGGAGATAGAGAGGAGAGGGAATGAAGGAGGTTGAAGGAAGAGGGAGAGATAGAGGGAGAGAGAGAGGGAAGGTGGAGGGGAAGGTGAGGGAAGGAAGGGTAGTGGAGGAGAGAGAGATAGAGATAGAGAGAGGAAGGAAGAGGGTAGTGGTTAATGGATGGATAGAACAAGGAGAGAGAATGGAGATAGAAGGAGGGTCAGAGGTCAAGGGGCATGACAGGGTCATGGGCAGAGGCAGAGTGGCCCATGGCCAAGGGCAGAGAAACAGAGACAGAGGCCAGGACATATATTTTCAGACCTGCAGAGGCAGAGTGGCTTCATGGGCTTAAGGCTTAAGGGCAGAGGGTAGAGGGTTAAGGGTAGAGGGGAGAGGTTTTATTGTTAGAGGGTTTAGGGTAGAGGCTTTAAGGGTTAAGGGTTGAGGGGAGGGAGAGAGAGAGAGTGAGAGTGAGAGAGAGAGAGAGGGAGGGGTAGGAGAGAGAGACTTGAAGTGAGAGAGAGAGAGGGTAGAGGGTTATGGGTTAAGGGTTAAGGGTAGAGGGTAGAGAGGATGGAGATAGGAGTGAGTGAGTGAGAGAGAGAGACTCAAGAGATGGAGATGGGGTAGGAGGGAGAGACTTGAGAGAGAGAGGGAGGGAGATAGAGAGTAGAGGATTTAAGGGTTTAAGGGTACAGGGTAGGGGATGGAGAGAAAGAGAGAAAATAAACATAAAAAATCAACTTTCTCATAACGTGAGCGTGTTTTGAAGTAGTAGAGATATGGCCATTATTTTAGCAAGATAGAATGTTATCGCATTATAACATGAGCATGTTATAATGGGAGCACATTTTTTCTTTCCCTAATTTTTTTTAAAAACTCAATGAACCTGTGATCTCAAGGCCCACATTCTACATATTCTCCTAGTTATGCACATGTTCTAACAAAAAAAATATTTTTGATGATTTTGTGAAGTGTGCATGTAAGTTTTTCACATTCCACCACCTTTTCATGATCTTTCCACCACCTTTGCATGAAATAGCAGATTTTTCATGTTCAAAGGCATATAATATCAACTAAAGTCTAAATTCTAGTGAAGAGTGATATACAATTGAAGTTTGGAGGGGAAGAATATTTTGAAAAAGTCAAATTGTTGAGGATTTTGAAGAAAGAAGAAGCAAAGGCTACATAATTGGGTAGAACTCCTCCATTCAAAACTCTAGGTTTTAAGGTATGTGAAGTATTTACACATTTTCTCTCATTCTATTTTGGTTTTCTTTTTTTTTTATTATTTCGAATATTCCATGTTGATAATTATTTTTTTTTCATTGTAATATTATCTTGTCAATGCATATTTTAAATTACACAATTCTTTACACTTGACAATTACATTTTTAAACCACATCTTTTTGAGGCATTTTGTTAAACAATTGACTTACCTTGTGAATGCTTCCACATTTTGTATACACATATATATGACAAAAGTTATAAGTAAAATAATGCATCATTTCTCAATCCTTTACTATGGATGTGCATACCACTCTCCAAAGCTTTCATTCTAGTCTAGGAATGGGGGATGTTGGAAAATGTAGTTGAATTTGGTTTTACACCTACAAATTGCATATGCTTCAAAATATTTTTTTTTCATATCTTGAAATCATTCTCATCAACAAGTACATATCTCATTGAGATATTTTGTCAAATAGATATACCAAACAATTGATTTCCTTGTCTATGCTACCAAGTTTTTCATACATGTCTACCAAAGCATTTTATCAAATAGTTGATTTCATTGTCTATGCTACCAAATTTTGTATACACGTGTCTACAAAATTGTAATATACTCCTCCCACAATGATATCTTTGAAACTATTTTGGTTTTCATCTCTATTGACAAAACATTAGCTTGTGAATGTGGTAGGGTTGAAAAGGTACAAGCAATGTGAAAAAATGCCTCATAGAAATGGGGACTCATGGTCATGTAGAGCACCGTGAGACCCCATTTCTAGGAGGCATTTTCTCACACTGCACCTACCTTGTCAACCCTACCACATTGACAAGCTTGTGATCTCACTAGCTTGCCATTTCTCACATGATTTTTTGGATGGAATTCCCTATAGATATATGGTCATGTGGCATTCCTTGATTGCAAGATAGGCTCAAAATGGAAGCTTGGACAAGGCATGTGAACTATTTGAAAATATTTTTTTTGTAGACATGTATGCAAAAATGTGGTAGCATTGGCAAGCTAGTGAACTCACTAGCTTACCAATGCCATGAGACCCCATTTCTATAAGGCATTTTTTCACACTGCCCCTACCTTGTCAACCCTACCACATTGAAAAAGTAGTGTTTGAAAATCTCACTAGCTTTCCAATTTGGTAGGGTTGACAAGGTAGGGGCAACATGAGAAAATGTCTCATAGAAATGGGGTCTCATGATGGAGCTCACTAGCTTGCCAATGCTACCACATTTTGCATGCATATCTACAAAAATATTCTTGTCAAAAAATTTGCATGCCTTGTCCATGCTTACAATTTGAGCCTTTCTTGCAATCATGGAATGCCACATAACCATATTTCTTTAAGGAATTCCATCCAAAAAATCCATGTGAGCATTGGCAAGCTAGTGAGGTTTGCATCACCATTAGTCCCCATTTCTATGAGGTATTTTTCATTGTGTTCCTGAATGTGTGTGCATTCCCCATTTATTCTTCTTTATAATTTTAATAGGGTATAATCTTGTTGACTAACTTGCACCATGGTTTTTCCCCTACTAGGGTTTCCACATAAAAAATATTGGTGCTATGTGTGTTTCTAATGTGTTGAAGATTTATGCTTTCATGATTATTAATCAAATATGAGAATAAGGTTAAGAAGTTTAAAAAGTTTGAATTTATGTGACAACTAATTCACCCCCCCTCTCAATTGTATTCCCTTGTGTTGCCAACAATTAGTATCAGAGTAGGTTCCTTGGAAGAAGTTTGACAACTTGAGGTGATCCGGGATGTCGACATATAAGAAGGATAGTCTGAGACTTGATGGAACTAATTATTCTCTATTGAAGGCTCAAATGTCAAGGTTGATGGAGTCATAGCTAGAGCATCTAGAACCTATGGATATGATTCAGATGATCAAAATTTTAGTATAGTTCAAACTTCAAATCAAGCTTAGATCATTCTGATGAGTTAGCAAAATCAAGAGGAAGGAGAAATTAGTGAAAGTGCAAAAGAGAGATCACAAGAGCCTAAAGTTCAAGAACATACTAAGAATCCAAGGTATGTAAGACAATCATTTATAATATTATATTATAGGTGATAAGAACAAAGGTGTTCAAACAAGGAGAAGAATCACTGAAGAATAGTGTTTGATTTCAAAGACTGAGCCTAATAGTGTCGATGAAGCATGCAAAGATGGACATTGGGTGGAAGAAATGAAACAACTATAGAAAATTGAGAAGAATAATACATGGACTCTTGTTCCTAGACCTAAGGACAAAAATGTAATTGGAACTAAATGGGTCTTTCTAATAACCTAAATAAGCAAGGTAAATTTATTAGAAACAAAGCAAGACTGGTGTGTAAAGGATATTCATAGAAGGAATTGACTTTGAAGAAACTTTTTCCCCTATTGCTAAGATTGAAGCTGTGAGATTATTTCTTGCTTATGATTCTTACAAAAACTACAAGGTTTATCAGATGGATGTCAAATCAACATCTTTAAATGGTGAATTGGAAGAAGAAGTGTATGTTGAGCAACTTGATGGATTTCAATTGATTGATCAAGGAGATATGGTTTGTCAGTTGAAGAAAGCATTGTATGGACTTAAGCAAGCCCCAAGAGCATGGTATGCTATATTGGACAAGTATTTGTTGAAGCTTGGATTTAATAAAGGTACTACTGATAGTAATTTGTATTTCAAGATTAATCATGATAAATATTTTATTGTTGAAGTCTTTGTTGATGATATCATTTCTGGAGGAGATGATAGTTTGTTGATGAGATGTAGAATGAGTTTGAGATGTCTATGATTGGAGAGATGAAAATATTTTGGGGATTACAAATCACTCAACTAGATAAAGGGATCTTTATATCTTAGTCCAAATATGTGAAAGAATTGTTAAAGAATTTTGGTATGGAAGATTCAAAGCCAGTTGGTACACCTATGGTGATTGGATGTAAGTTGACACAAGATGATGATTATCTAAAAGAAAATTAGACTAGATACAAATTGATGATTGGTGGATTGCTCTATTTGACTAAAACTAGACCTGATATCATGAATGTTGTATGCATTGTTGCAAGATTTCAAGTTGATCCTATGGAATCTCATGTGACTATTGTGAAAAGAATTTTCAGATACCTAAAGGAGATAGTTGATTTTGGCCTGTTGTATCCTAAAGATGATGATCTTACTTTGAGTTCTTTTATTGATGTTGATTGGATAGGTGATGTGAATGATAGAAAGAGTACTAGTGGTGGTGCATTTTTTTTGGGTAAGAAGCTAATTTCATGGTTAGGTAAGAAGTAGAATGTCATTTATTTATCTAATGCAGAGGAAGAATACATTGTTGCTACTAAAAATTGTACTCAAGCATTGTGGATGAAGTAGATGTTGAAAGATATCAAAGTTGTGTATGATGAACCTATTGCTATATTCTGTGATAATTCAAGTGAAATTAATATTTCTAAGAATCCAATGCTACATTCAAAAACCAAGCATATATCTATCAAGTTTCACTTTTTGAGAGATAAGGTGAGTGAAAAGGAAGTCATATTGGAATATGTGCCTACTAAGGAACATATTTCAGATATCTTTACCAAACTGTTTCCTAAGGGTACTTTTGAGTATCTTAGAGGGAATTTAGGGGTGATTACCCCTCCTAATAAGAACTAAGATGCATTGTCTTGCATCAGTCCTTGCATTTCACAGCCATATCTTGATCCAGATTGATGTTGTGGTGGTTGCTCCTCAGGGGGAGGAGTCAAATGTTCAAATATGTGGTTTAGAGATTATGTGTATATTTTCCATTGATGTCAAAGGGGGAGAAGAGTCATGTGAAAAACTATGAATTATCTGGGGAGAAGAGTCATGTTGAGGAGAAAAGAGTCAGAACCTAAGGGGGAGAAACTGCTAAGAGTTAGTTGCATTGATGGTGTTTTTCACATCATGTGTTGCCATCAATGCCAAATGGGGAGATTTTTGGATGTTGTGGTTATGTTGCTGATAAGTGGTTTTCATTGATGTCAACACTATTGGCATTAATATCTTTAAGGTTGTATATGTGGAGTATATATTGAGAAAATTATAATGGAATAAGTTGTAGATTATCAGTGATGAAGTGAAGTTCAGTCTGTTCTCTAGCTTAGTACATTTATGATCAAAGGTTGTGGATTAGAGGGCTTATTTTAGAGTATATCTACTTTATCCACATTAAGTTTCAAAGATCTGCATGAAGATTTGATTGTGTTATAAACAGTTGTGTTCTGATAGTTTTTCTATTGCTTCAGTTGGCACTCCTAAATGAAGATGATGTGATTCTAGTAAGTCCAGTTGCTGCAAATGCTTCTTTAGTGATTCACGATGTTTGTGGATTTTTCTAGATTGTTCTCTATCTCTGTTTCACATCTGCATCGATCGTTGTGCTCACGATTGGCATTTTTCTCTTACGTGTTCATGTTTTTCATGTTCTTGGCCGACATGGTGTTGTAGAGTGTTGTGGATCCTCAAACTAAAATTTTTTGAAGGTGTTTTTGTGGTTAGGTTTTCATTTTGGGTCTTCACTATGTTGTGGCCAACCTTGGTTGATTTGCATCAATAATTGTTATTGTTTTGGGCCGACAATTTGTATTCATTTTATTATTTTATTGAGGCTAACATGTAGCAATGTAATCTCTTGTTGCAGATATATATATATATATATATATATATAAGTGATTGTTTATTCCATTTGAAGGTGTGTGAATGTGCAAATAATGTCCTAATCATTTGAAGGTAGAAGCAGATTGTGAAGAAGTGTTAATGTGCTTAACTAGAACTATAATCAAGCATTAGCAGATGCTATTTTCTTAGTTCAAAATCCTACAGATGTAATCCAAATATCTCTATAAGATAGTATGTCTTCCTTTGGGTAGTAAGCCTTGTTGTATTTGAGCAGTGAGCTCTAGGCAGTGTTCCTAAATGCATGTGCATTCCACATTTATTCTTCTTTATAATTTTAACAGGGTATAATCTTGTGGACTAACCTACATTGTGGTTTTTCCCCTAATAAGGTTTCCACATAAAAAATCTTGTTGTTATGTTTGTTTCTGATGTGTTGAAGATTTATGCTTTCATAGTTATTAATTAGATCTGAGAATAAGGTTAAGAATTTTAATAAGTTTGAATTTATGTGACAATTAATTCACCCCATCCTCTCAGTTGTCTGCCTTTGTGTTTCCAACACTACTTCCATTAGAGAATCCAATTCCCTGATCAACCAATTAGGTGCATCTTCATTGTGCTTTACCTCTATAACATTTCTTTGTTCCTAAATTCCACTTGATTCAGGAACTTCTTTTCTTGTTTCTTCAAATTTATTTGCTACATCCTTTAAAATAGGAATCTCTTCAATAATTTATGGCATAGATTTAGGATTACTAGGGTTTGACACTATCTCCTCTATTTGAAGACTTATATTTTCCTATCTACCCATATGTTTAACATCAGTTCCTTAGACGTCACTTTCCTTGTATCCTACTACATCAAGGTTTTCTTCATTTCTAACTTCATCACCTGAAACCTATGTAGCTTCTTCATTCTTAATCTCAACCCTATATTTCTCTAATTATTCAAAGACTTGTGGCTATGTATTATCATTTGGATCATTCCTGAGCAAAGGCTGGTAATCAAAACTATCTTCAATAACCATTTCATCAATAGGATCCTGTCCTATAGTCTCCCTTTTTTCCATCTCAGGAACATCAAGGTTCCCTACTTCTAAAGTGAGTATTCCTTGTATAAATTCTTCTTCTACATTCGTAGGAATGGACCTTGTGTCTATAATTTCTTCTATCATTGGTTGTACCATGCGTTTATCCTTAAATTTATTTTCTTTTACCTTTTCCCACGTGGCACCCCATTTATCCATTTGTTCTTTAATTATGGCATAATTTTCCTTAGAAATTTTGTCCAAGACCACAAGAGTTTCTCCTAGTGCTTGTTTCACACTAGCCATATTAACAAAAGGGGGAGAAGTAAACAATGTTGCAATTCTATGAGATGCAAAGCTTGTCTATGCACCAATATTTTATGTTACCCCTACCTCTTCATCAATAGTAGGTCTTCTCTTTGGTTTTTATGTTGAGGAAGATGCACCTTTAGGTTTCAATTTTGATTTACCTTTTCCTAACTCAAAATTATCTTGCTTATTAGCTAGTTTTATTGAAACTCCTAGACATGAAGCCTTAGGGGTTCTCTCTTCTATTCTTATACCACCAGTTACTTTACTAGTTTTCCTTTTCTTTTTAGTAGCTTCCCCACTCTCAAAAGTAGTTTCATTTCCTTTTTTCCTTATCTTATCTTGTGATTACGTGGGTTCAATTATTTTTTCTCTTAAAACTTTGCAAAAATAATTTATCTAGTGTTGAGTATGTGACAAGACTAGTGTAGAGAAATGTTCTATTGATGTCATTTATTCACCTTGATAATTTGGGTTTGGGATAGGTTCATCATACACCCTATCTTCATTATAAGCTTTATTCAACACTTCACCATCATCTTCTTCCAAATGATCTAGTCTAAGCAGACTTTAATGATAATCTTTCAAACTTTCTTTTCCTTACTATGTGCTCATCTTCACAATTAAGCCAATAATCTTCTAAGTTCTAGACATGAGCATGATAAATAGCTATGTTCTTAGCAATATTCCGTTCAATATCATAATAGACCCTTTGAAGTGGGAAATATTCAAAATTATATGTTTTCAATTTTTCTTCACACAATTCAGACACCCTAATTACATTGCACTTATAATTACCTATCACAATAGGAAATCTAATGGAAGACTTCTTTTGAGCATGACTATAAAGATCCTGAGATAGTTTTAACTGTCTCACCAATTCTAACAAAACAATTTTGTCTATTGGATACCTAGGAAGCATGAAAGGATGTCCATCAAACCCTTCCATCCTAATGTAGGAGTAAGCGAGGAACTAAACGTACTAGCCTCTGATTGGTGTAATGACACTTTGTGCCTCCAAGGACAATATTTTGGATTTATCACCTTCCATCGTTCTGACCAGCTTTATCGAGAACATATCATTATCTCTCATGTAATGGTCTTTATATCCATGGATAGTGATTTGGGTTTAATGAGCATATATTAAACTATTTCCTACTTCCCTACTCAGAGTACCAATATTTTACAACCCTTGTTTACTTTCCCTTATGGAACAAGGATAAATCACATATGAAGACATATAAAAACACCTAATTTTTGGATATTCCTTTATCTTTTCCTACAATCTATGACTAATAAAATTTCCCCAATGTATTTTCATGAGACTATCCATCAATCTAGTTATTATCACAAACATCCAAGGTTCAAATTTACTAGTATTTCATAACCCAACTATCCTTCTCAACATAGTTATAACATCTTGAACATCTAGGTTGAACATAGACCTAAGAATTACTTTTCTCTATTCTATAATTGGCTCTTGGCACCATCGGGTACTCATGATTTCTTTGTTACACTCTTCAACATTCTAGTAGGTTTTGGCTTTCTCCTTCATATCAATATTATACATCTAAGTGAAAATAGGAAGCCCAAATATGTATGTAATTCCTTTCTTGGAGATATCTACATAGCTTCTTCCCTCCTTTAATACAATTCTTCTATTTGGGTCATAATGATTTATACATTCTAGGACCAATTTAGGGGCCTCTATTTCTGCTAGAAACGCTTGTGCTAAAAATAACCCACTTGCTATAACATTTCTGGTACATTGAGAAGCATTTTCTTGATGTACCTATGTGCAAATTTCAACATCAGAAGACCACCCCATATGAGTATTTATAACTACCACATTAATTGGTATGGCTTGTGAACTACAATATTTGAATTCCTCTTCTATTTTTGCCTCAACAGTGCTCATTTCTACTGGTGCATTCTGCATTTTCAAAGATGTGTCTTGTTTGCAAGTTAGGGTTAAATTTAACAAAATTTCTTAAAAAATATTCAACATTTCAATTTTCAAAGGGAAATACCATTTTTCAAGATTTTCATGTGTCAAAATGATTAATACAATTTCAATTATTTGAAACAAACTAGTTTTGGTTGATGATAATAGTCTTTGCAGAATGAAGCCTCAAAACCATTAGTAGTTGTGTTCTTAGTTTCTTGAAATTTACCTTTCCTTGCATAGTAGTATTATTTTGTTCGTTCACCGTCCTTTTCCAATTTTTAACATGACACAAAGTGGAGTGTTATAGAAGAAATTTCATGATTAAGGTGATGCCAAGTACATGAGTAGTTCACCACCTTCATTAATTACCTGCTATAATGCATTAATTTCTTGAATAAAGGTGGAATCATTATGAATTAGGGTTCAAATTATGAACACTTAGGTTTTTGTGTGAGCTCACTATTAAAGAAGAAAGATGATGCTAAGATATTACATGGAACTTTGGTGTCACTTTGATTTAATGTGAGGCATAAGCCTTTAAGATACATGATCGATTTGTGATCACTAGGATTACAATTTTTTATACCAAATTTTGAAAAGAATACTGGGGACTGGAGTGCTTATCTCCAAGCTTCAAAGAAAACCAAAATAAAAGAAAACACTAGGAACCAACTCAAGAGAGATCAAAATTATTAAAACATTTCATAACAGAACCTCTGGTTTCTAGGTTCTAACTAGAGAAAACAAAACACAACTATTGGACTTTGATTCAATAAAATGGTATTACTGGGATTAAATATTTTTGGTAGATGACTTACCAAGCAGGGCTATGATTGACTGAAGATAGAACTCCTTTATGCAAGCTCACAACAACTCTAGGATTCTATCTTTCAGAAAATACTAAAACTTAATGAAAAAATGATGAGACACTGCATATGGGAAAGAATAGGGATTAAAACAAAGACTGGGCAGATTGAAAAATGATACTCTCATTTTACCAACCCACTAGTCAATTCCAAAGAAAACAAAAGTGAAAGGAAAAAAGGATTCCACATTTTTCCAAGGGGAAAAATGGGACATGTTGTGAGACCACACAATAGATCCCACGGCTCGCTTATCTCAAGTCTTGATGCACTAGGTTTATCAAAGTTCATTGTGATATTGTTGTTAAGAAAGAGGGATAAATAGTCATTAGGATTTTTTCTAGTATCCTAGGGATATGAACATAATCTCATCGTAGTCATCCAATAACTTCATGAAATCAAAGAATTTGCAACAATATTTCATGAAATTATGTTAACTTGCATTCGTTTAAGTAGATTTATCATTAAGCATTTAACAATTTTCATGGAATCAAAAGATTTATAATGAAACTACATGCATTTATAATTTTTGGAACTTTTCTAAAATATAAAATATCTATTCTAAAGTAAGGCATAAAAAATTACTAAAAAAGTAAAATTTCTCCTAGGTATTATCCATGCACATGCATCAAGAAATAACTAAACTAGAGCAAATAATTCCATAAATCACCATATTGCTTCACAACTAGGCAAAGAATGATGCAAGAGTTTAAAGAAAGGGGGATTATTTGGCACTAGATAGTTTCAGTATGTACCCTTAAATGGCGCAACACATAGTCTTGTTTAATAGGAACAAATAATTAGATACATAATATTTCATATTAGGAAGTAGCTTTGAAATTGGATTTGATATTGGTTAAATTCTAATGAAACATGAAAATTTTCAATCTAAACTGGAATAAAAATAAGGAAAAAGAATAAAACTTGAAAAAAAAATTTCCTCTCCAACATCCAAAATTTATGAACTTAAAAATAAAATAAAGCAACAAATGATATTTTATAGGAACAAGGCCCCAAAGAGTTAAACTTAGTCACATCAGAGTGAAAAAATAAACAAATTAAAATGCAATATGTGGTAGGTGACAGTTGTCATCAGAACTTTCTAGGAAAAGTTAAAGATATTTTGACTTCTTCATTAGTAGCAATCTTCAACTTCAAGCTCTAGGTTGTGAGTAATTTGCATGGGAAATAAGATCGTCAGGATTTTTGAAAACTTCTAAAACTAATCACCTTCACTGAGACTAGGAAGAAACCAAAAAAATTCACTTCAAAATGGTATCCATGCACAACACTTCCAACTTTTGATATCGGTTACTTATTCTTCTTCATTGAAATTTGGGTCTGAAGACTCATCTTTACCATTCCTCTATTGATATTCCTGAAAAGAAATCAACACTTGTTGCATATGTTATTTTTGAATGTCTTGGATCACCTTCCAAATATATTTATGCCTAGCATACTCCTCTAATATTTGAATGGTGTTTTCATTTCTCTGCATTGCCTCTATCTTATATTTGGTCATAGCATTCTTGCACTTTATAATTTCATCTATAACCTCCCAACTTAATGAATGAAAAAAATCATTATTCACCTTTTCAATCCATTCCTTGAAAGCTTTTACTTCTTTATCATAATTTCCTAAAGTCCAAGGACCATAACTCTATTGAGCTAGCATTTCAATAAAGCTCTCATCTTTTTCTATCAATTTCTTGGATCTCTTAGTGACTTTTTCAAATCCTTCTATGCATTTCAATAAAGTGTCACTTTCCTAGTTCAATTGTTTTCTCCACTTCTCAAATGTTGGAACTTCCCATTTTGTGACTATATTCTCATTCACCAAGTCTTATTCCATCTAAAGAAGAGCTATTAACTTTCACCTCTCTACATCAATTTTTTCTTGGTCGAATCAACATTCACCTTCAAGCCTTCTAGACTTGTCATACCAATGGTATGCTTCATTATGCTTCCCAATTGCATCCTTTATTAACTCTTCTTATTCCCTTACCAGATACTCCATCCACTCTTCAATGATGCTTACCTTGTGGTGAAGTATTGTAATGGAATCTACTTGCTCCTTTGACATGAGTATTGGATTTTGGGGCAATTAAGTGTATGTTTGACTAGATTGGGCTAGTGGCTTGTTGGAACTCTCGAGGAAATAAATCTATTCATTTAATTCCCTTTTCTTCTACTTATTATTTTGTACTATAGCAATAGTTGTTTCTAAATTTACTTTCATCTCTTCTAATTCATATCCCCAAGATGAATGTCCTACATCAATTATTGTTACCCTATAATCCCTAGGTGTTATTTCATGTATGCTCTTATCTCCTACCTGAGTAGCTATTTGGAGAGTTCTCCCTCCATCTGTATTTATTTTTATAGCATGTCTTATCTTCATTATAACTCTAGGCTTAGGGTTTTCTACTTCTTGTATTAAAATTTTGAGATCTAGAGGCACCAGTTCCACCTCCAACAAAAAATTTATTTTCTTGACTATCCATTGAGGGGCTTCCTCATTCTACTCTACCTCTACATTAATTTATTGTTCCCAATAATTGGAATGTCTAGGAAATTCCTCTCTTAAACTATCAACATTCCCTGTGACAACCCTCAGAACTTGAATTCCCTCAATCATCACTAGCATGGATTCTAGATTACCTTAGTTTATGAGCATGTGCAGGATCATCATGGAAAAAACAAGCCCTTAGATGGAAAAAAATAGAAAAATCAGAGTTAGGCAACTTAAAGTAAAAATTTGAATAAGTTATCTATACTATTTAAATAATATGTAAGAATATAATATGTAGAAAATTGAATGTAGTTTCTAAAATACTAAGTTTTTTTAAGAAAAAATAAATCTATTTGGTGAAAATTTGAAATTTCAATGTAGTAGTACTTAAATTTCAGGGAAAAAATAAGAAGTATGTGTTTGTCTGACCACCCTAACCAAAATAAAATGGTAATAAATTTTTATAAGATTTTAGATATAAGTAGAGGACTCATGTCCCAATGTGATGCATATTTTTTTATATTTTTTTTACAAGTAAATAATTAATTATTATTTTTTTTATTACAACTTAAAAAAAATTTAAAAAACTCATATGTATGACCACCTTAACTTGGTCAAAACTTCATGAAATTCATTTTTTCTTTTTTAATCCTATAGTATGTGAAGAATAGAATGTGACACATGCTTTGGATTCAAAAAATGTGATACCGTTTGAAAGCTATAGATATTTTTCAATTAGTCTATCAATCACAACTTTAGTCGTAATTTGAATAGAAAATGAATAATAATTACTTATTAAATTCAAAGTAAAGTATAATTTATATTGGTTGAAAGCTGATAATCTTCATTAAAAAACCTTTTCATTTCATCAATTTTGGGTTAAAAAAAATTCATTAGCCACATACCCATCATATTGCCACTTTTTGGCCCATCATGATCCTGCACATACCCTTACCACTGTCTCTTCCTTTTTGAGACTTACATTTTCTTGTCCTACCATGTTCTCAGTATCAGTCCTTGGAACATTATCTTACCATTTTCCTAAAACATTAGGATTCTCATCATTTATTAGTTCACCTCCCAAGGTCAATGAGGAATCTATATCTTCATTCTTATCTTGAATTTCTCCTAATTTCTTAGAAGTCCACGGTTGCTCAACATTCTCTTCTTCCTTAAAGAATTTAATCATCAATTATATCTTCTTTATCAATATTATCAATTTGGTTCTATCCTGCAATGTACCCTATTCTTATTCCATCAATTTCTTTAGGGTTTTCCACTTTTGGATTGAGTGATCTTATCATAAAATCTTCTTTTCTTTATTTCTAGGATACGACCCTATATATAACACTACTTCCACTAGTGGCTGCATCATAAGATCTCTTTTAGATTTCCTTTCTTCAAATTATTTCATCATAGCAGTAATTTTCTCCAATTTTTTTCTAACTTCTTCCTTAGTTTGTTTAGGACCTTCCTCTAGAATTACAGGAGTCCCTCCCAAGGTTTGTCTCATTGTTGCCATATTGACTGATGCTGGAGAAGTAAATATATCTGCTACCTTTTGCAAAGTAGATCTTTTCTTAGTACATGTTTGTGTTTTCATTCTCACCTCCTCTCTAGTAATAGGTTGAGCTCTTGGATTTACTATGGAAGAAAATTCTACCTTTTGTTTCTTTGTTACATTTCCCAGATTGGCTATAGTCTCTTTATGTTGGCTAGCTAGCATTGTTTGAATTTTTTAGTTGAAATATTAGGAATTTCTTCCTGACTTTGCTTAGTTTCCTATGTTTCTACAATATTTCTTTTCTTTTTAGTAGTCCCTCCATACCTTGACTCATATTCTAGCTATTTCTTTCTCTTGACATTTTGTAGGTATGTGGGTTTTATCCCATATTCTTTCAGTGATTCAATGTACAACCATTAATCTAGTACTAAGTGTATGTCAATACTTGCTTAGAAATATCCTTGATGGTTAATATCTCCTTCTTTTTATAATATAGGTGTGGGATAGGTTCATCAAAAATAATTTTTTGTATCATAAATTAAATTCAATACCTCTCCATTATTTGTATCCAATTGCTTTGGAATATCATGAATTCCAAGAAGCCTTGTTGCAGGTAGTTGCAACCTTTGGTATGACTACTTCCTTACATCATGCTCATCATCAAAATTATGCCAAAAATCCTCTAGGTGATGAAAAATTATGGGTAATGTAAACTAAAAAAAATTCAATGAACTTTGCAAGACCAAAACTCGAACACTTCAAACAAATGATTTTTCTCACAAATTTTCACTATGCTTTGATGAGAGCAGAAAATAAGGTAATTTTGACATAATTTTTGTAAGAAAACTCAAACCCATGATCTAAAAACTGATTTGGGTACCCGTTAATCCCTTCTATAACATATATTAAATTTAGGTGGGGTTACTTTGGAACATATCCCTCAAAAACTTGCTGCTATGTTGTCTAAGAGACTTAATTCTGCAACCTATCTTTAGTAAAATGGCCGTAAAACACTCAAAACTCAATGTAATTCAATATGACCAAAACTAATAGAAATATAATTAAATTATCCATCTAGTAAAATAAACTAGAAATCATAAAAATTCTGTTCAAGTCCATACCAAGCTATGAAACAACAATTTAACATTTAGAAATGTAGAAAACAAGGAGGTATTTTATTGATTTCACTCCAAAATGTAACAACCAACTCTCTCCACTTGGATTCGACCCTCCAAGGCTTAATAAAAAAATATTAAATTAGTTTCCAAACTTCCCTTTTAGTTTCAATAATCAAATGACTTCTTTTTCCACAATGACCCTTCATATTCCTCATTTTTTGTAATTTTGCAAATTGACAATTTTTTACACTTTTGACAACATTTGGAAAAAAAATGAACTCATGACCCACCTAATAACCTATTTACTAACTCAAACACATTCATTATAGTCTATGTGACCTTATTACATGCTTCAAACATAAAACTAAATCAAATTTTACAATATGGCCTCATGGAGGCATAAAATCCATTAGGTGCTCCTGAACCAAACTCCCCATGAAAAAGAAACTCAAGTCCCTTGAGTGAGGACCTGCAATAAAAACATGCTTGATATTATTCTTCACTAATATCCAATTGATCCCTTCACCTAAAGTACCCTTCCAATGCACTAGGTATAGATAACATGCATCAACACTCTCATTCTGCTTCATTTTCACTCTTGGCTTTCCTATCTTCATGCTTAGGTTTTTGGACCTGTCAAAGGGAAATGACTTCCCTTGCCAATTTATTTTCTATTTACCTACACTAGGATAAACATAATAAAAGCTCCATTGATGAATTTTTTTTTATTAGTATCAAAATCACTCATAAAATTTGTGCCTTGTCTCTCAAATTGTATTGGAGACTTCGTGATCTGCCATTCTTTATCAACCACCTCATTAGCAACTTCATTATCATCAACAAATTTATTCTCAACATCCACCTTATTATCAATATCCATGAATTCTTCTTCTTGTTGTTTTTATTTTCCTACTCCAACCTTTCTATCCCATTCTTCTTCAATGGTTGCAAACTTTTCCCACAAATCATCTTCTTCATCCACCTTTTCTTTTTCATTACCTTCTCCCATCAATGGTTCTTTTGTCTTCAAATCAAGTTTAGCTGCTCTCATTTTCATTAGCATTTGAATAGGCCATACTACCTTATTCTTAACTATCAAGTTCCAACTTGTCGCTTGTCTATACAGCTGTTCCATCTTCATCATGGTCTTTACATAAAAATCATTGAACTCTACTTCCCTTCTCCTCATCTCTTGCTTTAACTCAACTATCTCTTTATCAATCATCTCTTATCTCTTCCTTTATTAATTTTCCTAAAAATACCTTCTTAAAACACTTCCATCTTTCTACTCTCAAGCAAGCTTCTTCTTGCTTCAACTTCTCTCAACTTTTTTTGCCTTCTCTTGGCAACAACCAGGTTCTTCTTAACCTAAACAAACCACAACACACAACCACAAACTCTTTCTCTACCCAGAACTTACTGGTATTTGATACCAATTGATGCAAAGGTAAGGGGAATATAAACTAACACAAATTAAATTAACTTTGCAATACCAAAACTCTAACACTTAAAATAAATGATTTTTCTCACAATCTTTCACTATGCTTTGATGAGAGTAGCAAATAAGGTAATTTTGACATAATTTTCAGAAGAAAACTCAAACCCACAATATAAAAAATTATTTGGATTTCCATTAATCCCTTCTATAACATATATTAAATTTAGGTTACATTACTTTGGAACATATCCCTCAAAAACTTGCTGATACGTTGTCCTAGAGACTTAATTCTACAACCTATCTTCAGTAAAATAGCCATAAAACACTCAAAACTCAATGAAATTCAATGAGACAAAAACCAATAGAAATATAATTCAATTATCCATATATTTCAATAAACTATAAATCATAAAAATTTGTATAAGGCTATACCAAGCTCTAAAACAACAATTTAATGTTCATAAATGTAGAAAACAAGGAGGTCTTTTGTTGATTTCACTTTAAAATGTAACAACCACCTCTCTCCACTTGGATTCGACCCTCCAAGGATTAATTTAAACATATTACATCAGTTTCTCAACTTCCCTTTGAGTTTCAATAACCAAATAACTTCTTTTTCCACAATGACCCTTCATATTCCTCTCTTTTTTGCAATTTTATAATTTGATAATTTTTTACACTTTTGACAACATTTGGAAAAGATGAACTCATGACCCACCTAATAACCTATTTATTGACTCAAACACATTAAATGTGGTATATATGACCTTATTACATGATTCAAACATTAAACTAAATCAAATTTTACAAAATGGCCTCATGGAGGCATAAAATCCATTAAGTGCTCCTGCACAACTAGGTCATGGAAATAAACATACTTCCTGCTTATTACCGCAGAAAGGTTTCCCTTTGGATCATAATTTTTTCATCAAAGTGTAAAGAACTCTAACTTGTAAAATTTCAACTCTTCTTGACACATATCAACACTTCTTTCCACAACACATTTGTAATTCTCATTTGTGATAAGGAATTTGATCCAACATTTGTTGTGTGCTTCCATGAAAAGAGAATGAGATGGTTGCACTATCTCACTAGTTCTAGCAACAAAATTTTGTATGTTACATACCTGGGTAGCATGAAGGGGTGTCCTATGAATCCTTCCACCCTAATATAGGTGAAAGTGGGAAATTATATATACCAACCCCAACCAACTAGATGACACTCTATACTTCCAAGGACAATCTTTTGGCTTTGTCATCTTCCATTAATCTTACCAACCTCATAGAAAAAAAATCATTTACCCTCTAGTAATGCTCTTGATATTGGTGCATATTAGTTTTGGGAATATGCACATAAATAAAATTATTCCCTTATTCTCTACCCAGGGTACCAACTCTGTTCAATCCTTGTATATTTTCCCTTAGGGTGTAGGAATAAATAATATATGAAGATATGAAAAAATATTGGGTGTCTAAGAATGTTATTATCTATTCACATAGATTATCACTAATGAAACTCCCCTAGTGAATTTACATAGGGCCTTCCATTATTTTCACTATAAGCTTGAACATCCAAGGTTTGAATTTGTTGGCATCCTTAAGTCCAGCTATCCTGCTCAATAGGAATATTATGTCTTGAACATCCTAAATAAACATAGACCTCAGTATTTGTCTCATTTCCTTCATAATAGCCTCCAAAAACTATGTCACTATCATTTGCTTCATGTTCTATTCTTCTGCATTTAGGTACATCATAGCTAGGACTTGCATATTTAGTGAATTTATCTGTTTGAATGTGGGGATCCAAACATGTATACTATGCCTTTTTTGGAGAGGTCTACATAGACCCTTACTTATTTCTCAATGACCTTATGGTTTGGATCTTTCTAATTCATACACTACAATACTAGTTTAGAAGCTTCCATTACTAGTGGAAACCCTCCTACCAAATGTAGTCCACTTGCAAGAATGTTCTTAGCAGACTAGGAGGCACCCTTTTGTCAAATTCACACAATGAATTCATTATTAGTGAACCCTTCTAGATGAGTGTCTATAACCATCCCACCAACTAATACAACTTATGTAATGGGGGATTTGAATTCCTCATCTATCGATTTCTTCCTAGAAGTCCTCATATTTCTTTAGGTTTCCTACATTATTAGAAAATGTGTGCCTTGTGTGTGAGTTAGGGTTAAATTTAACCATCCAATTACAATAATTCATAAAAAAAATTACTCATGATGTTTACAATATGCAATTAGGTTAAATTCCTTAAAATAATAAATAATTCAACAAGCTAACTAGTGGTAATGTCATTTAACCTGGGTCATGCATGCATGAAAGAATTAATAGAATTTTAGTTATTTGAAGCATACCAAGTTTTGCTAATGATGTGGTTGTCTAAATGCAAATCAAAACCCTTGGTAGCTATGTTCTTTGGATTTTTTAGACTTACCTTTCTTTGCATGCCACAATCTTGGTTTTAATTCTTTAATATCCTTACAAGTGAAAATTTGGTGCAAGGTAGAGTGTTGTGAAAGCAACCTCATGCTTGAGGTTGTGCTAAGTATGTGTGCTATTTTCCACCTTCATTAATTTCTTTTGATATGCATTAATTATCCTAAATAAAGGTGCAATCATGCCTCATTAGGGTTCAAATCACAAACTCTTTGGTTCTTGTGCAGGGGCCCACCATTTGAGAGGAAAGTGGTGTAGGAATTTGGTGTGGTACACTTACATGCCAATTTGATTCTTATGAGGAAAAATACCTTTGAGGAAACATCCATCTTGGATACTTAATAATTAAAAATCAATCGGGGTTTGAATCATCTAACAACAAAATTTGAATAATTATTGAGAGTTAATACTTTTACCCTTTGGGTTCATGAGAACCAAGTAAAAGGAAAACTTGGGACTGGGTGCAAGTAAGACCAAATTGGTTTGAAACTAAATTTGCAAAAATCTTTTGGTCTTTGGTTCTTGAGAAAATAAAAGTCACTATCAAGCTATCCAGTAAAGAGGGCAATGCACAGATTGGGAAATTTTTATTTGAGTGACGAATTTGTTAGAAACCAAGATCTGATTGCAAACTAGAAAAATCACCTTCAACAAAAGAGAAAAAAAAAGCTGAGATTTGCAAAAGATGTGCAAATTGATATATTCAAAGTACAAATAATTACAGGAGATAATTTGCTTTATAAAAGAAAAGATGCATAAACCTAATCTTATCTTGAGCAAAAAGATAGCTCAATAGGATACAGATAAGAACCTATAACTTAGGAATTAAATATGCCTAAGTAAACTTATGCTAAAGTGTAATTAAATATTAAATACACCAACACCCCCCCATAAGTGCAACTTAGGGAGAATAAAATTATTATGCAAATGATGTGAGATGGGTCCCGAAAACAAAGGCCTGATTAGGTACCCATGTACAAATGTAAAGAGAGAGAAAACCTAGAGGGGAAAAACCCCCCCTCAATGAGATGAACTACTACAAGGAATCATTGGAAGAACTCTGATGAAGCAACACTGGAACCCCAAATTTGGAAAGCAAGGAAAGATACTTTTGTCTACAACTAAAACCAAAAATAGAATCACAAATGCAATAGTAGACCCAATGCCAAGGAACACTGGAATCTCACATACTGGATCAACCCTGGAATCTGTAAGCAACAATAGATGAAGGGATGAATGAAGCCCATAATGATGAAAAAATATAGAAGCTATGTCTCTCGAAGTCAATGCCAAACTAAAACTAAAACTGCCCATAAGATGAGTACCATCAAGTTTCTAGAACATTAACCATAAAAGCATGGCCTTCAAACTGAGAAAGATCTAAACCAATGCGAATCAAGAACCATAAACTCCCAATGTGAAGTGTGAACCAAAGCAAACCAATAATGTGTCTAGCTAAGCAAGAAAGAAGCTAAGGGAAACAATAGGAAACCATACAAACTCATGCGAGTTGTCACCAATACGAAGAATGGATGCAAGAACCCCCCCTTCATGGAACTTTATATCAGTTTGTTATTACAATACCCAAAGATTGCAGAAGGAGAGAATGCAAAACTACATAAACATAAGCAAAAATGCAAACCTAGTGCATGAAACAAAAATGAATTCATGCATAAAATAAGGTACACATCTTCTATAAATGACCTCAGATCTATATAGAGGCTGAAACCAACTTTCCAAAGCTATGAAAATCATGAAAAATGGATAAACGATTCAAAAGATAGGTCTCCCGGAGTGAAAACAGAAACATCTAACTTCTGAGGAATAAAAAGACATCAAGAAGGAAAAACCAAAAAACCACACTTTTATCATTTTGTAGAGCTCAAAAACACCTTTTTGACGATATCTCGTTTGCGAAAAAATGACACTGTATGTGAAAGTTATGCTCGTTTCCGTGAAACTGCTCAAAACTACCCAATAAGGTCTCCAATAAGCCCTCAAGGGCTAAAAAATATTTGGCCCCTGGCCACATGTAGGACTAGGGGCTAGCATGCTAGGACAGAGGCTGAAGCCCTCAGTTGCTCATTTGACTAGGGCTGGGGCTGGAGATCTGGTGGGGTGCTAGATTGGTCCCTTGGTCACCCAAGCGACCACGATGGAGCCCATGGGGGTTGACAGCACAGGAGCAGTGCTTTGCTGGTGGCGAGCAGAAGACTATTGGTGGTGGAATGGTGGGAGTGGCTACCACCGGTGGAGGGGTGATTGTCGGGTGGAGAATGGGTTGCCACTTGGTGGTGACCCAAATAAAATAGGTGGCACAAATTTTGAACCCAAAATTTTGATTTTCTTAATATTTTTTTTATTTTTTCTTGATTTTTGAGCCTCGTGAAGCATGCCTGGGGGCCGTACGACCCTTGGGTAAAAATATTTTTCCTCTCTGGACTATTTTTCCCAAACTAGACAAATTTTATATGAAAATAGGGGTTTTTGGGTGTTGTGAATCCAACGGTGAGGTCCGTTTGGGCCCAAAGTGATCCAAAAATTAGGCGACCCCTAGATCTATGAAAAAATCACTGAGCTTGAAACCCTTATAAATTTGGAAAACATTGACCAAAATGAATGAAATAAAAGCCATTTTTGACTTTTTCTAGCGCTCTAAATCCAACAGAAAACCCCGATCTGATCCAAGATGTTGCATAAAGATGCTCAAGGAATGAAACCCTTGAGGGACTTTGAACAAGCTCTGTAATGTATTCCTTTGAAAAAGCTGAGAATGTGCTACAAATCAAGGCTTTGAGACCATGTTAGAAACCAAGATCTAATTGCAAACCAGAAAAATCACCTTCCATAGAAGAGAAAAACAAAAAAGTAGAGATTTGCAAAAGATGTGCAAATTGATATATTCGAAGTACAAATAATTACAAGAGATAATTTTCTTTATTAAAGAAAAGATGCATACACCTAATCTTATCTTGAGCAAAAAATGGCTCAATAAGATAAAGATAAGAACCTATAACTTAGGAATTAAATATGCCTAAGTAAACTTATGCTAAAGTGTAATTAAATATTAATTACACCAATAGAATTACCAAGCATGGCTATTGATTGGGAAAAAAAATGAAACTTTTTGAAGATATAACATCCCTAGAGCAACGGCATTGATACTAAGGACTCGGGGGTCTAGTAAATTGATAAGGCTAAGGAAAATATTTTACAAAGATTCCCAGTCTAGAAAGGCAAGAACTTCAGCGAGGGTTGGGAAAGTTGGATCAAGAAATCACCATTTTACCATTTCCTCTAAAAGCAACACAGAAAATAAAGAAAAATCATAGGAAGGGAAAAAAACATTAGAAAAAGAGGGATTTCACATTTTGTTGGAAAAAAAAATGGCACGTGTTGTGAGACCACACAACAGATACAATGTCAAATTGGTGCAGGCTTCTTAATATGAATCAACATTCTAAATTAAACTATCAAGACTTCTAAGTTGCCACCAATATTTTCTAGTAGGAGATACAAAATGTAGAAAGCATGTAAGCCTCTACCTCTTATAGATGGGAGATTGTCCTTTTCACTCCATATGATACTACCTTAGTACTAAACAATGCTCCTTTCCCTAAAGAAGATGACAATGAACCATAAGATGGAGACTCTCTTAAATTGTTTGAAATTGAGTTTTTCTACAATTAGGAAGATGATTTGCAGATGTTGCATCAAAATCTATTGAACAAATCCAAATAAGTTGAGAGAGGGGTGAATTAGTATCCCAAAAACTTAAATCCTTCAACATAATGCAAATTTAGAATTTTAACAAGATTAACAACCCTTAAATGGATCAAAAACTCTTAATTAAATTAGCAACAATGAGAGATAAAGAAATTAGCAACCCTTAAATAGGTCAACAACTCTTAATAAAATTAGTAGCAATGAAAGATACAACAATGAATACACATGCATAAGATAACACTAGATATACTATAAAACCCAAGGATGGAAAGACCACTGTGAGAAATCTCATAAGATATCAAGCTCATTGCCCAAGGAAGTACACTGTTCCCTAAAGGACTTGTAGGCTAAGCCACTCATTGTCTCATACGAGGATACATGAAAATTTATATTTATATTTGACAACAATACACTCTATTGACTAAGGTGTTGAAGTGCATTCAAACTTATATTTTCCACAACTCACAATACTTACTACATTATTCCATTCTCACACACCAACACACTTGCAACTCATTTTTTCTTCCATTTATATCCTCTACAAGTAATGAAAACATCAATTTAGGTTGGCTAGAATAGGGAACAATCAATGAACTAAACAAGTTGACCAAAAACATGAATTCAATGAAAGAAATCCTATCTAGGAGATAGAGAGTACCAAAAAAACCTTAGTAAATCTTCCAATAAGATCCAAAACATCAAACACATTAGCACACAATGTCCCAATTTAGCAACAAGGAAAGATGTAGAAGAAATGTGTAGCACACTAGCAATGAGCCCAAAAACATACTTTCAACTAGATTTACTCAATGATATTCTCAATGAGATAGGGAAGGACCCAAATACATCTTATGATAACTTAAATTTCAAGAAAAAAACCAAAAATCATAAAGAAAAAGAAAGAGGCCAAGCCGTGTCAATCGGACAACCATAAATTACCTAGAAAAACTAGCTCAAATAATATATGACACCAAAATTATCAACAATTGATGTGTGGACCACAAAGAGACAATCCATTAATATCTAACAATACTTACATGCACTTTTTTTTGTATATCATACCAAAAAAAACAAGTACAAACCAAACAGAGATAGAACACTTCATCTCAAAAGCCCAAAAGACACAATCATGAGATAGAACATTAACAAACCAACTTGTGGTAAACTTCATCACATGAAAGTTGAACTGAGCCATTACATAAACAATAAAAGTGTTGTGGTGAACTTTTCACACACACGCCCCATCTAAGGCAAGGACCCTCTTTTGCTTGTTTTGTTTTCTGGTTTTTCTTTAGGTCTAACCTTTTCCCCTCAAGGAATAAGTTTCTCTGAATTTTGAGTTTACTTCACTTGGTTTAATTAATGCTTTATCTACACTTTAGGTGTCTCAATTTGTAGAATTTCAATCTTGGGTGATGCCTTGAACTTAGATACTTCATGAAAATTTTAATAATGCATCAAATTGCATGAGGCTTGTAGAGTTTTGGGAAAATCCTCCTATACTAGATTTTCCCAAAGGATTGGTTTTCGCTAAATCTACCCCTATGTAGATTACCCAAGCTACCTAGACATTGTGGAATCTACCTCCCAATGGTTTCGATGAGTGTCTGGACTTTTGAAAAATCTAGACCCCCACAGATTCCCCAAATTTGTCTCCATGTCATTTATTTGAACTTTTCGTAGGTCTTGTCAATACATTTATTTCTTTGGAAAATGAGGTACACTGCCATTGATGCTATTTTTGGAATCTATTTATATTCTTAGATCCTATTGTCCACCCTCCATTTTCAAGTGGTGCATTCACTGAAGAGCTCCAAGTGCATTTTAGTATGTGGGTGAGTGCAAAATTGAGGATTCTTGTGGCTTCATTGTCAAATCTCAAGCTAGGGTTTTCAAGTGAGTTCTATGTAGTCATTTTCACTCCTTTGGTCCTAAAAGGTAGGGTTTTGTGTAACCCCTAATGATTTTGATGAAGTTTGTGACTTCCTTCATAATTCAATGGAATGTTTCATCATTTTTCTTCCATTTCCAATCACCATTTGATTCAATAGTTGTTGCTTGATTTCCTCTCTTTGTTTGCATTTGATTTCATTTAGTGGGAAATTGTGTTAATCAATGTTTGATTGAATTTATGAAATCTATTGTGGTAGCTTGGATTCTCTTTAATTTGAACTTGAACCAGTTAGGGCATCATTCTTTAATCTTAAGAAAAAATTAGGGAATATAAGTTTCTCAAATAGCTAGTGTTTGGATTTAATGCATTTTGATCTCTTATGCAAATATACGTTTATGTTGAATGAATAATTAACCTACAATACATAATTGAAGAAGTGATTTATAAACTCCAGTTTCATATGTTTAAGCCCTAGTGCAGGTTTGGGAAGAATTTATTGATCTCACTAGGTGCTTTATAGAAGGCTTGATTTTGAATTCATTTCATATTGTAATACACATGTTTGAACCCAGGCTTATGAGTACAGAAGTCTTGAAGTCAAATCAAAATCATGAGTTGAGACTTAGTCAAGTTCATGGGATGAAAGAATAAGCAATAAGTTAAAATCTCATGAAAGTATGTTCTTTGAAAGAAAACCAAAAGAACGTACCCTTCACAAAATTCATGTGGGAATGGATTCTCTGACTAATCAAACCTTTAGAAAATCTGCTAGGTATTAGATTCTTTGAATCTCTGAAGGCTCAAAATATTTGAAGTATTCAAAATTAGAATGAATGCTCAAGTTTTACCACATAAACAAAGGGAATGGTGGTTTATGACATTAAGGGTAAGATATAACTTAGGTCTTGACAAACTCCCTTTCTTTGGAAAATACATTAGGCCATGGATTTACTGAGATCCTAGACTTTCAGAAAATATACCTCCTCATCAATGCCTTGAGATCCTAGACTTTTAGAAAATATGCCTCCTCATGGATTCCTTGAATTCCTTCTATGGCCAAAATCCTTGAAAGTTTGAAAAATAAGAAAGTGTTTGCAATGTCATTTCAAGCATTTGCAAGTGGATTTTAGTGGTTTTCAAGATGATATGAAATTAATTATTTTTCACATATGTGTTGTTATGATTATTATAATGATGTGATTGGATTTTGATGCTTGAACATGCTTGGCGTTGTAATAATCATGATATTTTCTTAACAAATGCATGTAGAGTCTAACTAGGGGAAGGGGTCCAAGACAAAGACAATTGAAACTATTATAGGGGAGCCCCAAACTAGAGCATAGAGAATGGAGTATGATTTCAAAGGTACTAGGCCTGAATCCAAGATTACTTCAATGTGGGGAAATATAAGTGACACCAATATGGGCCATGCGGAATACGATGAATTCAAACAAAGGATATTTGGAAATGAACATACTATCCTTGCTTAGATTATTACACACATAGGGTTAGGACAAGCTGTAAGGTTTCCACCTTCAGTGGAATGTCCAAAATGGGTTATGGAATGTGCCAAGCACTATGACCTAGATAAGAGGGTGATTTTTGGTCCATAGGAAAAGATAATAGCAAACTTGGCTGAGGAATTCATAGTTGGGAACTTCAACATTGGCTCACATCAAAAATTTGTGAAAATAAACATAAAGGAGGGAGAGGAATTTTATGACAAGGATTCTTCTAGGGATTTGGAAATTATTAATGGTTCCTAGATTGAAAAATCAAAGTCACACTATTCTAAATTTCTCAAACAGTCACACAAGAGTGACTTTAAACTGGAGTATAATGATATGATTACTCTTCTAGGAAGAATAATGGGATTAGAAGAGGCTTTCATTTTCAAGAATTGGATGTTCTATATGATTTCAAAGATTGTCAAAGGAATTCACTATCACTGGGGAGGTATTATAAGTGACAATCTAGACATGCAATTGAGAAGTGTGCAAGACACCAAGAATTTTACCATGACCTCATATCTTGTGTATATTCTTGTTGTAAAGAATAAGTACAAGGGCCTAAGTTTTAAAGGAATCCTGGGAAAGGATAGAAGTTTTGATGTTTATCCCTAGCTCCAATTCAATACCTCTAATTGTAAAAGGGTAAATGATGCTTTCCTCATGTGCATCACAAGAATGTTGTAGGATACCCTTCATATCAAGATTTAAGTAGATTCCATGGAGCTAATAAGAAAATATGGATATTGGTTCATTCAATTTCCTAAGTTTTCATATATTAAGATATAGGGATCTCCAACAACACCTATGAGATTGCCAAGGTATCCAACTAACAAGCTCATTTTATTGGAGTTGACTAGGTAGTTAGCAGCTTTTGACATTGTCCTAAAACACATGCATAAAAAAATACTTGGTGGGGAGTTCCCATTGAGGATTGGTGGTCTAGAAGCATGTTCTTCCATTCAAGGTGCACATTACCTTGAAATTGAACTAATTCATTTTAATTTATTCTCATGAAAATTGAGATAATTTTGATCCATATGGAGTAGCTCAAAAGGTTTCCAACCATGAATATAGGCACAATGATCATATTCAAGACTATTAGGCTAACTACCAAGATGATTTTGAAGTGATTAAAAGAAAATGTTCTAGGTAATATTTTAGGATGATTAGGTTGCATAGGATAGCTAATGTTCCTGATCAGGGGGATGATGATGAATACCATGTCTATGAGCAATTTATAGATAGGCCACTACTTGTTGTCAACTAGTCAGAAAATGAGATAGTTTATTTTAATCAACTAAATGAGCCCATGATGATATACTCCAAGTTATGGGTTAAGCATAATATTTAGGAATTGGAAGTAATAGGTACCAAGTTCACTTATGATATGTTGGGTGATTTAGAGTCCCATTCAGAAGAAGAAAAAGAGAACACTCAACATGACATTGTTGAACCTCATGAAGGGGAGGACAAAGAGAAGCATGTTGTTATTAAAAGGAGGAATAGGATCCAAGATAAAGGCAAAGAGCCTAAGAGACAACCTATGGAAAAAGTAAGAAATCCTTCCAAAAAAATAGTTGAAGAGGGTGTTGAAAAAGTTCAACCCTCTAAAAAGAGGAGAATTATTACTAAGGGCTATAAAATGGCCAAGTCAAGGAAAGCCAAGATCTCTAAAGAGGGAACCACTCAAAATAAAGTGGTAGATGTTGAGATTTTTGGGGAGAAGCCCCAAGTGTATGTAAGGAGAAATTCCCCAAGGAACAAACCTCTCCCTATAGAGGATGCCAGTGAGATGGTGAGTGAAAATGAGTAGGGAAATGAAGAGGCACCTACTAATGATGTACCAAAAGAAACAAGGAGAACAAATACAGGAAATAACACTCCTCCCACTTCTCCTTTTCAAAATATGCTAGAAGATGAAGAAGTTCATGAGGAAGAGAATGTTTCAAGAGATCTTGAAGAAGTGGAAGATGAAGATGTACCCATACCCAAAAGTGGGGAATTAAATGATTTTAGGAAGTAGTTGGATCAAACAGTTTCTGAGGCACAAAGTAAGAATGTAGAATCAAAAGTAATAGGAGAAGTTACTTCTCAATCTCTTGAGAAGGAGCATGTAAATGTATTAGATGCAAAAGATAAAATGAGGAGAAACATAATGTAAGATAAAACTGAAAAAGGCCAAGAAGATGTTGAAAATGATCCCTCCAAAAATCAGCAAGAGTAGGATGTTTCCTAGGAGAATGCAGAGAATGATGTTCCTAATTGGTTAAAATAAAAATTGAAGCCAAAGGCAATCATTTTATAAAAATAAACTCCTAATTGGGATAATTTTCTAACCAACTAGGGTCAACCTAAAGAAATAAAGAAGGATAGAATAGTTTCTAAGATTGCAAAGGATGAGTTTAATAACAAGGTTGTTCACATTGCTACCCTTGCTGATAAAAAATATAAGGAGGTGAGGCCCTCAGATTAAAAATTTGAAACCTTTAATCTAGGTCCAACTAGAAAGGAGCAAGAGGAGGACCTTTAGGAATCATATTAATAATTCTCAAAAGGATAGATAATGCGACAAAGGATAAGGAAGAACTACAAAAATAATTAAGAGAGATACAAAGATATTTTCAACATTTTTTCAAACCTTTGCAAACTTAGTCTGGAGAGGCGACTTCATTTTTTGAAGGGTTACTATCAAAGGAAACAATTTCTAAAACTGAAAAGATGAGGGCATCCCTGGAAGTTACTCAAGGATGGTTTAACAATGTTAGTAAGAGGGGGGATATAATGATTGGGAAGATATTTCCCACATATTAGAAGGTCAAATCATCACTTGAGGACATATCTCAATTTATAATAGATTGTCAATAGATGGATGATAATACCATTGTTGAATTAAAGAAAATCATATAAATTCCTAAGAAATTGATGATTAAGAAGAATATCTTCACATCTGAAGATATAGCTAAGTCAATGGAATGGATGGAGGTATGGGATTTTAGAAAGCAACTTGTGATGAAAGCTCTCAAGAAGATATCCAAGATCCAAAGTAAAGTAAAGTAAAGGAAATATTTGATTTTTTTTGTGGGCCAATTTTCAAAGATCAACTTGAGGATGCAACTATTTATATTGCCCACTTGGATAGATACCAAGGATTGTAAATTCAATGGAAGGTCTTTGATCAAACATGAGGAAGAAGTAAGAACACTTAAGTTGAGAATAAAGTCCATCCTAGTTCCAGATACAGTTGACCTTGATGGTGTGCTTTCCAAAGTCAAGGAACTTTCTAGAAATGAAGAAGATAATGATGAGGAAGACCCAACCTAGCTTCCTTGAGGATTGTGCTTTCTATATCACATTTTCTAGTAATACAAGTTTTTCATGCTTAGTTTTTTGTGCCATGACTTTATTTGATTGTAAAATATCCTTTTGAGGACAAATTATGTATTTTTTTATTGTAAGATTAAATTAAGGAGTTTAAAATGTCAAGGTCGACCTATTTGGCTAACCTATTGTTAAAACCTAATTTAATATTTATCTTAGGAAAACATGATGAGTTCTTCTCTATAAATAGAGGCATCTTCCTCATTTGGATGGTTAATAGCGATAATCGCTAGTCACTAATGCTACTAAGCTGGAGATACTTGAATTTTTGCAAACTTTTGGTGAAGTGAATACAAGTGAAGAAATTGTATTTGGTGCTCTTCTTTGCATTATTTCATATGTGCATGGTTCATGTGTTTCTCTTCCATTTTAAGTTAAGTATTTTATGGTTAATCTTAGAACTAGTTGAAATTCATTTCTATTTATGATAAAGTGTTTGAGGTGTTGAGTAATCTTCAGTCCATACATTTGGTGATTTGTTGATTGTGGATTGATGTGTAAAGTTAGCCTGGGCCTACTCTATATTATACTCGAGTTCAATTGTGAATTTTTGAATATTTACAATCTGAAAGTCTTTAATTCCTTTAGAGATTACACTGTCTTTGTGATATTGTAGATCTAATCTTGGTTAAGCGAGGATTGGTTTTGGAAGTTGGTCCATCTTAAACACTCTTTTGTTTGCACAATTGATCTTAGTTTTTAGATTAGATATCTCTCTTAAACTCTATATATTTTTTATATTTATTTGAAATTATCATTAGAGAAAGATTCAAAAAGCATCACCATTATTGTTATATTTGATGTAGTCATAGCTTCCATCATTTGATTTTTTAGGCCCCTTGTCATTACCAACATTTTCACATTTTCACTGAGTTATTTGCTACATTGGAAAAACCTTACATTAGAGACATTGGGGTTATTTCTTGAGGCTTGCTAATAGAAATTTACCTTTCAAAAGAGATAGAGTACCTATATTCTATCTGATTTGTTGTAGTGCTAAAAAAACCATCAATAAATTGGTGCTAGGAGGGTTGATTCAACAAAGTTGGAGCATTTTCTATCATCCATATTTCCTCAAAGATTTTAAAGGAAGATTATGTCTATAGCATAATGATATTTCCAAGAATTAGGAGCCCCTACTAGGTCCAAAAGGACTAAGAAAGGGAATACATCATCATCTTCACCAATCTAGCCATCTTCTTCATCCAACTCCTCATCATCATATTCTAATCCCACTCTAATTGAAAAAACTCCCATTGAACCTAATACTAGTCCCATTCAGTAACCCCAAGAAACCCCTAATCAACCACTACCACCTCCACCACCACAAATAGATTTTTTGGAAAATAACCCTTCAACCATATTCTTCAACAACTATAATGCCATGACAAAGAATCCTAGGAACTTTTTCTCTAAGTTACATGTTAATGAACCCAATAGGATAGTTGATGAGCATATCATGATCTTTTAGATTGCTCTTTGGGATAGGCTAATCAATCATGAAGATGTGGCTTGTAGGATATTTCCTTATTCATTGGGTGAGGAGGCATTCCATTGGTACAATCACTTACTCGCTAGTTCTATTATGATTTGGAATCAAATGGAGAATGTTTTCCTACAAAATTTCAAAATACCTATTAGTCCTAATGATTTGTATTTGCAATTTATGTCAGTTAAGAGAGAGCCTAATGAGCCCATAAGTTCATTTAATAATGGGTTCCATTATGCCTACACCTGGTTACAACCACCATATGCTATGGATGATCCTTTGACCAGGGGATTTTATTATGAGGCCCTAGATAGCCTCACTTATGCATTTATTAAAAAAATGGATCAACCCCCTACTACATTGATTGATGCATATGTAGAGGTAGTTAAGGTAGGCACATATTTAAGGAAGCATATAGTAGGAATGTTTCCTTCATTAAGACCAACTTCTCATCCAAGATAGGTCCAAGGGTTGAACCAAGCATTGGCTAACTAGATCCTATGATAAATCCAATCAGTTAAATGTCTTTGGTTTTGTACCCAAGTCCTCCACTAAATCAAGCCCAACCACTTCCTCCCTATTTATAGAATTCTGGGTAGGCAGCATTCCCTCAACAACAATCCAACATTCTAGCTTATTTGCAACACTCTAAGGTGTTGAATCAATCACATAACCTAGGATCAACCCATTTTTATTTGTAGAAATATGTAAGTTTTGTACCAACACATGGAAATGCAAATAAAGAGAGGTTGCATGAGTTGACATAGCAAGTAAAGAAGTTATCTACGGAGGTCACCTACCTGAGAAATCAAAATAGTCAACTGTAGGTAGCACAAAGAGGTATACACTCTAATTACAATCAAGGTAGTAGAGATTTTGTACAAGCCTAGGGACAAAAATTTGAATGAGGATAAGGTCAGGGAAAAGGATTTGACAGAGGTCAATCATCAGGATAGAATTTTGATAGAAGGCCACCCCCAAGATAGATTAGGACCTATAATACTAGGAAAAATGATAGAGGAGTCCCTACACCATTAGAAACCCCTGGTAATCAAGAGAAGTCAACAAGTACAATCCTCTTGGATAAAGTTGCATTAGCTAGATATTGTAGAATCCATAAGATGACACAACATTCTAAATTCAACTATCCCTAATTCCAAACTACAATTAATATTTTCTAGATGGAAGTCTAGCAGCTTGTTGACAATGGTGAAAATTAGAAAGATATAGTGACTTCCGATCCATATGATTCCCTTGTGTTGGTAGTGAATCATGCTACTTTCCTATGAGGTGAGGAAAATAGATCTAAGGAGAAATCAACTAACCATGGTAACATTTTTTAACAAGTATGTAATGAAAATTCTATATCTTAATTCTTTGAAGGTAATTATGTGGTTGATAATGGTCCTTTAGATGAAGAGGAGCATAGGATAGATGAAGTATATATGTTTCATTAAAGAACAAGGCCATATGATTTGAGGAATAGGCAAGCTGGTGGGCCTTTTGCTAAATCTACTCCAAATAATTTCAGCACACCTCCTAATCCTAATGCAAGTAACAACCCTTCATATCCTCATGTGCCAAAGAAATACTTTTCTAAAAGAAGATCTTCTAATTTCTAAAGGAGGACATGTTGATGCTAGCTAGGATAATAAAATGGAGCAATTTAAAGGAAATCTACCTAATATAATTGTGACTCAAATGGGTGAATATGTGGTTGAGGAACTCAAGAAGGTAAAAGTAAGTCTTTCATCTTTTGAGTTATTAAGAGTTACAACCATTAGGAGTGTTGTATTTGGTTCTTTAAATGACAATGTAACCTCAAGGTATTTACAAGATGCTACTATGAAGAATGTTGGTTTTATTGAACTAGTAGTGAAGGAAGTGACTCAAAAGACACAAAATTTACAACCATCTATGGATCAAGCTAATCAACCTACTAAAGATCAAGCCTAGGTGTAGGAAAAGGATAGGAACAATGAGAAGGATAAGACACAAGTGGCTCAAGTCAATTATTTGATAAGTATTTTCCAAGAGAAATAAGATACTCCTTTTTTATCTCCATTTGTACATTCGATAAAAACCTACACAATTGCTTATTGGATTCTAGAGCATCCACAAATGTTATGCCTTTCTTAGTTTACAAGACACTAAGCATCACCCCTACTCCTTCCCAGTGTAAGGTGAGTCAATTAGACAAGACTGAGGTAAGTGTAGTAGGTGATTTGAATATGATTCCAATGTAGCTTGCATCAAACCCATGAGTACAATAGGTCATCAATATCCAAGTGGTTGATATACTAGATGCTTACAGGATGATTCTAGGAAGGGAGTTCATGAGAGTACTTAATGGATACACCTCCATATATCATTCTCATATGTGGTTGCTATGGAAGGGAGTTCCCAATTAGATTAGGATTGAATGAGAACCAAGATTGAAATATTTGATCACTGAGTATCAAAACACATCAAATGAGGTGTTGGTTTCAGAGGAAAGTTTAGGAAATTATATCCTAGCAACAACTATTGATGAAATATAATTAGAGGAAATATTAATAATTCATGATATGCATATGGATTTGACTCAAGGCTCTAGAAATATGGAGTAAATTGTAGAATCAGATGAAGATACTAAGTAGGGCAATGGTAACCTGGGTTTACTTGACAATTTCCAAGAGTTCATTCTAAAGTGTATTAAGGATCAAATTAATCTTGGAAGGAAAATTAATTTTTAGGGGCTGCTATTGCCCAACTAGTGTAGAGTTGAAATGCCTCACATCCTAAACTTGAATGTTGCATCTGCTAGACTTCTATAGAGAAAATTAAGAAATGTATTAATACTCTTCTAGTAGTTAGACTTGAGGTTCATGAAATTCCAAAGGAGAAGAAAGGTAAACAACTAGTTGTAGAAGAAGATCCTTCATCAAGTGAGAGTAAGAATACAAAGGATTCAAGAGGTATTCATTCTACTAAATTCTAGATATTATAGTTTGATTGTTCTAAATCTAAGCAAGGGGTAGTTGTAGGGTTTGAATTGATAATTCCTTCAAGTAAAACCTTCTTTGCCACACATAGACTACAATTCCAATGCACTAATAATGTCGCTAAGTATGAGGCATTAATACATGGATTACTTATCGATCTAAGAAATAAGGTCAAATCTCTACAAGTTTTTGAGGATTCAAAATTAGTGATTAAGCAAGTTAGAAACTAGTACTCATGTCATGATAGAAGGATGAAAAATTACAAGCACAGAGTATGGGATCTGATAGAAGGATTTGATTCATTTAACATTCAATTAATACCCTAAAGAAAAAATAATATTGCAGATGCTTTAGCACAAGAAGCCAATGCTCTAGAGTAATTATCCTTGTTAGGGTTGAAAATATTTATAGTTGACCTTACTCTAGTTCCTTCTATGCCAGATAATGTGACAAACTTTCAGGTATTCGAAGATGACAAGCATTCTTTATTACTAGTTTTTATATGTTTGCTTCTCAAATAATTGATGAAGAAGAACACCAAGAAGCATAACTAGACATGGAAGGAGTAATTAATCTTAAGAAAAATATAATTCCAAGAGGGATGGTGCAACTTGAATGGATCTTTTATTTAGACAAAATAAGTGATCAAGATCATTAGACAAAGAAGGAATCAATGGCCAGTCAATGTGAGGCTTATAATATGGGCACTCCAGAAGATGTAAAGAATCTATTGATAAGTAAGATATGTACTCCAAAAGAAATAAAAGGATTAATAGATTAATTACATGCATATATAGATGTTATAGCCTAGAGTTATTAAGACATGAAAACTTACGATATGCCAATAATCATACACTATTCCTTTGAAGCTTGATGCAAGACCATTCCACCAAAGACAAAGACCCATCAATGCATTGTTGGAACCCATTATTCAGAAAGAAGTGTAGAAACTATTATCTTCCTGTATCATTTTCCCAGTCATACATTCAACATGGGTGGCTAATTTGGTTCCAGTCCACAAGAAGAATGGAAAGATAAGGTTGTGTGTGGATTTTAGAAATTTTAATCATGCTTCAAATAAGGACAACTATCTTGTACCTGCATTGTATTGGATCTTACATATTGTAAATGGTTCTCAAATGATTTCCTTTCTAGATGGTTACTCAGGCTACAACCAAGTTATGGTGCAATATGAGGATAGGCATAAGGATGCCTTCAAAAATAAATGGGGCACATTTTCATATAGAAGAATTCCTTTTGAACTAATGAATGCAAGAACCATTTTTCAAAGAGATATGGATATTTCCTTCAAAGATATAATTGGTAAGTGCATTACTATTTATATGGGTGACATAACTATTTTCTCTAAAAATAGGGGATATCATATTTTGGATCTATGCAAGGTATTCCAAATATGCAGGGAATTTGGTATCTACCTCAATCCCAAAAAATGTATATTTAGGGTAACAAAAGGAAAGTTCTTGTGCCATGTAATATCTAAACATGACATTTCTATTGATCCCAAGTGAATCTAGGAAATCTTGAAGATACAACCCCTTGCTAGCAAGAAGGAGATGAAGTCTTTCTTTGGAAAGATTGATTTTGTTCAAAAGTTCATCATTGGTTTCACAAAAATAGTTAAGCCATTGAATGCAATGCTAAAGGAACTTGCGAAGGAAGAATGGATTGCTGAAGCAAAGCTGACATTTGACGAAATCACAAAGGCCATAGTTGCTACTCTTGTGCTGGTAAGTCCAAATTATACAAAGCCCTTAAATTATATATATTCATTTGCATCAAATCATTCATGTACTAGCATGTTGACACAAAATTCAGATGAAGGAAATGAGCATTTGATAGCATTCATGAGTGACCCTCTTAAGGATGCTGAATTAAAATACCCAAATGTGGAAAAGCAAGCTTATGCACTAGTTAGAAGAGTTAAGAAATTCAAGAATTACATTTTAAGGAACAAAGTCTTCGCAATTGTGCCTAACCCAACAATGAAGCTCTTATTATTGCAAAGTAAAATTGGTGAAAGAAGAGCTAAGTGGGTCACTAAATTACAAGAATATGACATTGAGATTCAACCAATGAAATTAGTAAGAGGGACGACTTTAACAAGGACAATGGTTGAAACAAGCCCCAAAATTGTAGCACAACAATATCATCTCTAGGATGTTTCACCTAATGAATGGTATGATGACTTGGTTTATTACTTGTTGAATTAGAAATTTCTTGATCACTTGATCTAGTGCAATGAAGAGTGTCACATTTGAAAAGTTCCAACTACATTCTTAAGGGGGAAATTTTGTATAAGAAAAATTATGATGGGGTATAACTCTAATGTCTTGGAAAAGAAGAGGTATCATGAGTTATGGATGAATTTCATGACAAGTATGGAACAGGTCATGGATCTGGTATGTCCACTGTAACTCAAATCATGCATGTTGGGTATTACTGGCCAACTATATTTAAAGATGCATATAGTCATGTAAGGGCTTGTCATATTTGTCAAACCTCTGCCACTAGGGAGAAGAATGTTGCTTTATGATTATAGTCAGTGATCGAGGTAAGACCATTTACATAGTAGAGATTGGACTTTATTGGTCTTATCAACCCACCATCTTTAGCTATACATAGGTATGTTTTAACTACTACTAATTACTTTACTAGGTGGATTGAAGCAATTCCTTGCAAGAATTGTATAATAGAGGTAGTGATAAATTTCCTTGAGGCTTGGATTCCTAATTATTTTGGGTTCCCTTTTTCTATTGTATGCAATAATGGACTTGTCTTTTCATCATTAAAATTCTCTAGGTGGGAATTTGATCATGGGATCATTATTAAGTTTTCATCTAACTACTATCCCTAAGGTAATAATTTAGCATAATCCACCAACAAGAAACTGCTTTCCATCATTCATAAGTTAATTGATAAGAATCCCATGGAATGGCACACTCAGCCAAGATTTTTTCTATGGGTAGACTACACCTAACATAAAGTTTCACTAAGAACCTATCCTTACCATTTGGTTTATGGACTTGAGCATGTCTTTCCTATTTAATTGAGAATCCCTACTCTCCAATTTATCAATGAGCATGTCTAGAAGAGGAAAGAGTTGAATCATTAGAAAAATTCACCAAGCATCAAGGTATTGTCTATAGGATTTGAGAAATACAAATCCACAGAACCCAAATAACCTGCATGCAAGAAACCTGTCACAGAGAAAGAGAGAGAACGAAGACGAGGGTTTTGGCTCTGACAAAATGAAAGATGTATTATCAGAGGAAAAAAATGAATCAAGAATTAATTACAATACAAGAGATCAATCCTTAAGAAGGAGATCAACACCGAAAAATAAAACCTAACCCTAAGGTGTGAGCATTTAATAATTAAATATTAATTATTAAATGACTAAAATATGCATAAAGTGAAATATTAAGAGGAGAGTAAAATTAATTAATTATTTTACTCTAACACCCCCCCTTAAGATGAGCTACAATGTAGCTACAAACAATGCAGAAGAAAGCAAAGGAACTACAATGCAATAGAGGGTCCCGACAACATGGCCTGATCAGGTACCCGAATACAAGAAAATCTCTATAAAGCGGAGTAAAGGAGAAAACCCAGTGGGAAAAAACTCCTCTCCAAAAAGAGATAAAGAAACATGCTGAAAAGAAAACATGAAGGAAGGCCTCACTGAGACCCCCCAAGGACAACTTCCTTCACCCCAAGCATGGAGCGCAACTGAAGATAGCGCGGAGATGCCAAAGGTTTAGTGAAGATGTTTGCAACCTCGCCTCAGGAATGTACTCCAAGATGAGAGAACCATCCCAATCAACCGCCGATGAAGTGCATGTGGATTTCACGTGCTTTGTCCGCATGCTCCATCGGGCGAAATGTGAATGACACTGATTGTCACACCAAAGAATAGTGGGACAATCTGGAGGAAACCCAAACTCTGTCATCAACTGCTGAAGCCATAAAACCTCCTGACTGGCTAACACTGCTACACGGTACTCAGCCTCTGTAGATGATAATGCAATAGCAGACTGCTTCTTGCAAGACCATGTGATAGGACCAGAACCAAGACAAAAAACAAACCCAGAAGTAGACTTCTGATCATTGACATCACCAGCCCAATCGGAGTCAGTGAAGCCAATGATGTGAGGGGATCCTAAAGTGTAGTGAATGCCATAATGTGTGGTGCCCCGAATCTACCTCAAAATACGTTTGGCTGCTTGCCAATGGCTCTCATGAGGATCATGGGAGAACCAAGAGACAAGGCCAACCGCAAAGGAAAGATCAGGATGAGAATGTGTCAGGTACAACAAACTACCAACCAACTGCTTGTATAAAGTGGGGTCTACTGAAGGAGTAGAGCAAGTGGAAGACAAAACAACACCTGACTGAAATGGAGTGGGGGTAGACTTGCAATCAAGCATGCCAAATCACTGAAGCATATCGAGAGCATACTTCTCCTGAAATATGGAAATCCCATCCGAAGACTGAATAACCTATAGACCCAGAAAGAAGTGCAAGAGACCAAGATTTGTCATCTCAAACTGCTCCATCAAAGCTCTCTGAACACTCTGAATCATGGAGGATGAGCTACCTGTAAGGATGAGATCATCTACATAGCTCAAGAATCAAAAAATCACCCTCCTGACGCTGAATATACACAGTGTGATCGGAATGACAGCGTGTGAAGTGAGAGGAAAGCAAGAAGGAGTCCATCTTCTCATACCAAGCCCAAGGGGCTTGTTTGAGACCATACAATGAATGTCGAAGTCGGAAAACCAAAGAAGTGTCTTGCACAAATCCCTGAGGCTGCTCCATATAGATCTCCTCATGTAGGTCTCCATGCAAGAAGGCACTCTTCACATCCATCTGAAACACTGTCCATCCCTGTGAAGCTGCAAGTGAAAGTACCAGGCATATAGAATTCATCTTGGCGATAGGAGCAAAGGTCTTGGAGTAGTCAATACCCTCTACCTGAGAAAACCCCTTCGCAACAAGACGTGCCTTATACTTATCAATAGAACCATCTGCAGCATACTTGGTACGGTACACCCACTTGCACCGAACCAACTTTCTTCCCTTAGGAAGAGGACAAAGATCCCAAGTATGATTCTTCATCAAAGAAGAATACTCCTCATCCATAGCCCTATCCCACTCAAGGTGACCTGTCGCCTTTGAAAACTTTTGAGGATCATCCGAGATGGCATGACTCAAAAGACTAGAACCAGATGTCTGAGCACGAGTACGATGAGTATCTAAAGGATCACCTGCCAAAGAACCAGTTGCTTCAACAGTAACACGGGCCCACCTAGGCAAAGATGGAGCAACTGGTGGTGGTGGAGATGGTGGATTATCATCTACATCATCCTCAAGAGATAAGTAATCCTCAAGAGATGGAGAGGAAGGAGTAGGCAATGAGGGAGAAGCTGGTGATGGAGAATCCATCTGAGGATAGCGCTCATCAAACTGGACATCCCACCGAAACAAGACCTCTCTGGAATTAGGATCAAACAACCTATACGCCTTAACATCCTCACAGTAGCCAACAAATATGAGTGGTCGGCTCTTCCTCTCCATGGCTTTCTGCTAAGCATCAGGAATAAATGCCCAAGCCTCACTACCAAAAACTCGGAATGTGGAAACATCAGGCTTGACATGGGTCCAAGCCTCCTCAGGAGTCATATGTCGCAATGCCTTATGAGGCATCTGATTCTGAATATAATTGGCACAATTGACTGCCTCAGCCCAAAATGAAGAACTCATGGCTTGAGACTGTATCATACAATTTGCCATCTCCCGCAAGGTTCTGTTCTTTCTCTCAGCAATACCATTCTGCTGAGGGATGTAAGGAACTATAAACTGATGCTGTAAACCATGCTTAGTGCAAAAATCTCTAAAAGCCTAATTAACATACTCCCCCCCATTATCTATGTGTATCCTCCTGATAGAAAGTCTAGATTGCTTCTCCACAAAAGTCTTAAAAGTCCAGAATGAATCAAAGACTTCAGACTTGTACTTAAGAAAGTACACCCATGTACGTCTAGAGAATTCATCAATAAAAGTGAGCACATAGCGGGCCCCTAAAAAGGAAGGAGTCAGAAAGGACATAAGAACACTGTGTACCAACTCTAGGGCTGCCCTAGCACGAGTGGCTCGACCCTTAGGAAAAGGATCTCGGTGATGTTTTCCAAGGACACAACCACGACATACACCATTTGTACAAGAAATCTATGGAAGCCCAATCACAAGTGCCTGTGTACTCATCTGCTATAGATATATGTAATTGACATGGCCAAAACGCTCATGCCAAAGCCTGCTCACTGAATCTGCATGTGCTATAAGAGAGGAACCAACAGTGTCTGAACTCTCAAAGCCATCAAATGTGTATAAGCGAGATGCAAAATCCACACTCCCAGTAGCCACAACCAAGTCAGGATCATGAAGATCTCGAATAACCACATCATGTGGTGAGAACTCAACTGTTTTACTAGAGCCAGAGTGGCAAATCTGATAAATGGATAGGAGGTTTGTCGAAATGTTAGGAACCAAAAGCACATCCTGTAGACAACCACCATCCAATGAAATAGTACCTGAACCCTGAACTGAAAGTTGTGCTGAGTCACCAACTATAATATGTCTAGTGCCTGTAGGGGCAAGAGCAGTGACCAAATCCTCTGTGTGTGTCATATGGTGAGAGGCACCAGAATCTAGAATCCAAGTGGATTCCAAGGACAATGCTCGTGCAGAAAGAGCATGACCTTTCCCTGTGTGCTATGAAGGAGGCTGAGGTGCACTGGTATTATGCTACTGCATGGCTTCCTCCAAAGCCTCTAAATGTTTCCAACACCTGGAAATAGGATGTCCTTCCTTGCCACAAAAACTGCAAGGATCACCAGATTTCTTCTTAGTCTTGGAGGAAGACTCACCAGACTTCGAAGATTTTCCATGTTTAGAATTGGACTGTGGTTTTGAATCAAACTTAGGTGGTGGCTTGGAGGGATTCTCACTAGCCCCTGAATCTTTCTTAGGCTTCAGTTTCTGCTTCTATTTTCCTTTGGAGGACTGGGCTACCAATGCTTGGTTCTGTGAACCTGAAAGTGAATCCAACTACTTAAGCTTAGCTTGCTCATGAGTTAGACGATCACAAAAGACCTCAAAAGAAGGCATAACATGGTGAGCACCCAAGGCATCCATGGTAGAAAAAAAGGTAGAAGAGAAGATCTGAAATGGACCCCGAAGCTTGGAGAGAATCAGGAAAATGCACTTTGTATCAGTCTTGGTCTTACCACAACCTTGCAAGATAGATCTTTGCTGTTTGAACTTCATCAGAAAATACTCAATAGAGGGAAATGAATCAGTTACCAAGGAAGTTAACTCTGCCTCAAGCTGCAAATCTCTGAACTCGTTGACAGTACCAAAAATCCCATCAAACTTGGTCCAAATGGCTCGAGGAGTGAGACAACCCTCAAGATGAAATAGGAGACTGTCAGAAATGTGTAAATCCATCAAACCCATAGCCTGATCCATATTGTTCCTGTGTTGCATAACCTCAAAGGCACGCATCAACTAAGGCTAAACCTCATCCAAATAGGACCATAACCCTCGAGACTAGAGAAGAGTCATCATGCGACCCTTCCAAGTGTGGTAATTATGCAGTGTAAGAGGTTCAATAGGTCTGTCAGCCATCCTGTGAACTGTGTCTCAACTGCTCTAATTTTTTTTATTATTATTATTAAGTGGTCTTTCAGAACTAGATAAAAGATGCAGAAGGGGTTTGTTTGTTTTTGTTTTGGTGTTTGTAGATTCTATTTTTCTGATGTAAATAACAGAAAGCAAGAAAAAACACCCCCCACAATGCAAAAATCCAATCCCCAGTACAAATTGAAAGCCAGAAAATGATAGAAAGCAGTAACTAGTTGAGACAAATTTTGAGTACCTGATAAGTTTACTAATGAAATAGACTATATATCTGGAAAGAGCATAGAACCACCTTTCCGACGCCTATTCGCTTTCGAAAAATGGAGCAAAAACGAGCAAGTTATGCCCCTCGGAGTGCAAAAGGGCTCATCAGACTTTGACTGCAAAAAAATGAAATCAAACTGAAAATATCTGGGAAAATTCCTGCACCATTAGAATGGGCTCGGAGCCAGCTTTCCAACGCCTATTTCCGTTCGAAAATCCAAGCTAAAATGGCCCAGTTACACCCGATTTAGTGCAAGTTGCTCAAAAGGTTAGGTTAAAAAAAATTGCAGCCCTCAAGGGCTAAGATCTTCGGCCCCTGGTCCGGTGGACGACCAGGGGCTGGCGCAGGAGCTGGTGGCGCGAAGGCAGTGCCGCTAGTTCTGGTGGAGGGTGAGCGGAGCACGAGCGGCGCTTGGGAGCGGCGCCGCCGGGCGGCGCTGGCCGCTCGGCAGCGGCCGGTGGTTTACCGGCTGGCGGTGGTTCGGCCGGGTTGCCAGTTGCCGTTTTTGAACGGGCAAATTTTATTAAAAAACTGCATTTTTTTAATTTTATTTTTTTTGATTTTTTGCCTCGATCCTCGTGCCCTGGGGTTGTACGGCCTTGGGGCAAAAAATTTTTGCCTTCTGGAGCAACTGTGTCTGAATCGGATGTATTTTATATGGAAATAGGGGTTTTTGGGTGCTGCGAGCTCAACGGTGAGGTCTGTTTGGGCTCAAAGTGCACCAAAAAAAGTACCCCCTATTCCAAAATAAAACACAGAAGACAAACATAGATCTCAAGCTTCCAAAACTTGGATCTCAAACTTTCAAAAGACTGAATAGGCTGCAGCAGATCTAGCTCTGATACCATGTAGGATTTGAGAAATACAAATCCACAGAACCCAAATAACCTGCATGCAAGAAACCTGTCACAGAGAAAGAGAGAGAACGAAGACAAGGGTTTTGGCTCTGACAAAATGAAAGATGTATTATCAAAGGAAAAAAATGAATCAAGAATTAATTACAATACAAGAGATCAATCCTTAAGAAGGAGATCAACACTGAAAAAGAAAACCTAACCCTAAGGTGTGAGCATTTAATAATTAAATATTAATTATTAAATGACTAAAATATGCATAAAGTGAAATCTTAAGAGGAGAGTAAAATTAATTAATTATTTTACTCTAACATTGTCAAGAGATGGTTTGATCATAGAGCTAGGGTCAAAAAATTTAGGATTTTTGATTTAGTTTTGTACTGGGACAAAGCACATTAAAAGAAAGGGGAACATGAAAAATTCAACAAGCTATTGCTTAGCCCTTTCTAGATTTCTAAAATCCTAGGGGATAATGCTTTTTGACATAAAAATCTCATTAGAGAAGATGTATCGGTGCTAGTCAATGGCTAGTATTTAAAGCATTATTTCCTTGCTTGAGTTGTTTTGGATCATCCTTGTAAATAGTTAGTTTAGGTGTTTGATTTCTTTTGGTTTTCTTTGGTTTGGTTTTCTTTTCCTTTTATTTTTTTTAGTGTATGTTGCTTTGCATTTTATTTGTTTTGGTTTTGAGGTCTTCTTGGTCATTTGGTTGGGGAATATTTTATCTACACAATAATCATTTATCTAGGATTGCTTTAATTATTTCCTTTACAAACTCTAATCATTTTTCTTGATGGGATGGTGGAGGTCCTCCATTTAGTGTCACATGTGCTAAAAATTTAAAGAGGATAAGTTATTGGATTAAGTTATTGCTTGAATGTGCTCAAATCTTAGATATTTTTAGATATCTTAAGAATCTTGAGGGTGTTGTGGGTTCCTTGTAAGGTCTTATTAAGTGAAAAATATTATATTTATACTTTAGTGCCACTATGATTCTCAGCCTTAAGTGTAAGCTTCATTATTCACAAGTTTTAAAAGAAAATAATAAAAATAGAAAATCAAAAAAGAAAGAAAAAAGATAAAACATTAAAAATTAAAAGAAATAATTCAAGTTTTTAGGAGGATTCTAATATCTCTACCAGGGCTATGGATGCCTAGCTGGAAGTAGAGCTATGTTTAGGAGAATCACAATGATAACCTCATCAGGGCTATGAGCACCTAACTAGCAACGAGGCTCTATCCAGGTCACTCTCGGAGTTAGAATCATTCATGTAGCTTAACTTGACTAAACTTGGTTTCTCATAGTAGTTGAGGGAGGGAAATTAATACATCTGTACACACTTGGATTTCTAGCATAGGAAGGGCTATCTATTTCATTGGTTTTGATCCTTTAGTTTATTGGTTGGCCTAATGTGAGGATCAAAACTAGAGATTTTGGGTTCTTGATTCCAGTTTTTCATTGAAATTCTCTAGAGCATTTCCCTAGTAGGAGTCACCATTTGTTGTGCACTTTTCACACACACACCCCACTAGAGGTGGAGACCCTCTTTTACACTTTAGGTGTCTCAATTTGTATCATTTCAACCTTTGGTGATGCCTTGAACTCAGATACATCATGAAAATTTTATTAAGGCACCAATTTCATGAGTCTTGGAGAGCTTCAGGAAAATCCTCCTATGTCATATTTTCTCGAAGGACTATATTTTGCTAAATTTTCCCCTATGCAGGTTACCTAAGTGACCTAGACTTTGTGGAATCTTCCTCCCAATAGATTCCCTGAGTGTTTGTACTTTAATAAAATTTGGAACCCAATAGATTCCTCAAATATGTCCTTTTGTCATTTCTCTAAAATTTTGGCAAGTCTTTCCAGTACATTTATTTCTTTGGTAGGTGAGGTACACTATCATTAATGCTCTTTTTAGACTCCATTTATATGATCTAATCCTATTTTTCACCCTCCACTTTCAAGTGGTGCATTTGCTGAAGAGCTCCAATTGTATTTTAGTGTGTGGGTGAGTGTGAAATTGAGGATTGTTGCAGTTGCATTGTTAAATCTCAAGCTAGGGTTTTCAAGTGAGTTCCACATAGTCATTTTCACTTCTATGGGATAAAAAGGTAGGGTTCTATGTAACCCCTATGATTTTGATAAATTTTGTGACTTCCTTCATAATTCAATGGTGTGTTTCATCATTTTTCTTCTATTTCCAATTTCCATTTGATTTGATAGTTGTCTCTTGAGTTCCTCTCTTTGTTTGTATTTTATTTCATCTAGTGGTTGATTGTGATAATCAATGTTTGATTGTGTTTATGAAATATATTGTGGTAGCTTGGATTCTATTGAATTCAAACTCAAACCAATTAGGGCATCATTATTTAATCTTAAGAACAAATTCGGGCATCTGAGTTTCTTACATAGCTAGGGTTTGGACTTAATGCATTTTGATCTCTTATGCAAATTCATATTTGTGTTGAATGAATAATTAGCCTACAATACATGATTGAAGAAGTGATTTATAAACCCTAGTTGCATATGTTTGAGCCCTAGAGTGAGTTTGAGAACAATTTATTAATCTCACTAGGTGCCTTATAGAAGGCTTGATTTTTAATTCATTTCATATTGCAATAAACATGTTTGAACCCAAGCTTATGAGCACAAAAGTATTGAAGTCAAATTGAAATCATGAGTTGAAACTTAGTTAAGTTCATGGGATGAAAGAATAAGCAATAAGTTAAATCCTTGTGAAAATCCATTCTTGGTGAAAAAATTTGAAGAGTGTGCTTCACAGAATCTGTATGGGCACAAATTCTTTGACTAATCAAACCTTAATAAAATCTGCCTATGATTCTCTAAATCTGTAGAGGCTAAAAATTTATGAAGTCTTCAAAAGTAGAATGAATTCTTGAGTTCAACCATAGAAACAAAAGGAATGGTGTTTTCTAATGTTAAGAATAAGATATGACTTAGGTCTTGATAAACTCCCTTGCTTTAGAAAATCCATTAGGCCACGGATTCCTTGAGATCCTATAATTTCCAAAAAATCACCTCCTCACGGATTCTCTGAGATCCTATACTTTCAAAAAATCTTCCTTCTCCTGAAACCCCTAAAATCCTTCTATGGAAAAAATCCCTAAAAGTGTGAAAAACTCGAAGATGTTTGCAATGTCATTTCAAGGGTTTACAAGTGAATTTTAGTGGTTTCCATGATGATCTAAAATTAATTTGGTTTCACATATGTGTTGTTATTATTATTCTAATGATGTGATTGGATTTTGATGCTTGATCATGCTTGGAATTGTACTAATTATGATCTTTTATTAACAAATGCAAGTAGAGTCTAGCTAGGGGAAGGGGTCCAACACAAAGATAATTGAACCTATTGTAGGGTAGCCCCAAACTAGAGTAGATAGAATGACATATGATTTCAAAGGTACTAGGCTTGAATCCAAGATTACTTCAACATGGGGAAAAGTAAGAGACACTAATATGGGAAATGTGGACTATGATTCCTTTAAGCAAAGGATGTTTGGAAATCCACCTACTAGCCTTGCTCAGATTATTACACACATAGGGTTAGCACAAGCTGTAGAGTTACCACCCTTAGTGGAATGTCCAAAATTGGCTATGGAATATTACAAGCACTATAACCTAGATAAGAGGGTGATTTTTGGTCCACAGGGAAGGATAATGGTAAACTTGATAGAGGAATTAATAGCTAGGACCTTCAACATTGGCTCACATAAAAAATTATTGAAAATAAATATAAAGGAGGTATATGAGAAGGATTCTTCTAGGGATTTTGAAATTATTAATGGTTCCAATATTGCAAAACCAGAGTCACACTAATCTAAAGTTACCAAATAGTTACACAGGAGTGACTTTAAACTAGAGTATAATGATATGATTACTCTTCTAGGCAGAATAATGGGATTAGAAGAGGTTTTCGTTTTCAAGCATTGGATGTTCTATGTGATTTCATAGATTTTCAAAGGAATACCCTATCATTGGACATATATTATAAGTGACAATCTAGACATGCAACTAAGAAGTGTGTAAGACACCCATAAGTTCACCATGACCTCATATCTTGTGTACTTGCTTGCTGCAAAGAATAAGTACAAGGTCCTAAGTTGTAAAGGAGTCTTGGGAAATGATAGAACTTGTGATGTTTATCCCCAAATCCAATTCAATACCTCCAATTATATATGAATAAATGATGTTTTTCTCATGTACATTAGAAGAATGTTGCAAGATGCCCTTCATATTAGGATTTCAACAGAATCCATGGAGCTAATAAAAAAATATGGCTATTGGTTCATTCAATTTCCTAAGTTTTCATATATTAGGACACATGGATCTCCAACAATGCCTATGAGGTTGCCAAGGTATCCAGCTAACAAGATCATTTTATTGGAGTTGACTAGGTAGTTGGCAACTTTTGACATTGTCTTAAAATACATGCATAAAACAAGACTTGGTAGGAAATTCCCATTGAGGATTGGTGGTCTAGACACCTATTCTTCCCTTCAAGGTTCCCATTACTCTAAAATTGAAATGGTTCATTTTCATTTGTATTCTCACACAAATAGAGACAATGTTTATCCATATGGAGTAGCTCAAAAGGCTACCAACCATTAATATAGGTATAAGGATCATATTGAGTTTGAAGTGATTAAAATAAAATTTTCTAGGTTACCTTTGAGGATGATCAGGTTAAATAGGATAGCTGATGCTCCTAATTAGGTGGATGATGATTAAGACCCTATGCAATACCATTTCTATGAGAAATTTCAAGATAGGCCATTCCTTGTTGGCAATTGGTTAGAAGATGAGATTGTTGATTTGGATCAACTAAATGATCCCTTGATGAGATACTCCAAGTTATGGGTTAAGCATAAGATTCTAGAGTTGGAAGCAATAGGTACCAAGTTCACTTATGATATGTTGGGTGATTTGGAGTCCCATTTAGAAGAAGAAACATAGAACACTTTAGATGACACTGTTGAACCTAATGAAGGGGAGGACATAGAGAAGCCTGTTGCTATTAAAAGGAGGAATAGGAGCCAAGATAAAAGAAAAGAGCTTGATAGACATCCTATGGAAAAATCAAGAAAGCCTTCAAAAGAAATAGTTGAAGAGGGTTCTGAAGAGGTTGAACCCTCTAAAAAGAGGGGAATTATTATTGAGGGCTATAAATTGGCCAAGTCAAAGAAAGCCAAGATCTCTAAAGAGGGAACCACTCAAACCAAAGTGGTAGATGTTGAGAGTTCTAGAGAGAAGCCCCAAGTGTATGTACAAAAAATTCCTTAAGGAATAAGTTGTTCATGAGGAAGATAATGTTTCAATAAATCTTGAAGAAGCTGAAGATGAAGATGTACACATACCTAAAATTGGGGAATTAAATGATTTCATGAAGTAATTCAATCAAACAATTTGTGAGGCATAAAGTAAGAATGTAGAATCAGAAGTGACAAAGGAAATTCCTTCTCACTCTCTTGTGAAGGATCATGTAAATGTATTCAATGCATAAGATAAAAATGAGGAGAAACATAATATAAGATGAAACTAACAAAGGCCAAGAAGATATTGAAAATGATCCCTCAAAAAATCAGCAAGAGTAGGATGTTTTCTAGGAGAATGCAAAGATTGATTTTCTTGATTGGTTAAAAGAAAAATTGAAGCTAAAACCAATAATTATAGAAGAAACTCCTAATTGGGATAAGTTTCTAAGCAACTGGGGCCAACCCAAAGAAAGATAGAAGGCTAAAATAGTTTCTAAGTTTGCAAGGGATGAGTTTAATAACAAGGTTGTTCACAATTCTACCTCTACTGATAAAAAATACAAGGACGAGGTGAGGCCCTCAGATTACAAAGTTGAAACCATTAATCTGGGTCCAAATACAAAGGAGCAAGAGAAGGAGGACCTTTAGGAATCAGTGCAAACAATTCTCAAAAGGTTAGATAACAAGACAAAGGCCAAGGAAGAATTGCAAAAATAATTAAGAGAGATACAAAGATATGTTCAAAATTTGGTCAAACCTTTGCAAACTCATTATGAAGAGGGGACTTCATTTTTTGAAGGATTACTATCAAAGGAAGTAGTTTCTAAAATTGAAAAGATGAGAGAATCCCTACAAGTTAATCAAGGATGGCTTAACAATGTTAGTAAGAGGGTGGATGTAATGATTGGGAAGATATTTCCCACATATCAGAAGGGTGAATCATCACTTGACGACATATCTCAATTTATAGTATTTTTTCAATAGATAGATGATAATACCATTTTTGAATTAAAGAAAATCATAGAGATTCCTAAGGAAGAGTTGATTAAGAAGAATATTTTCACATCTAAATATATAGCTAAGTCAATGGAATGGATGGAGGTATGGAATTTTAGAAAGGAACTTGTGATGAAATCTCTCAAGAAGATATCCAAGATCCAAAGAAAAGTAAAGGAAATATTTGATAGTTGTGTTGCATTCTCAAAATTGTCACTGGGAGAAAGAAATCTAGAAAGAAAATTTTGAATTTAGATTAGTTACAAAAGTGGTGGCATGAGGTTTACTCCGCACCTGATAATGGTCCAATTTTCAAAGATCAACTTGAGGATGTAGCTATTTATATCTCCAACTTGGATAGATACCAGGGATTGCAAACTAAATGGGAGAAGTCTTTGATCAAATATGAGGAAGAATTAAGAACACTTAGTTGAGAATAAAGTTCATCCCAGTTCCAAATCCAGCTAACCTTGATGATGTGCTTTCCAAAGTAAAGGAACTTGCTATAAACGAGGAAGATAAGGACAAGGAGGATGACTCAACTTACCTTCCTTGAAGAATGTGTTTTCTACATCGATTTTTTTAGTAATACAAGTTGACCATTCTTAGATTTTTGTGCCAAGGCTTTATTTAAATATAAAATTTCCTTTTGAGGCCAACTTATTTATTATTTTATTGCAAGATTAAATTTGGGAGTGAAAATTTGAAGGCCAACCTATCTAGCTGACCTATTATAAAAACATAATTTAATAATTCTCCTAAACCAACATGATGAATGCTTCTCTATAAATAGAGGCCTCTTCCTCATTTTTAAGGTTAATAGTCGATAATTTCTAGTCACAAATGCTACTGAGCTAGAGATACTTGAATTGTTGCAAACTTTTGGCAAAATGAATACAAGTGAAGACATTTTCTTTGGTGCTCTTCTTTCTATTATTTCATCTATGTATGGTTCTTGTGTTTCTTGTTCATTTTAAGTTGTTGAGTAAGTCTTTTATGGTTAATATTAGGACTAGTTGTAGTTCATTTGTTTTTATGATAAAGTGTTTGAGGTGTTGATGAATCTTCAGTCCATACTTTTGCTGATCTACTAATTATGGATTTCTTTGTAAAGATATCTCGGGCCTACTCTATATTTTACTTGAGTTCAATTGAGAATGTTTGAATGTATGTTTAAATATTTACAATCTAAAAAATATTTAATTCCTCTAGATATTGCATTATTTTTGTGATACTATACATCTGATCTTAGTTAAGCAAGGATTGGTTTTGAAACATTGGTCCATCTTGAACACACTTTTGTTTGCACAATTGATCTTAGGTTTTAGATTAGATATCTCTCTCTCTTTTTTTTTTTTAGACTGCAGGAATCGGGTAGCACAACCCCCTATAAACTGCAGTGCACCTGGTAAACTTTTTAACGTGACCGGTGGCGCTGGCGCGACACGCCCTCTGGTACCACGGGACGGGGGGAGACTAGAACTCGTGACCAGCAGAGCCGCAATGGAATTACTTAGCCAATCGAGCTAGGGCCCCCACCCTTGATTAGATATCTCTCTTAAACCCTATATCTTTTTTCTATTTATTTAAAATTATTGTTAGAGAAATATTCACAAAGCATCACCATTATTGTTGCATTTGATGTATTCAAAACTTTCAACATTTGATTTGTAAGGTACCTTATGATTACCAACATTTTCACATTTTCACTGATTTGTTTCTTGCATTATCAAGACTCAACATTAGAGACCTTGGGGTTATTTCTTGAGGCTTGTTGATAGAAATTTACCTTTCAAGAGAGATAGAGTACCTATATTCTATATGAGTTGTTGTAGTGTTAAAAACACCATCAAAAAGCATGTCGACCAAGCTCTAAGAGCAAAGAAAATAATCTGGATAAATGTGGAGCATTTTTTGGTCTAGTCTTAATAAGCAACCAATCTTCCAATCCATAGAAATTAGTGGAAACCTCCTTAGAAACACTGGTGACCTAAAAATATAGGAGTTCAACATCCAAATAACATTAACATTGAATCCAAAATTGCAAGACCGATTCTTAAAAGTAGAGGAAAGTGGGGCATTCTCCAAAATATTCTTCAAAGAAACTTCCTATTGGAGAAACCTTCACCAACATACAAAGACCAGAACTTACTTATAGCAACACATACTTCCTTAAGAACAAAAAGAGAGAGAGAGAGTACAACATACTGAAGACCATCAAAAAAATCTCCCAACATCAACATTACTTCTAATCCTCATCTTAATGCTTATAATCCTCATCTTAATATATTATCATGATCACATCTCTACTGAAAAAATTATCAATGCTAATTTAATTGTTATCAAACAAGGCATGACATCCAAACATGAACAATAATAATATCAGTGTTAGAATATCATCATAAAAATGTAAGCATTAATGATAGCCCAAACTAAGTGTATACACAAGCACCAATGACTAACATCATTGTTAGCATATCATCATACAAATTTAAGCATCAATGGCAACCCAAACTGAGTGTAGTCATAAGCACCAATGAAAAACAATGCCAAACATATGTGTAACAATCTCCCCCTTTGAAATTAATGGAAACACACACTTGCTCATTCTCCCCCTTTGACATCAAGGAAAAAGCACCAATGTCTTGATTTAAAATAACAACACATTGTAAACAACCACACTTATCCTTCAAACAATTATACATGCTTGCATATCAGGAACAACTAGCTAATTACCTACTCCCCAAAAGAGGTAGCTCACATCAATCTAGAAGAAAAGGATATAACATGAATTTCTCCCCTAGATAAATGCACTATTTATGCATCTAGTTAGAAAGATGGGAAATAACCCCTAACTTCTACCAAAGATACTCAAAAGTATCCTTTAAAGGCACCTTAGTGAAGATGTTTGTAATCATATCCTTGGTAGGAATATACTCCAATCTAAATTCTTATTTTGTAGCCTTCTCCCTTAGAAATTGATACTAGCTAGAAATATGTTTGGTCTTTGAATGCATAACTAATTCTTGGAAATTTTTATTGCATTGGTATTATCACATAGTATGGGAATAGGTTCATTATATACCACCTTTATATCCTTCAAAGTATTCTTCATCTAAAACACCTAGGTATAACAAGATTTTGCATCAATGTACTTGGATTTTATTGTACATAAGGATATTGAGTCCTTCTTACTAAAGTAAGAGACCAATCTATCTCCTAAGAAAAATGCACTTCCACTAGTTCTTCTTTGATCATCCATACATCTTGTCTAATCAACATCATTATAAGAGCCTAAAGAATAGTTATCATCCTTCTTATACTACAAATCAAAATTTAGAGTTCCCTTCAAATATTTGAATATTCTTTTTACTGTCTTCTCATGAGTTTTCATAGGATGAGCTTGAAATCTAGCAACAACAACAAAACATACCACATGCATAATATTAGGTCTAGAAGTAGTCAAGTACAATAAACCTCTAATAAAATATCTATAAAGAGCCTAATCAACCTTAAGTGACTCATTAGCCTTGTTCAAATGACAACTAGTAACCATAGGAATGCCTATTGGTTTACAATCCTTCATGTCAAAATTCTTCAACATCTCTCTAACATACTTCACCTAGGAAATAAAGATAGCATTATCTAGTTGAATAACTTGAAGCCCAAGGAAGAAAGATAGCTCACCAATCATATACATCTCAAACTCTTTTTGCAATGCATATTATCATCTCCACCAAATATGATGTCATCAACATATAAAACAACTATCAAAATATTTTCTTCCTCTATATTAATGTAAAGATTACTATCTATAGTACCTTTATTGAAACCTTTCTAAAGTAAGTACTTATCCAACTAAGCATATCAAGCCCTAGGAGCTTTCTTGAGTTGATACAAATATTTCTTGAGTCTACACACCATGTTCAGATCTTTTGGTAGTTGGAAACCATCTAGTTGCTCAATATAGATGTCTTCCTCTAAATCATCATTCAATAAGGCTAACTTAACATACATCTAAAAGACCTCAAAATTCTTATGATAGAAAAGTAAAGAAACATTCTAATTTCCTACATCCTAGCTACTAGAGAAAAAGTATCCAAAACATCAACACCTTCAACTTGTGAATAACCCTTACATAACAATCTACCTTTGTTCCTCATAATTTCACCATCTTCATTCAACTTGTTCTAGAAGTCCCACTTTGTTTCTATAACATTCTTATTAGTTGCTTTGGGAACCAATTCCCATGTCTTGTTATTTTCTATCTAATTCAATTATTCTTCCATTTCCTTCATCCATCCTTCATATTTTCTAGCATCAAAAAAGGTTCTGGGATCTACCTCCAACAATCAGCATAAAATAACTTGCTCATTTTCTTTTACAATATTTCTCCTAGTTAGAACACCTTCATTTTCATGTTGAATGATTTGATCAGGTGAATAGTTTTTCTTAACATACTTTCTGGAGTCTTAGAGGCCTTTTCTTATTCTTGTTCCTTCTCTTATTTTTCCTTTTCTTCTTCTTCTTCTTCTTATTCTTTAATGTAGGGGGAATATTAGATCTACAAACCTCAAGTTATTGTGAGATTTGGCACAAATCTTCATCTACCTTGACATTTGTGCTTTCAATCATTTTTCCCAATCTCTTTTGGTAGCATATATAGGCCTTGCTTCTAGTTGAGTAATGAAGGAAGATACCTTCATCACACCTTGATTCAAACTTTCTAAGGTCTTCTTTATGTCTCTTGATGTAGCATTTGTTTCCAAAGAACTTGAAACATCTTATAGTGGTAGGTCTTCCATACCATAGATCATAAGGGGTCTTAGTTCTATTTATCATCAATTATACTTTGTTAAGTAGGTAGACAACAATGTGTATTGCTTCCTTCTAATACATATCAAACAAATCCACATCTTTCAAAATTTCCCTAGCCATATCTTGCATTGTCCTATTCTTCCTCTCCACTAACCCATTCTATTGAGGGGTCATAGGAGCAAATAGATTTCTCCTAATACCATGATCTTCACAAAAAAAAATGGAAGCAAATTCACCTCCTCTATCTTCTCTTAAACATTTTATCTTAGCATCCATTTGATTCTCAACTTTTTCCTTGAAAATATTAAATTTATCAAAGGCTTATGATTTTTCTCTAAAAAATGTAACCCGTCATTCTAGAGTAATCCTAAATAAGAAACATGAAATACCTTCCACCTTGTTGATTCTTTTTTCTTGTAGTCCTGCATAGGTTAGTGTGAATCAACTCCAATGTCATTGTAGAAGGACACTCCTTGCTCTTAAAAGTTTTCTTTGTCTACTTTCCCATTTGACAATCCTTACATAATGTGTTTGAAGGCTTAGTTATCTTAGGCATATCTCTCACCACATGAGTATATCTAATCTTCACCATATTATCAGATTTGATGTGTCACATCCACTTGTGCCATATCCAACACTCACCAGATTGAGCCAAGAAACAAGTTCTTCCATTTGTCCTACTACCTTCTATAACTAATCTTCTTGGACTTGCATTCCTAATCTCACAACCTTTGGTATGAAATGTAAGGTTATATCCTTCACTTCAAATCTAACTGAAACTAAGGAGATTATGCTTTAGTCCTTTGACATAGAGGAAATCCTTAGTCTTGTTCTTCCTATCAATTTTTATAGCACTATTTCCACAAATTTTTTCTCACTCATCATCACCAAACTTGAAAAATCCACCATTCCACTTCTTAAGGCCGATGAACCTCCCCTTGTTACTAGTCATATGGTTAGAGAAACCACTATCAATTACCCAAGCATTTTCTTCTTCCTCTATGGTAGAACCCTTCAAATTCATGTTCAACCAACCTTATGAATTTACCTGGTTGGTTTCTTGGTCTTTGGTGGTCTGGGGTTTTGAAGTGTTGTTTAGGGTTTGGGGTTTAATAATGGATCAATTAGTTTTGTTTGAAAATGAACTTATCATGTTCTAATCCTTCATTGATCTACTATTGTCAATATCCCACTTTTAAATTTATCTTTGAAGTTGTTGTACACATGTGTAACTGGCCCTGAAGTCTTGTTTACCTTTGGAATTGGTTGTGCTTGAATCCCCTTATGTTCTTGGTTCATTGATGATGCTTTGCCTATGTTTTAAGCCCCTAAAATATTTTCCTCTTATTCAAGGTTTATTTAATGTCATGGGTTAGTTTTTATGTCTATTTGACTCATGGTACTAGTGGGTCCCCATTTTAAAACATATTTTGTGCATATGCTCTTAATATCTCTTAAGTCATTACCTACCCATCAGCACATCACCCATCACACATAGTCATGTGACCACTAGCCTTGTATGCATGATGAGTGATGGATCCTATCTTACATGTATCGTTGCTTTGTTGTGTATCATGGGTAAGTTTAAGGCCTGAAGTTTTATTTAAGTGACACATGATGTGAATTTTTTTACCTTGTATCACTAATAAAATTGTGTATCACTAATTTCCTTAATGCTCTTATTTTCAAATTAGTGATAAGAAATAAAACTACAATCTCTCATCTTTTAGGCTCATTGCCCATTGTGCATTGCTTCCTATTTTCCATTTTCAAATTGGCGATGACCGATGAAAAATTTTAGCTTTACTTTTTTTAAGTACTATATCACTAGTCCATTTCCACTCAAGTTGCTACTGGGAGTGACACTCGCCATAAGCATAGATCCTATTTCTAAGGCACGTGGCCAAATCTTGAACCATTTCTAAATTTTATTTAATCACTAATGTGATTCAACTATTGTAAAATGAATTAGTGATGAGTGATGCAAAATGCTAATACATATTATTGTCATTGGAGTTCAAGGAATCACTAGAATTTATTTATGGTCTTTCCTATTAGCAATGAGTGATGGAGGGAGCATAGATTCAAGGGAAGATGATTTGATCTAATGGCCAAGAATTCATCACATGTGTCATTCACATCGTTGATAGCATGCATGAAGGAAAAGGAATATCCATGATGAGCAATGAGGGTTAAGTCTTATGTAAATTATTTAACCTTAAAGAATCATGGTTACTATTAGAGGCATGGAGAACATATTAGTGATGAGTGATGGAGGAGTTAAGGAATATTCAATGGAATTTTCCTCCCATTTCCAAACTGTTTTGCATCATAGATATAATCAAGTAAGATGAGGGTGAATTAGCGATGGACGATGGTCTTGAAGCAAGAAGTGATAACAGTTCCAAAAAGGGCAACATGGCAACATAAAAGGATATCACTAAAAGAAAAAATGGTAAAGCACGAGGATGAAGGAGATCCATTGATGAAGTTTTAAATTAGAATAATCAACAATTGGAATTCAAAAATAAATGGCTCAAGTGTTAGTTTGCTCATATGAGTTTTCTTTCAGACATTAATTGTGAAATTGCTCCATGCCTAGTCTATAATGAAGGTAGTTGGTCAATTTTTATTCACATTTGAAAGAATCAAAAGTAGAGGAAGATGCGAGGGATTCGAGAGGAGTTCTAGAAAATTGAAGGTGAATTTTCTCCTGGGTAAGCAATATTTGTACTTCTTTGTATGAATTTTGGCTGAATTAAATTGATTGAGGAGATTAGTGCCTAGTTTAGTGAACTCTTGGGGTTTGAGGTCTTGAAATTTTTGATATTATCGGAGTTCATAGAATCTAGTTAGATTTGGTAAAGTACAAGAGGGTTTTTTTCAATATTCTAAAAATTGAGGATCCTGTGAACATAAAACTATAAGGCCCTATTTCAAAATTTGAATTAGTAAATCCTAGGTGTGAATCATGAGTCAACCTAGTGAATCCTCAAGACTAGGGGCTAAACCCAAACAATAAAACCCACGGTTATAAAACAAAAACTAGAAGTTTCAAAAGGTGCTACAAAATAGAAAGGAGAAATGAGAGACTACACCAGATTCATGGAGGGTGAGTCTCAAGAGATTTCAGAAGGATGTAATAAAATAGGAAAATAGCTCAATGGAGAAGGGGTTATGACAAACAAATTAATAGATACAACAATAAAAATTGGAGAAGTTATAGTGCCTTAGAGTGGTTGGGAATTGTTATTGTATACTTCCAATAGGTTTTTTGTAAAATTTCCATCTCATCATTTGTGGGGTTTTGACCTTGGAAAGCTAGTGGTTCCCAATGTATTTGTTGAGGTTGATTTGATGTTGGAGTTAGAAAGGAATTATGATGCTAAGGATAGAACTATCAAGAGTGTTAATGTAACCCCATTGCTTGACATATCTAGAAATAGAATAGTGGAGGTTTTTAAGTTGAACCGTAATGCCACTGTTAACATTATTATTTTTTAATTGTGCCATGAATATGAAAAAAGTAAATATGGATATAGAAAGCATGTTATTTCGAGACATGAGAGAAGATAAAAAGGGTTGAGATACATATATTTTGGCCTTAAGTATTCCAAACCCTTTGACATTGATAAGTTTGAGAATTATTTCAAGAATACATATTATTGTTTAGATCAAGTGTTATCTCAAAGGTTTGATGAGAGAATTCCCATGGAATTGATCATAATGGCCATGTACATCCAAAATTGGAATTCAAATAGAGGATTTGATTATGTAGCGTATATTGTAGATCAAATGCATGAAGAATTGGTTGAATTAAAGGATGGGAAAGCCCCTTTATCTTTCCATCATTATTCTTTGTTGATGCATATGATTTTATAGATGGGGTAGGAGAAGAGGAAGAAGCTTATAAATTTGAGGCAAAAAGATGAGGATAGCAATGATTTTCCAATGCAGATGTGGACATTCATTTGAGACCAGAACTACCCACATTCCAATTATATTGCATTTTGTAATGTTTTAAAGGTTGGTATCATGGAGAGCTTGGGAGTATATCCTTTATATAGAATCTCAAAGTTCATCAAGGAGATTTTGTGACCACATGAATTAGAGAAGGATTCAAAGTAGGTCATAATTGGGGTGATTGGTTCCTACATTCACTTTACACTTTGATTAGAGTTTATCGAGCTACGGCTGCACCACATTGTCTATCTTTGTATGTTTCTGATAGATTGGATTTCATGGATATCATGTGGTACTCGAATAGCATGGAAAAAGATCATTTTAGGAACAAAAAAAAGGATTATGTGATAACTCCACAATGTTCCTTTGGTTACTTCATTGCTATGACCAAGGAACATGATGAAAAATTTGGGATAATGCTAAGTAATCTAAAAATTCCTATAGATGAGGTGAGAAGCTATGACCCCAAGGGGTATTTAGATGAAGAAAGGAGAAGAAAAGGTTTATCTAGATTTTCACATCAAATATTATATATTGATGATATAATTAGTAACCTATCAATTGATGTTTCTCTAACCTCAAGAAAGAAAGAGTGGATTGCTATGTGTAACATTGAGGAGGAAATAGTGAATAAAAATACATTATTTGTAAGTACTTATGTTAAGATTGAGAATGCATATAAGTAGGATATGATAAAATTAAAGGAATTTCAAAATGAAAAATTTATTATGAAGGTCAAGGAGGTTGTAGAGAAATCTCAAGTGGTCAAGGAGCAACAAGATGCTCAATTGAGAAGCCTTCAAGCTTAGCAAGAGACTCAAGGCCCTCAAGAACAACCTTTGGAGGTTGGGGAAGGGTCGGTAACTATCCCACTAGTTGAGTACTCAACAACATAACTGATTGGAGAAGAGAAGTCTACTAAGCATGTACCAAGTGACCAAGAGGTGGAAAAAAAGGTTTCCTTCAACTCCTATATGAGATGCTCTTGACCCCTACATCCCAAACGATAGAATTGTCAAATGGGAGTATGATCAATGGGTTGATGATGATATTAGATTGAAGGTGTTGATGGGTGTTTTATCACTTCTCAACACAAGTAATGCAAAAGTGCATCACCTCTCTTGAAACACAATTTCCTACAAGTATATTGTAGAAAACTATCACAAGGTTTTAGTTGTTAGGTCATGACTTGCTTGGAATATCTTAGTTGTTTCATGTGATTTTTTGGGAAACCTTACATATGTTAATTTGGAGGGGAATTGGTTCTTCAAATGGAGCTTATGAAATTCTAAAATCATGTTGTATTGTTGTAAGTTCATAACAATAGTCTAAAACTCCACTTTTATCATCAAATTTGGATTTACAATGATGCTAGAACTTTGCCTAAATTACTATTTCAAAGAAAGGTCAAAAGGGAAGGGAAAGAAGAAAGTTCTTGTAACTACCTATTGATGGTGTTTTCTGCACAACTCAGACAGAAAATTATATTCTATCCCTCTTGAAAGGTAATTTTCAACAAGTTATTGAAAATCACCCCAAGGTCTCTCGGGTGTCAGGTCATGACAATGCATAAACAACTCAGATAATATGTGAAAATCCTAGTAATCACAATCAGACCTTACTACAAGCAAACCGTATCTCTCCAATTTATCAGATTTTGTAATATTATGACCTAAATCCTAAATCTAACCGAATAATAAAGAAACAACAAAAGATGAGGGTGAAAGAGATGTAACGAAATCTAAACTATTTCTAGGATGAACAATGCAAATTATAAATGCCTCGAATGGACCAATCTCAAATAACCAATTCCTGTTTAACCCACAATGCAATATCACAAGAAAAGTGCAATCTTCTAAGGCATACAGATTTTCAAATCATAGGCATTCATCCACAATTGAACTAAGCACAAATAGATGTATGGTCCAGGTTGACTTCACCAATCTACTACAATTAGATAGTTATTGGGAGTATAGACCAGAGATTGCTACAAACATTCCAAGCATAAAATCATGAACATCATTCACCAAACTAATCTAGTTCTAAATTTAACTTCAAATCTTATATCTTCAAGCAATTTCAAAAGATGAAACAATAGGAACCATGCAAGATAAACTAACACAAAAGAATTCACTAGAGAAACCACAATTCCTTCAATTGTATTAGATCACCAAAATATAGCAACAATTCCATTGTTCTGTGTTACAACATTTTCTCCAAAGAACTAACTACTATCTGTACTACAAAATGCTCTAGCTCTTTCTTAGTCTAGCTTGTCTCTATTATATGTTTAACTAACCCCTTACAAACGAGGCAGGAATGCCATTTATAGAGAATCCTCAAACATGTCGGCCCAGCCAAACATTTACAAAATAAAATATCCAAAACAAGTTGGCCTCAGGAATTTCAAAATAAGGCACATACTAAATGCTGATACATCATCGAGGTCAACCAAAACGCATTCCTCAATGCAGCCCAGATCAACACATGCCCTATAATAATAGGGAAGCACAAATCTCAAAATTAGCATTAATTGGCACCTCCCTTATCCTTATTCTGATCCAACAACTCATGAACCCTCAAAAACACCTTATCCAACTCAGCAACAGGTGGCAAGGGTAGGATTTTGAGCCGACATTCAATTGATCTAGTTTATTCCATTGATCGCTTGACCGTTGTATCCCAATCACCCCTATATGCTAAGTACTTATCCACCACAGCCAAATAAGTAGCCGCATCATCCAATTGGTGCCCTGTCACAGATTTTTCAACATCAAGGACATAGACATCATGCCACCATTCCCTCAATTGTTCCAAACTTCCTTCTGCCAGTCATTATTTCAAAAAAGGTGATGCATCCATCATAAACACAAGTTAGATTACCATCCATCTACTTCTTTTGTTTATAGATCTTCTTGATGGACTTCTTTTGGATTTGCAAGGCCTCGAACTATTCCCAAGGCTCATTAACCCTAGACCAAGGAAGGATTCCATCAACAACCTACTAATTCTTACCATACCCCATGATTTCTTTGGTTTTCTACAATAAGAGATCAGTATCCTCCTTGCCCTGAGATAACACATGCTCTAATAAATCCTTAGCCCTTATTACATCCTTTCCAATTGAAAATATTTCCTTTATTGCATCATCTCCCTTGGTCTGTACCTCCTTCAACCAATCTATTATAGCCATTATAGAAGCTTTCATCTTCTCTATTTCAGAGATGGTCTCCTTTGGCAAGAAACTAGTAGCAGCAGAGGAGGATGGATGAAAAGACAACAAATGTTTCATTAAATCTTCCAAAATTTGCTAAGCCTTTCATTTTCATTCTTTAGCTCATGCTTAGACTGTGTTTCCTTCCTCAATCTACCAATGATCACTGCACTGGACCCCTCATATTCTTCAATATCTTGCTCCATAGAAGTAGGCCCAAGATTGATAGTTTGTACATTATAATCCTTCCCAGTGACCTCATCTCTACTTTTATCAACCGCAGGGGTAGCAATATGAATAACCCTATTACTATCTTCATCTCTTTCAATCTTGGAAACCACCTTGGCTGCCTTCTTCTTCTTACCCTTTCCAATCTTGGCCAACATCTCATCCCAGTTGAGAGGAGTTCCCTCAACAATGACCTGTTTCCTTCTAATCTCTTTATCCAACCAATCCGGAATAGTAGGATCCACTTGGACTTCATCCTTCCTGAGCTCTTCATGCTTCTCTACCATCTTATCCCTTTCCTTTTCAGGAGATTGATCATCTTTATTTTCCAATTCTAGTTCTTCTTCTTGCAGGGGTGATGGAGTCTTAACAAGGACATCTTCCTTATCAGGGGATCTATTGTCTTTGCTCTTCGTAGGAGAATCCTCATATTGTACCAATGAAGAAGGAAGCACTTCCACATCTGCTACCTCAAACTCAGTAGCTGCGCCATAAAGTTCACCATCCTTAAATGGTTCTGCTTCCTCACTGGTCTCATGATCTCCATGAGTTGTCTGCTCAGGTATTGCCAATGAAGGAGGGGTATCCCTCTGTTGTTCCATAGTGGATGCCATTGGAAGGGGATCTGTCTTTTGCATGGTCTCCTTGGGAGATGGAGTTCTTGACCTTCATGAATAAACCTAGGTTTTCTCTCCTGAACTCTCCACATCAACCACATGAGGATCCACCTTATCCTTATAAGTTTCTTGACCTTTCTTCTTAGAATCCTTGGTTTTCCTTGTCCTTTTTGGCTGTGGAGGAGCATCCTCTTTTTTTGTTTTCTCAAGTTCTTCTTCTTTTGTAGACTTACCTATTTTTACAGTATGGCTTCTCTTCTTTCCCATAGGTTTTCTTTTCTTTTCAGGTTCACTCTCCTTAGGGCCTCTGATTTTAATCTTGAAAGGTGAGCTTACCTTAGCTTTACCTGTAGAATCATCCTCACCTAACTCCTCTGAGGTAGAATGAGCATTCAAATTTCCCATCAAATTGAAAGTACAAGGTACCTTCTCGCTCTCCAATTCCCATATCTTATGTTTCAGCCAAGACTTGGTAGATTTCATAATGGGAGCCATCAATTCCTCTAGCTCAGTTATTTCTTTTTCCAACCAGTTTATATCTCCAATGGGCATGTCCTTGACTGATTCATATGCATGATCCTAGACTAAATTTCCATCATCTTCCAACTGATTAGGAATCAACTTGACATTGTACATTCTAATCACATTAGCTGGAAGCTAAGAATACCTTTTCTTTCTCACCTCAAAGTCATCCTTGCTATTCGCCCAGTAGTCCTCTAGATCATCCTTGTGGTGATATTCTTTGGTAGCTTTCTTTTGTGCTTCACCAGTAATATCAAAGCTTGCCCTCTTAGAATGGAAAGAGAAACCATAAGTACTCATTTCCTCCTCGATGCATGAGCTGATTGGATTGAAGGGAAAACCTTAGCTATACCAATTTTCAAGGGAAAATCCCCACCAAACCCTATCTTGTGCTTCTCTCTTTTAACAACAACATCAAAATCACATACCTGTCGAGTAACCTCCAAAAGTATGACATGGTTGGTAGGATATCTTGGTAGTTTGTATGGAGCGGTGGGACATCCATCAATTCTGATATAGGAGAAGGTGGGGAATTGTATAAACCAAGCTCCATATTTTTTGATCAGCTCCTTGGCCCCATTAGAAACTCTCACATGTTCTACGTTCGAAAGAAACCTAGTGATATGCATAGTAAATGCATCATTTGTTCTTCTGTAACTCAGATTCCCTAGGTGCAGCTCAGGGTACACCTCATAGATGACATCTTTCCCAAATGTTCCTTTTGGATTCAATCCCCTATATGGATAAAATCTAGCAAGTACATACACCACATAGGATGACATGGTGAATTTCTTTGTTTCCAACACATCTCTCATCTACCTATCAATCATTGCACTGATAATTCCTTCCCAATGGTAATTAATGCCTTGCTCAATCTTGTTAATGACGTGCACCATCCAATTCTCCAATACCCCAGCACTCCTCAAGCCGGCCACCCTGCTCAACAGTGTGATAGCATCATATATATCTTGTCAGAACTTGACCCTGTGTAACTATTGAGGCAGTTTGGAGAAATGAGACTTTGGATTTCCTAGCCAGGAATTCATCATCTGTTGGGCTTTGGTAGGTTCATCCTCATAGTAAGTTCTAGCCAAGTCCATGTCCAAGGCACACACACATGATAAGTATGGCATATCAAATTCCTGGGCAATGGAAACCAGATTAAAGTTTGCCAACACTCTTCCATCAGTGCTAACAATCCTCTGTGTATCAAAATCATAGTGCCAGGCACATTCCAATATCAACTCGTAGCATTGAACTGTAGGAGGAAATCCTGCCACATGAGCCAGTCTGGACTTCACCATCCCCTTGGTTAGGGCTAATAAATCCCCCTAAGCTAACCTTTCCTTGAACTCTTCATATCTCCATCCTCCTACATTGGTATCTGAGACCTCTAACCAAACTGAAGCTATCTTACTATCAGGCAACTAACTTTTCACATCTAGCCTTAACCTTTTCGCATCTGTAACTGAAGATCCCTCTATGTCTCCCTTGGCCTTTCCTGTCGCTGCTTTGCTTGATTCAGCCTCCATTCACAAAAGAGCCTTATGAGAATCCAATTATCATCCATATTCAATCAAAGGTTAGCCTCGAAACCACAAGAAATCATTAAGATCAATCATTAATCATCAATCTTGAAAAATTGGGAAAATGAAGTAATCTGGGAAAATCTAGTCAGGGCAGAATTCAGAGAAATCTGACCCAGACAGACTCCTTCTACCAAGACATCATTCATCAAATAAATTGCTAATATAGGCAAAATAGATGCATGATTATCATGAAATTCATCTATTTAGCAGCAAAAAATGATCATCCAACATTTAATTCATTACTTCAATTTTGAAAATCAAAATGAAATGAAACTAGGTAGAAAACCAAAAAAATACGGATAGCTCAGATTTCCACGAACAGCTTGAAATTCTGGGAACTCATCATACTTCAGGGAAATGGAAAAATTCAGGTGCAGAGAAATTCTGTGGACACCTCGAAAACCTAACGACTGTTCAACGCGCAGACCATTAACCGAGTAATTATACAAACCTCCCTATTCGGATTCCATGAAGATAAACTCAACCCTAATGTGCCAAATTTTGATTGCACCTAGATTTAAACTTCCCAAAACTCTCAAGTGATTGATCCTTGCAATGAAATAATAATGGCCTAAGTTTGACAGCTAAACTTCCGCCATGAGAGCTAAAGCAAGCTTGAAATCTAGACGCAATCCCTCAAAATGATGAAGCTACGGTGCACCAGAGTCTCAAGTGCTGCGAACAAGGTCGAGAAAAATGCAAGGCAAGAGGATCATGACAACTCCACCGAATTTAACAACCTTGGGCAGACATACCGAAACCCTAATCTTCACAGAATATAGCAGACTATGTGCCAGTAAGGTAAAGCCCTAATAGAAACACGTAGTCATAGGGGAGTACTTGATGTTCAATTGATAAACAAAGGGATGCACAACATAGGCGCTAAAACTCGTGGAAGGGTTATTTCAAACCCTAATTTAATAAATATAAAACCATGAAAAAAAAGTGAAGGTTGACCCAAATAATCATCACCAACAACTCAAAATATTTAATCACAGCACAAAACAAAGGGAGATGTCAATGACGACTTGCCATGGATCAAATCTGAATGAAGCTCGAACCCAAGGAAGTCACTGCGAATCAGGGTGCCCTAGCGATGAAAATATTAACACAAATGCCAAAGAAATCCACGTGCAAGTAAACCAAATCCAATGACCAAGGCTCAAAATGAACAATCCTAAGCACTAGAGTAGATGACAAATGAATAATGAAATCATGAAGAGCACTAAAAGCCTTTAAATCTGCTCACAACCACACTAGAGAAGACATACCTCAAGCATTAATGGCTGATAAGACATCAAGGAAATCTAGAAACCCGAGCTCAAAAAAAAAATTCAAAAGAAACTGAGCCAGATGAACAATCTGGGTGAGCACAAATTCCATGGATAACGCACCCTTCGGGACTCCGACGTAGTCTGGGAAAATCTAGGTGACCTTGAAAATCTTGGATTCATCCAAAAACCTGGATTTTGGAAAATCCGACAGTGACCAGACAATGGACCAAGACCCAGGAAAATCTGGGTGAACCGGAAAATCTCGGACCCAGGGCAAAACCCGGACTTCCATTAAAAACCAAGTTTGATCAATTCAACCTTTAGGACAAGACCAAGGCAAGCAAGACCAACATCCCAAGACCTTGAAAGGACAAATCCAATAAAACCAAAGGTCTAAGAGACATCCAAAATCAAAAGGGGGTCCCTACTCCAAGTGGGACGTGTGTGAAAAATTGCACAACACTACCAATGAACAGTGATATTGGAGGATGCTATAGTGGAAAACCTTCCTAAAACTAAGTTCTACTTAACCAAATCAGCTAACAGTATCATGAAAATAGTGTTATCTTCTAAGGACTACTAATTTTCAACTGTTCATTTACCATAAAGCATGAATAAAAGATGAAGTTCAAGTGTAGCAATCAATTTATATTCAAACTAGCTTTACATTGCTATTTATCATCAATAAACAAAAAATGCATGAACAAGGAAGGGCATCAACATAGTAGAATTCTTTAGCATTAATGAACAACATTAACTAATCTACTAAAGCATGTAAAACACATAGAACAACAAAGTAAATCTAATCAAATCTATTAACTATGAGTATACGAATCATGAAATATGAAGGAAACTCAAGAATCCACCAAAAGCAATGAATTTTTATCAGAATGTCAGCAACATGTCTTTACAACAACTTAACTCTCTCTTTGAAAATGAGAGGAGACCCTATTTATAGTTTTCAAAAAGAAAAATGAATGGCCAAGATTTAATCTCATTGTGTGGCCAAGATTCACTACAAATTAGGGTTTCACATACCCCTTAATATTTTACAATTTAAAATACATTTCTTGTCTTCTAGCCTATTTTGTCTTCGAGCGCTTGGTACTCTAACATTTTTTTCTTCTAGTTGATTGTTCTTTTGCTACAGCTAAATAGTGAGGAATTTATCATCAATGACTAGCTCTCCTTCATTCTTCTTCACAGTGGCATTCCCCACAAATTTTCCAATCAACACCTAAAGTTTTCTCCACTCCATTATGTCAAATTGGAGCACTTGGAATGTCAACTTTCTAGATCTGTTGGTAATTAGTTCCCAATCCTTTGCACACTTCAACATATTATTGATTACTTGTTTTGATTGGGCGAAGGTTCTAGTGGAAAAATCCATAAGATATGGTGTTAGTGAACCCATAGCCCCGTTCACCATCTTGTAATGGAAATAAGGCCTTATATTTTTAGGATATAACTCAACAACCAACATGTCATAGTCCATCAGGACCTTTAAATATTCTTCAGAGGCTTCTTAATATTCCTTGACCTAATCCAACTCAAGTTCCACCTTATGGAGCACTCGCTCCAAGACTTCTCTTCTATGATCCATGCATAGTTTCCATGTCTCAACAAGCCAATGGTCATCCTTTGCTAGGGCCAACTCCTTTTCCTAAGTTTTCTTAGGAATCTTGAGGATAGCCTCAAGTTTAGGGTACGTGATCTTATACAATTCTAGGAAGTCGGTGCAAAATTTCATTGTACCTTCCAGCTATTTTTACACCTCCAAAAACTTATTAGCTTTTCTGACAATGTGACTAATTCCCATATCTCTGTTGTACATTATTTGATGGAACTAGTCTTCAATGGCCTTAGTCCATCTCTTTCTCCTCTCAATCTTGTTGATGTGATCCTTGGAAAGTAGTAGAGGAGGTGTCAATGATGTTGTTGGTAATTCCTTAGTAGAAGACCATTGTTGTATATAGTTTGTGATATTTTCCATCTGTTCCTTTAACTCCTCCTTGGAGGATTGATCCTTGTTCACTTGGTGCATGATCATTGCGACAGATCCTTGGAGGTGATCAATCTTTTGTTCTCTGGTGGTTGTACCTAGGTCAATGGTGGAGATATTATAACTTACTCCTCCTTTTCCAATCACTGGAGTAGAAATTTGTATTGTCCTTGATCTTGATGCATCCATCGTTATATGGGATCAAAACCTCCTTTAGTGATTCATGATCACCCTCCTCTCTCTGAGTATGTTGGATCTCCCTTTCTTCATGTCTCAACACCTCATGTTCCATTTTATCTTCTTCTTCTTTATCTGAATAGTGAATGAATATGGTTCTTCCTTCAAGAAGCCTAGTAGTAGCGATATTTTCCTTGGGGCTTTCCTCCCCTTCAAGTGCTCATTCTTCTTCTTTCCTGAGTTTTGCATGGTGCTCTACCTTTGGTATTTTCTTCATTTCAGCTTCTTCTTCATGATTTTCTTCTTCTGTAGCTTCATCTTCTTTCTTTTCCTCTTCCCTTGTGGAAGGCATTTCTTCTTCTTAAATGAGTATTTCATCTTTCTCCTTAATTGGAAGCTCCATAGATACCTCCATGTATCCACTTGTTTCTTTCTATTCTTCAGAGGATTTCCCCTCAACTTCCTCTTTGACATCCTTGGGTTGTTTGGACAACTCCTCAAAATCTTGATTAGAAGATTCTACTATGTACTTGGCACTTGGGTCTCTGATATCTTCCTCTCAAAATTGTGACTCTTCTTTTTCATGTACTACCTCATCAATGACCAAGTGCTGATATTCCAGATGCTCATGGTAGTCATCCTTGAACATATCCTTAGGTTCATCATCTCCTCCTTTGGTTGCCTCCCTTTTTCATCTTTCCAGCTCTTCTGAGATTCGTATGGTTGTCTTCATTTTGGGTGGTTATATCAGAGGATGGATATGGAGACTGACAATGACTTGAGCTAGAGTAGCCTATATTGTAGGGTTCATCAATACTCCAAAGAGCTCCATAGGTATATTCTGCATGTGATGGGAAAAGGCCTCTGGAAGAGTGAGGGAAGGCATTGTCATTGTGGTTGTTAAAGGAATTGTAGCTGATGGAGACACTAAGGAGGATGAGAGTGGGGAAATTGTTGTAGAGGAGGAATCTCTCACCATAATTGGTGTAGTAGGTGAGGTGGAGGAAAGGTGAACCAAGATGTCTACCATGGGTAGAGAGGACATAGGAAATTCTTGAGATGCCAAGGGAGGAGTAATAGAAATGGCAACAGTGGTGGTAGTTAGAGAAGAGGTGAAAGGTGGAGACTTTGGTTACCCTACCTCTTCCTTTTCTTCATGTAATAGATCCTCTTGGTTTGTGGGCATCTTAGAGAATCTGTCCGACTTCTTTGATTTCTTTGAAGGCTCACCCTTTGAGGCCTTCCTTGAATATACTTTGTGCTTTGGTTGGCATTCAGCTACCTCCTTTCTTTTCCTTGAAGTAGTGGCCATAGGAGATTTTGGAGCTTCTTCAATTGGGGTAGTAGTAGTCCCACTATTGGTTTTTCTCTTGAGCTCATCTTTGAGCTTTCCATGTGTCAATGTAGCTCCTTGGACTCTTAGCTGAGTGATCTATGCTTCTATCCAATGTCTTGTTTTGTGCTCCACTGGTTTCATCAAGATATCAAGGTCATTGACCTCTTCTTCATCTAAGTCAATTAGGGGGAGTGGTAAGTTGGAAATGACATCAAATCTAAGATCTATGATGGTGTTTTCATCCTCCACAATTTGATCTGGCATTGGGAACAATTTGACTATTTTAACAAACTATGTCATCATGTGCATATAGTGCCTCATGCACACCTCCTTGTCCTCCTTGTAGTTGGCCCAGAAATCTTCAACATTGTACAAGTAGACATATTCTCTTACAACCATCTTCTTTAGCTTTCCATATGGATCCATCCTTAGCTGAGCAGTGTGGAGGCCCAAGTTGTATTTACTAATATCCTTATCAGAATACTCCATACACTAAGATGCGGGAAGGGCATACATTCCTTGGCCAAAAGTGAGGGGATAGGGGATGCCTGGCCTATGTTTTTCACTTAGAAGAGTATGTGCATGTTGCAGCTACTGGGAGATTTCTATCAAGTTTAACTAGTCATTTGGATATCGGGGTAGCTTATATAGCCTTTTAGACAAGCCCTCGGTTTGGATGTAGGTGAATTTGGGAAACTAGATAAACAAGAATCTAAACTAGTGGATGAATGAACAAGCACTATATGTGACTCTCCTCTCAAAGTCTCCTCTGAGAAGTATGATGATGTGCCCAATATATTCATCATTTACCTAACAATAGTCCTTAAAATTTTGGTATTAGAGGTATGAATATCTATCATATACTTTCATCTCCCTTCCTGAAGTTGTGCTCTATGCCACAAATAGACCTCTAAATGGAAAGGGATTATCTAGAAGGTAGACCAAGTAGGAGTTCATCTAAAATTGAGAAGTCCTTTTGACTGCTACAAAATTTTCATACAAGCAGTTGCTGATCATTCCTTCCCAGTGGAACTTGATTTTTTCATTGATGATTTCTTCTATAAATTAAAACATCCAATCTTGGAAGTATTCCATAGTTAGAATTCCCATGAATCTTCTTAGAAAGGTTACCAAATCATTGTAGTCCTCATGGAAATCACTCCTGAACAATTCTTGGGGAACCTTGTTCATGCTTCGCCTCTTCTCTATCAACCAATATTGATTAATCAATTTCTTACATCTAAGAGGGTTGGCCTTCCATGTGCTTTCTGCATATTATTTTGTGGTTTCCTCCATTGGATCAAAGGTCAAGATGTGGAAGGTGTGCCTTATGGACCTGGCGGATAGGTTGGCCAACACTTTTCCATCACGGTCAACAATTCTTTTGGTCTTCTCTTGATAGGCTTCTTTATAAGCCATCACTAGCTTTGGGGCCACAAGAGTAGGCAGGAAAGTAGCTACCTTAGCCAATCCAATTTTCCTAATTCTCTTCACATTTTTCACAGTGGGGTTTGCAATAATCCTCTTTCTAAAATCATCAATGTCAATTTGTCCTAGGTTGGTATCTATAATGGTATCCCACATAGATGTGACTTTAGAAGTTATTTCCACCCCATGGAACTAGAATTTAATTTTTTCCTTATATTTTTTTCCTCTTAGAACTTTAGTAGATTTCTTCCCCTTTTCTTTCTCTACGGATGCCCCTGATGGTCCCATAGTTGATTCCATAAATCCTATAAGCAAAGATGCAATAAGCTCATCCAGGTGTAAAATAAGGGAAGCATTAGAAAAATCCTACAAAATCAATGTTCAATCAAGTAGCTTGTATTTTAAGGATCATAACATTCATCATGAATCATCATTTTCCTTTCAATCAAGAAATATTTGGCAATGCAGGCCTAGGGATGTGGGTTTCCCTGGGATGGTAGCCATTTTAGAGGAAGCTGCAGGTAGATGGTGAAGAGGGCCCAACAACCCTCATAAGTCCACCTAAATCAACATTTCACATCATAATGGGATCCACCAAGGTTCTAGGTCATTTATACATGTGGATTTGATTTTTCTTGAGGTCTTTGGAAGTGATAGCTGAATCATTTTAGTATGCGGGTCCAGGGGTTGTGGGGGCAGGTGGTGTATCAGTCATTTGGGAGATCTACCATTTGGAACAACACCAGGGAGGTAGAATATTTCAAACAAAATCTTGCCATGCGGGGCCCACAGTTAGGGAGGGAGACACTGTCTAATTTTAAAGTTTTAAGTTATTCAAAGTGATGCAGGTGAAGATCAGTAGGAGGATGCAGAGTGATGGATGGTCAAGATGGCAGAGACAAGACAAAGGCCCGTAGATAGAGGTCTACACCATCAAGCCCACAAGAGTCATCATAATGGGTTGTTCATTTTTAGTTGGGTGGATTGCAATAGAGGGTTCGAGCTCCACATAGTAGGCAGTAGGCAGGGCTCAACTGTTTGAAAACTATGGAGAGGGGATGGTGGCCTGCAAGCAACCACCCATATTAGACTACCCACCTATGGCTTAACTTAGTTATTTTTGGTGATGACTTGGAGAAAATTTGATGTCAGAGCCCACACATCAAAAGGCTAAAGTTTGTTTGTTGTTTGGAACAACAGTCGTATTACAATGGTGACCCGCAATAGAGGGTCCACAAATAGCATATTTAGTTATTTTTCATTTATGGATCAAATTGAAAATGATGTGGAGTCCACAAGGAAGGTGGACATAACACCATGGTCATTCATGATAGTGAATGAGATCATGTAGCCCATGGATGGAAGTCCACAAAGGCCATACTACAAAGGGTTCACACTTGGGCACTTGGACATGCTAGACGATGACAAGAAACTCAAGGTCTACAACTCAAGATGGAGTAAGAGCTTGGCCATTTAGGATGATCGAGAAATGACAGCGAAACAATGGTGAAAATGCACATTGAATTTCCTGCAAAGGGAAGCTTTAGTGAGTTATTGGTTTAAGTACAAGGGCGCCATGGGACCTGCAATTTGGAGGGCCAAGATCAAGTAGTCATACAAAATGGCAATGGAAAGGGAGCCTTCCACATGTGGAAACCTACATTCACGGACCCGCAGGGGTTGGGAGAATTTCCATTTTGACTTAGGATTTTCATTTAGTGCAACAATGACAACAAGGAGGTGGTGGCTACCTAAATGACTAGGTTCGTGAGGTTATGACTGGAATTTGAAGCTTGTCATTCAGAGAGCTGAGGTAATGGTGATGGAGGTCTTGCTAGGTTCTACATGGTACCAAAGGGTAGAATTTTGAAGAGTTTTCAAATTCTAAAACATGGGTTTTACACATAATGACTTCTTGTATCTAGTTTCAAGGTTTCCCTTAATCAATCTTTTGACAACTTTGTAAAAAATAAAAAAAATCATGACTTGTGTGGTGGCAGAAAACCTACCTAGTAGACCTGCAAGATTTCATGAAGAAACTGAAGGCAGTGATGCTCAAATAGAAGAGGGATCGTGCACGTGCAAAGGTGGCGAAAGGAGGAGGAGCTTTGACAAGTTTCAACAAGAATGTTGGTGAAAATGACTTGTCAAATTTTCTATTTATAGTATTTTGGCCATTAAATTATTGTAATAAATGCTACTATGGTGGTAGGTGCAGTTGGTGGGTGTAGACTTTAAAATGACTGGTGGTGGGAATAGCGGAGACCATGGGGTAGGCGGCACCTAGGTGTTTTCCTTTCAATAGGTCAGCAAAAGGAATGGCAACGGAAGCCAAAAATCCCACAGTGTAGGGGGATGTGTCAACTTGGTTGTCAAAAATAGTGAAGGAAAGACAGAATTTTGCCCAAGGCAGCCCACATAGGCAGACCCACAAAGGGCCAAGGATGACAATTTTAAGGATTCAAGGAAATTTTCCAAAGGGACTCCACAAAGGCTGGAGACTTGAAATTTCAAAGGTGGTGAAACTTGGTCAACTCAAGATGGTAGCCATAAGATTCTTTAACCACTTATGAGTCAAAATAGGGGGCACACAAAATGAGGCAAAAGAAAATTGACCAACAAAAGTGAAAGAGAGGGTCCCCATTCCAAATGGGGCATGTGTGATATGGGTAAAACAAATGGTGACTCTGATTGGAGAATGCTCCTAAGTGTTCTAAGGATAAGGACTCATTCAAAACCTAGAATCTCTAGTTTCACAGACTAGTGGCTAGTTTTAATAAGTGAACTGAGGAAAAACATCTTAGAAGTGTGTGCATGGTGAATTCATTCCCTTTCTTTAGAAACTATGACAAATGACCATTAATTAGGCCAAGCAAATTACATAAACTATCTAACCCCAAATGTAACCTGGACATGACCCCACTGCCAGTCAAGCATCCATAGCCCCAATGGAGTTGTCACTGCAATCCCAAGAACATCGCTCTGCTACCATCCAAGCATCCATAGCCTCAATAGAGTTGTCCGCACACCCACACAGTTGCCTCATATTCATTTATTCCTTTATTTTATTTTCTTTTCTTTTCAGATGTTTTCTTTTGAGTACTTCTTTCTTTTGCTCAACTATGTAAGCATCAAAGCTTACTATGGGTTTAGAATTGTAGTGGTCACTAGAGTAGACTTAGTATTTTTCACTTGCTAGGCCCTCATAACAACCACTGTATATCTCTTCAAAAATAATTAGTGTGTGTCTTGTGCATGATCTGAGATGAGTTTGAAAGGATTCAACTAAGGGTCATGTTCTAGGTCAAGCCAGAGTTCAAGTAAGGAAACCATCCCATAGCAGCAATCAGAGACCAATAGTTGGGAGTGAATATTTATCCAAAAAAAAAAAAGATTGGGAATCAAAGTGAACCATTCATCAAAATGAGCATGGCCACCACATCAGAAACAAAGGAACACCCTCAACACAACACAGTGATCAAGAGGATGAGAAAACTGGAAATAAAGTGGAACAAAAAAACCAAGGAAACCTAAACTAACCTATATATAGGTATTTACAAAGACAAGCTCAAAAGAGCTCAAGAGAGGAAATAATGCTTGAGATGCTACCCATTTATGGGCAACATGACATCTTCACTAGTTAGTGTCTTGAGTCAAAAATCATTATCTCCTAAAATTTCAAAAATTTGAAAGGGGCCAAGACAGAGCTTGTCAAATTTGTCATGTCCCCCTTTCTTTTCATGGGCCTTGTCCCAACATAGGACCAAATCAGCAATTCTAAAGGCTTTAACATTGGCTCATCAGTCAAACCATCTCTTAACCACACCCTGATATTTGGTGAAATTTTCAATAGCTTGATCATGGTCTTCTTCTAGGTGGAGCAATTTAGCTAGACAGGCTTCTCGACGATCCCCTTCATAAAAGGTGTTGACAATTTGGAGGGTAGGGAACTTGAGGTGGATTGGAAACATAGGATCTAAGCCATAAATGAGATGGAAGAGGGAGCCTCCTAGGGAAATCTTATGGTGTGTATGATCTTCCCAAAGGGAAAAACACAACTAGGTATGCCAGCCCTTAGGGTTTCTATCTAGTAACTTCTTGATTATAGTGATCAAGTTCTTGTTTGTGGATTCATCTAGGCCATTTCCTTGAGGGTAGTAATTGGATAAATTTTTTAGGGTGATTCCATAATCAAAGGCCCAACTGGAAAATTTGAGCAAGGAAAAGGTAGGGCCATTATAACAAACAAGAGCATAGGGGCAACCAAAATGATTCAAAATAAAACTTTCAAGAAAATTGGTAACTACCTCAGTGGTGTATTACCTACATGCAATTACTTTTATCCATCTAGTATAATAATTAGAGGTAGATAGACTATACCTATGACCCACAAAGGAATGTGGGCTTACTGGACCTTTGAAGTCAAGACCCCATTGCATGAACGATCTTACCTTCAGGACTAGCTGCAGCGAGACAATAGCATTTCATTCTCTTGCTGTGGTAGTTTGGCACATGTGGCAAGTTTGAAAATGGCTGTGTATCCTTGACAATTTTTTTCCAATAGTACCCAACCTAAAAGATTTGATGAGCAGTTGAAGGGCCAGACCCATGACTAGTGCCAAATTTATCAAGAAATTTTCTTAAAACTTGTGTTGCTTCTTCTTTTCCAATGCATCTGAGGTAAATCCCTTCATGATTCCTCTTGTACAAAATGGACCCTTGTAGCATGTAGTTGTTGATTTTCAACCAAAGAGCATGTTTTTGAACTCCCTGTAGGTGAGACAGGCACTTGTTGTTCAACAGATAGTAGACGATGTTGTCATACCACTCTCAAGGGGAGACATCTTCAAGTTGATATTGTTAGACCATGAGCTTGGGTCCTACTTCAGCTATCATTTCATCTATCATACGAGTAAGGGCTTGTCCTCTTACTAAATTCATCAGTTGGATCTCCATGTCATATTCCTCTATCAGGGTAACCCATTTTTCTCTTCTTTCTCCTAAGTCATTTTTAACTAGCCACGTCTTCACTGCTAGGTTAGGTACTATGGGAAACACCTTGTTCTGCAAGATGTATTGTCTAAATTTCTTAACTCCCCTAACCAAAGCATAAGCTTTCTTTTCTACAATGTGGTACTTCAATTCAACATCTTTTGATGGGGAACTCATGAAGGAAATTGGGTGCTCACTTCCTCCATCATCCTTTTGAGTCAATATGCTGAGATAGGAATGGTCTGAAGTAAACGAGTAAATATAGAATGACTTCAAGTAATCAGGACTGACTAACACAGGTGCATCAATAGTTACTTTCTTGATTTCCTTGAAGTCCTACTTCACCTATAGAGTCCATTCAACTTTTGCTTCTTGTTTTAGCATGGAATTGAGTGGATTGACTATTTCAGTGAAGTTGGTGATGAATTTTCTAACAGAGTTTATCTTTTCAAAGGAATATTTCAGCTCTTTCTTACTGCTTAGCAGCTGAATTTTCATTATTGCTTGAATACAATTAGGGTCTATTGAGATTCCTTTCTTTGACATCACATTCCCAAGTAGCTTACCCTTGGTAACTCTGAAGATGCACTTCTTCGAATTCAGGGAAATTCCAAATTCCCTACACTTTTGAAAAACTTTGCATATATTAAAAACATGATCACCTCACATTTTTTAGAATACTGTGAGATCATCCATGTAGATGATAATACACTTTCCTATCAAATATTTGAAGGCTATGTCCTTGCACACTAGAACATTGCTTTAGCATTGATGAGTCTGAATGATATTTTTCTCTATGCAAAGGTTCCCCACTTGGTGGTGAACATTGTCTTATGTCTATCCTCATATTGCAACATTATCAGGTTATACCCAAAGTATCTATCTAGGAAATACATCATATGAGAACCATTGATTATCTGAAGTACTTCATCCAATGAAGGCACTAGATAATTAACTTTCTCTAAAGCTCTATTTAGGTTACAAAAGTATACACACAATCCAATTTCACCATTCTTTTTCCTAACAAAGAACAAGCTAGTTGCCCACGAGGAGTGCCTAACTAGAAATATAATTTGGGTAGACAGTAGCTTTTGCACTTCCTTGTAAATGATAGGCTCCAATAATGCATTAATGGGACATTGTCGCTGTCAGAATGGTCTCACGTCTAGCTTGAGAGGAATGGTGTGTGATGATTGAGGTATCATATGTCTTTAAATCCTCATAGCTCCAAGTGACTACATTATAATACTTTTGGAAAGCATCAATGATTCCTTTCTTCTCTTTTGGTGTGCACACCTTGCCAATGAACAGATTTTTAACTTCCTCAGTTGTACCAATATTGTGAGTTTCACATTGTTTGTTGATAAAGTCCTTTGCTTGTTGATCCTAATCTCTAATCTGGTCTAAGTCAAATATCTATTCAAGTTGGACCATACCTCTAGGAATAGTATTGGTCTTGAGGTTGATAACCCCTTCTATATCTAGTTTAGCCTCTTTGGGCTCGGCTTCATCAATGAACTGAGTGGAAAATACATTAGAGCTGGTGATAAAATCAAAAATGTGCTTATCATCATTGAACACTTGGAAGTTGGTAACATTATCTGGCATGAATGTACTGGAAGTAAGCTCAACAGTGAACCTTTTAAGGCTAGATAGTGACAAAGGTTGAAGGGTGCTGGCTACTTGAGCTAAGGAATCAGCAGTACGATTCTGGGAGTGAGGGATCAACTGAATATTAAATCCATCTAAGCTTTCTGAAAGATCCCAAACCCTATTCCTGCAATTTGCTAGCCTTCTATCATGGCAGGATTATAACTTCCTAACTTGTTTCACTACTAACTCTGAGTCACCAAAGACTTGCAACATTTTGACCTCTTTTCTTAGGGCCATCAAAAGACTGTTGACTAATGCTTCATACTTTGCCACATTCTTTGTGCAATAAAATTGAATCCTATGAGCAGTGAAGTAAGTCTTACTTGTGGGGCTGATAAGTTCAAACCCAACTCCTGCTCCTTGCTTAGACTTAGACCCATCAAAGCATAGTGTCCAAAACTTGGAGGGCTCTTTAACCCCTAGGTTTATCATACCTTCATCTTTCCTTTGATGCACACTTTCATTGGTAGCTTTTGGCCAAGGCATGGGTTCATAATTGTGGCAGGAAGGCTGCCCCACTATCAACTCCTTTTTGAGAATCACTTGTCCACTGATGTGAACAACTACTATTTGACAAAGAGAACATTCAAATTCTAAGTGGGCAATGTTGTGGACCCTACACCAACTTGTAAATAGGAGCTCTTTAAAATCCATCCTTTCCCTTAGGCTAAGCTGATCCTACACACATTTGTCCATGAGATCTTGGAATCCATCCAATAGTCCCAAATTACCATCATTAAAGGATTCATCATCATCTGATTCTACCAACATTTTTGTGCTTTGGGGTGAGTAGGCTAAATTGATGGGAGGGTTGCACAACACAAGGAAGACCTCTTCAATTGGTTCTTCTTCTTGGTAGGCCATGGGGAAATGATTTCCTAACTCAATTTTAGAAAACAAAACCTCATTGGTATTGTTGTATTTTGTAATCATAAATTTCATATGTGGCTCTCAGTCTATATGGATCTGGTTTGGCAACCCCTTCCATGGCAACCACATGTGAGAAAAGTTAGCTATCACATATCCATTCAATTCCCTAGTGAAGTCCCTTCCTAGTATTATGCCATATGTTTCTGGGATATCCACAACTTGGATGTTAATAACTTGTTGCACTCTTGGACCTACAACAATCTGCATAGGAATTTGGTTGATTTCACCAACTATATTCACCTCATTTTTGTCTAGTTGGGTTACCTTTCACCTAGAAGGAGTGGGAACTATTCCTAATTCCTTGCATACAACAAGGGGCATGATGTTAACTATAAGGAAAGCAGAGGTGCAGAAACACTTTCCTAATGTCAAATCCATAGGGAAGAATGCAATGCAGGGCTTTTAATTTTTCAAATTACAAACTGATTAAGACACACATGAAAGATTAATAGAAATAGAACAAATACACAAAGACAACTAAACAACACATTTACATGGGAAACCCTTTTGGGAAAAAACCCACCAAACCAAGCTAAATCTCTTTGTATTTCAGTAATAACAAATTACATACAATTAGAAAGACAACTCTCTGATGTCAGTCACAGTAGCTCTACTCACTGTTCACCAGTTACAGACAATGCTCTCATCAATGTCGATTGATTTCACTACACTTCACAAATCAAAATCGATATGCTTTTTTATTTAACACATTGTGATTTTCCTTTTGTGCATCCTTATCCGCCATTGCCAATCATAGATAGTTTCCTTTCGAGTAGATGATTTTTCCTTACATGCAGTTTAGCTCCAACATAACACTGTTGCAATAAACCAATTATCAACCATTTGAAATCTGCTTCCTTTGATAGGTCTAGCAAGATGCTACATAGGATGGTCACACGGTCAATGGCATTCAAACTTTGTTGGTATATTAGTGAGACACTAACAGTGTCTCCCCGATGCCACAAAGTATTCACTATCGAAATTGGCTTCAGTCCCCAACAGTCAGCAAGAGGTTTCTCCTCGACAAGATTCATACCAAAAGCCATATGTCATATCGATCTCTGCTTCACCATCGACAAGAATCTTTGTTCTCACCAAGACCTTCCACCGATCACTTCATGTTACATCAAACATTACCAAGTAGATCCTGAAGACTATCGGCGTGACTTATCCAGCTTGCCAGGACTTCATAACAAAGTCTTTTGTCACCATGAACGCACTAGGTTTTATCTCTGTCGGTGAGACCACTTTTCATCTCTAGGACATCTCATCGAGCATCTTCAAGTCTTACTGAGTTGGCAAGACTTATTCCTTTCGCTAAGACCATATACCAAGTGCCCATGTCTTGCCGAGTCGACAAGACATTTGACTTTGCTAAGACCTTATACCGGCTGAGCATGTCATACCGAAACGCCCAAGAGTTGGTGAGACTTATCGCCTTTGCCAAGACCTTCCACTGGGCACTGCGAGTTACTCTGATGACCACATGTTGTTGGTAGGACAACCTCTAGTCATTGAGAGATCTCCCTGAGATCCTTGTGTTAGCCCAATAGCCAAATGCTATTGGTGAGACTTTCACTATTTGTTGAGACCTTTCTCTGACACCAGTGAGTTAGCCCGATAAGATCAAACTATCTCCCAAAGTTCTCCATTTGACAAAAGGTCATGCCGAACATAAAGAGTCACAACGATAGTCATTTTTAGAAAGACATCAACTCTGTCTTGGTGACATGAACTTATCAAGCAGATTTGTAAAAGTTAATCACCTAGACATTAACAATGTCACAGTGACTTTTCCCTTCAGGAGTTCCATGTCAGTAAGGATTGAGGCACATATTCCAACAAGCTCCCACTTGACAAAGATCTCACTGACACCTCTAGAGCATAATAAAACTACTAAAATTCATGGGCCAAGAGGCCCATCGAACTGACACACCACCTAAACTTGTCATGCTCACATGCTTCATCAATGCATCTGCAACATTCTCCAAAGTATCAACTTTCTCTAAAGAGACCTTCCCATCCTCCACCATATCTTGTACAAAGTGATATTATACATCTATATATTTCATCCTGGCATGGAAAGTATGATTCTTTTCCAAACATATAGCACTCTGACTGTCAGTGTAAATAGTAATCTTTCCTGCATCAAAACCAATGTTAGAACACAATCGTTTTAACCAGATTGCTTCTTTATAGGCATGTGTTTCTGCCATGTATTTTTCCTCTATAGTGGAAAAAGCGACTACAACTTGCCGCTTGCTCATCCAACTCACTACACCACCATTCATCATGAAAATATATCCACTGGTGGATCTTCTGCTGTCAATGTTCCCTACCCAATTAGAGTCCACATAACCTCGAATACTGAGAGTCCTCTATGATTCAACCAAGTTTCCATGGTAACACAAAGCATAGTCTAAAGTTCCCTTCAAATATCTAAACACTCTCTTCATAGCATCCCAATGTATCCTTCCAGGATCAGCCATAAATTTGCTAAGAATTCCCACTACTTGGGCAATGTCTGGTCTTATACAGACCATTGCATACATGAGACTAACAATTGCACTTGTGTAAGGCACACTAGTCATGTCCTCCATCTCAGTAGGATATTTTGGACAATCCTCAACAGATAGCTTTGTTCCCTATGTAACTAGAACAACTAGTTGCTTGCAGTCATTCATACAAAATCTCTCTAGAATAGTCTTGACATACTTACTCTGACTAAGCCAAAGCTTTCTATTCTTCCTATCCTTGGTTATTTCCATTCCCAGAATATACCCTACTGCACCAAGATCTTTTATTTCAAACTTTGCAGACAATTGAGACTTAAGATCAAAAATCATTAGCTTACTATTGCCTATGAACAACATATCATCAACAAAGAGTACAATAATAAGGACTTGATCACTTTCAGCTTTGCAATACACATAGTCATCATATTTTGATCTTACAAATCCCAATGACAAAACAAACATGTCAAACTTTTGGTACCACATTCTAGGAGACTGTTTTAAACCATACAAAGATTTCTTTAACTTGCAAACCAGTCTTTCTTTACCTTTTTCCACAAAGTGCTTTGGCTAGGACATATAAATTTCTTCTTCAAGATCACCATGAAGAAATGTTGTCTTCACATCCATTTGCTCAATTTCTAAGTCATACACTACTGCAAGTGACAAAATAAATCTAATAGATGTCAGCTTAGCTACAGGAGAAAAGATTTTTGCATAATCAATTCCCTCTACCTAGGAATAACCTTTCACAACTAGCCTTGTTTTATACTTTTCTACACTGTTTTCCAGACCTATTTTCTTTTTAAACACTCATTTGCAGCCCACAACTTTTCTTCCTTTTACGCAATGGCACCAAACTCTAGGTATCATTCTTGTCTAATGATGCCATTTCTTCATTCATGGCTTCCAACCAAGAGTTTGCATTAGACATTTTAAATGCCTCTTTCATAGTCCTAGGTTCATCAGTGCTAGAGATTAAAGCATAGGCACAAGTAGACTCAATTAAAGAAAACCCATACCTATTAGGTTGCTTTCTTTCATGATTTGACCTCCTCATAGGCTAAGGCTGAGGTAGTTCTTCATCTTCATCAGAACTTTCAGAACTACTTGAGCTCTCCTCAATATCAGGTACATTTTTATTTTTCAATTCATCTTTATCTGGTGTCGGAGGAATTGTTGCTACATCCTTTTCATTTTCTGATTTCTTCTCTGATTGTAGATCTGATGTAGAAGGCTTTAGCTCATGAAAAATAACACTTTTGCTGTACAAAACTTTCTCAATCATAGGATTCCCAAGCTTGTATCCTTTTATGCCAGCACTATAGCCAATAAAAATACACTTTACAACTTTGCTTCCAACTTAGATCTTTTCTCAAATGGCACTTATGCATATGCCTCATAGCCAAAGACACGAATATGTCTCAAAGAGGGCTTCTTTCTAGACCATGCTTCCAAAGGCGTCTTCTCAACAAGAGCAGAGTTAGGAGAAAGATTTACCAAGTAACATGTTGTAGAGACTACTTCAACCCATAACTTCTTCTCCAAGCTAGCACTGCTCAACATACTTTGTGCTCTTTCCATTACTGTCCTGTTGAACCTTTCAGTAACCCCATTTTTCTATGGAGTGTAAGGTGTAGTCTTATGTTTTTTAATCCCATGATCCTTACAGTACCTTTCAAATTCATCTTAACAAAACCCACTGCCATTGTCAATCCTTAAACATTTTATTTTTCTACCAATCTAATTTTCTACAAGCTTTTTAAATTCCTTAAACTGACTAAACACTTTTGATTTACTTTTTAGAAAATATACAAATGTTCTTCTTGAATAGTCATCAATAAATGACACATAGTATCTTGATTTAGACAAAGAAGGAACATTTACTGGACCAAAAACATCAAAATGAATATAATCAAGCAAACCAAAATATTTTTGAGGACAGGAATAAAATGAAACATGATGTTGCTTTCCATATATACAATGTTCACAAAATTCAAACTCAAGGTCACAATCTTCAAGCCCTTCTACCAGGTTTTCATTTTTCAAGGTTTTTAAACCTTTTTCACCAATGTGGCCAAGCCTATGATGCCAGAGCATAGTCTTTTCTGCTAGAAGTTTAACCTCCATGGCATTTACTCCATCAAGAACGTTTTCCTTCTTATCTCCATAAGTAGCCTTAAGTGACTTTGCAGAGACACTATTGCATTGAATAGCTTGTGCATCCAACTTGTACAAGGTACCAATTTGAGCACCCCTAGCCAGCACCATAGAGGCTCTAGTAATCTTGCAGCCATTTCCAGAGAACGTGACCTACACTCCAATATCATTCAACTTACTTACAGAAAGTAAGTTTTGAGCTAGAATTGGTATATGCATCACATCATTGATTCCCTTCACTTCCAAACCTGGTATATGCATCACATCATTGATTCCCTTCACTCTTCCATCAGCGAATTGAATTCTGAATTTTTCACGACCAACAATTTCCAAAGATGAATCACTTGCTAAGTACACCTTTCCACCACTATATTCTTCATACTTTGTGAACCAGTCTTTACGAGATGTCATGTGGAAAGATGCTCCAGAATCAATTAGCTAGACGTTATCTGATGCCCGTGTAGCCAAAGCTGCAATGAAGGCATCTGCATCACTTTGAGAAGAATCATTGCCAAAAGAGTTCTTCTTCTTCTTTTTCTCCTCCTTGCAGTCCTTTTGAACATGATCAGGTTGCCCACAATTCCAACATTTCACCTTGGAATTCTTGCCAAGAGACTTTGATCTCCCTTCTAATTTTGATCTGGACTTCTTGTCCTTCTTCTTACCTTTCTCCTTCAATTTTCCTCTGATAGCCAGAGCCTCCTTTGCCATCTTGGAATATTTTCTTCTCATTTCTTCTAATAGCAGAGAAGCAACAACATCTTGCATCTTGAATGTGGATGTTGTACTCCCAATAGCCATCACTAGATGATCCCACGAATCAGGAAAAGAACATAACAGTAGCATGGAGTGATCTTCTTCTTCTATCTTCACACCAATAGATGAAAACTGAGCAATCAACATGTTGAAATCATTCAAGTGATCAGCAACACCAACTCCATCCTACATCTTCAAGTTGTACAACTTCTTCCTCAAGAACAACTTGTTCACCAAGGATTTTCCCTAATAAATAGCACCTAGTCTTGTCCACAAAGAGCCTGCAGTCTTTTCTTCATGCATGTTCAGAATAATAGAGTCAGCTAAACAGAGCCTTATCAACCCTTTATACTTTCTATCTGCAAGGTCTCAATCCTCTTGCTTCATGCCTTGAGGCATTGTTCCAGACACCGCAGTCCAAAGATCTTGGTCTACTAACAGATCTTCCATTTTGAGTTTCCACAGCTCAAAATTGCTACCATTGAATCTCTCTATATCCATCCTTCTAGATGTGCTTTCCATCTTAATTTGTAATTAAACTATCAGACCTCTACCAAACTCTCACTGAAAAAGAATTGACATAAAAAACCCAACCCACTCACAAGGACAACACAACTGGTCAGGCTCTGATACCACTTGTAAGGAAAGAAGAGGTGTAGAAACACTTTCCTAATGTCAATTCCATAGGGAAGAATGCAATGCGGGGCTTTTAATTTTTCAAATTACAAGATGATTAAGACACACATGAAAGATTAACATAAATAGAAAAAATACACAAAGACAACTGAACAAAAATTTTACGTGGAAAATCCTTCCGGAAAAAACCCACCACACCAAGCTAAATCTCTTTGTATTTCAGTAATAAAAAATTACATAAAATCAGAAAGACAACTCTCTGATGTTAGTCACAGTAGCTCTACTCACTATTCACCAGTTACAGACAATGCTCTCATCAATGTCGATTGAACTCACTACACTTCACAAATCATAATCGATCTACTTTTTTATTTAACACATTCTGATTTTCCTTCTGTGCATCCTTATCTACCATTTCCAATCATAGATAGTTTCTTTTTGAGCAGATGATTTTTCCTTGCATGTAGTTTAGCTCCAGCATAACACTGTTGCAAAAAACCAATTGTCATCCATTTGAAATTTGCTTCCTCTCATAGGTCCAGCGCGATGCCACATATGATGGTCACACAGTCAACGACATTCAAACTTTGTTGGTATATTGGTGAGACACTAACAGTGTCTCCCCGATGCCACAAAGTATTCACTATCAATATCAGCTTCAGTCCCCAACAGTTGGCAAGAGGTTTCTCCTTAGCAAGATTCATACCAAAAGCCATAAGTCATATCAATTGCTGCTTTGCCATCAGCAAGAATCTTCATTCTTGCCAAGGCCTTCCACCAATCACTTCATGTTACATCGAACATTACCAAGTAGATCCCAAAGACTATTGGCATGACTTATCCAACTCACCAGGACTTCATAAGGAAGTCTTTTGTCACCACGAACGCACTAGGTTTTATCTCTATCGGCAAGACCGTTTTTCATCATTGGGACATCTTATCGAGCATCTTCAAGTCTTACCGAGTCGGCAAGACTTATGCCTTTCGCTGAGGTCATATACCGAGTGCTCATGTCTTGCCGAGTCGACAAGAAATTCAACTTTTCCAAGACCTTATACCGGCCGAGCATGTCATACCGAAATTCCCAAGAGTTGGCGAGACTTATCGCCTTCGCCAAGACCTTCCACCGGGTGCTGAGAGTTACTCCGATGACCACATGTTGTTGGTAGGACAACCTCCATTCATTGAGAGATCTCCCCGAGATCCTTGTGTTAGCTCGATAGCCAAATGCTATTGGTGAGACTTTCACCATTCGTTGGGACCTTTCTCTGACACCCATGAGTTAGCCCGATAAGATAAAATTGTCACCCAGAGTTCTCCATTCAAAAAAAGGTCACACTGAACATAGAGAGTCACAACGATAGTCATTTTTGGCAAGACATCAACTTTGTCTTGGCGACATGAACTTATCAAGCAAATTTAGAATAGGTAGTCGCCCAGACATTAACAATGTCACAGTGACTTTTCCCTTTAGGAGTTCTATGTCTATAAGGATTGAGGCACATATTCCAACATTAACTAATGCTCCTAAATTTATCAAATAGTTGTGTAGGTTCTTCCCAAATATTCTAATAGTGGTGAAAAAGGGAGGCATTTCTAACTTTCCCTGGAATAAGGCCATGTGAGTGTTTACCTGAGCTACCTAAATTTTATTATTTTCATTGGTCTTTTCATTGGCTTGCACTTGGCTCTGTTCTTTAGTAGGTTGCTTTCTAGTTTTCTGATTTGAGGAGGCATCCTTTTTCTTTCCTATGATTTCTTGAATTATAGGCTCATGTTGTGAACCATCAAAAGAGACTCTTTTAGTGGGAATCTCTTGTGTTGAATTAGAAGAATTAGTTCCATTAATCATTCTAAAGAAGGAATTCCTAACTACAATGACCTTAAGCAGTTTGAAGCCAGACAAACTTATTTTAACCTTCTTGAATTCATTGACTACATATTTTCCCATTTGGTCAATTTCAGCCTCAAAGGATTTTTCTTTGGAGGAATTAGTAGACTAGTTTTGCATTTGGTTTGGCTGCTTGTTCTTGTTAAAATATTGAGTGGGCACATAGGGGTAACCTGGGTTTTTACTAGCATTTAAATTAGGAAAAGTACTAAAGTTATTAGGTGGGATAGAGGTTGTGAAATGGTCATCTTCTTGCCTATTTATTAAGTTATATAGGGTTTCCCTTTGATGGAACATGTGGACCTCATCCTCATGTGCCTCTTCTTCATCTACTGGACCATTGTCCATTGAAGTGAAAAGCTAAGATAGAGTGTCTTTGTTTCTTACCTCCTTTGCTTCTTCATCCTTTACGGCAGTGGTCTCCCTTTTAGTAACATTGCTTTCACTTCTAGGGAATGGGGCCTAGTTGACCATGAGCATGGAGTAATCATATGGTTTGGATGGGACTAGGTCTCAAAAACCAATTATGTCTATAGCATTCTGAACCTCTACTTGAAAGATCTTTGTGCCTGTGAGGAACTCTGGGAAATCTAATTTAGAGTGCCTATTTGTTTTATGGATTGGAAACCATCTGGACAAAGCTACCTCAGTGAGGTTCAACCCACTAGTTGTCTTCTTTGCACTAGCAGGCTGATCAAGAGGGGTAGGAAAACCTCCATTGTTTGGCCTTGTATTCCATGTCTAGTTATATCTTTGTGAAGACCTCCTTTCAAAGTTTTGTTTGGAACTTTGTCCTCTCTCATAATTCAGCTTGGATGAGGTACCCACATCACGATTGTCTCTACTGTCTCAATTAAGGTTGGCTTGAATGCTACATTGAGAAGCTTGTAGCTAGTTATTTTGATTTCTTAAATGTGTCATCTTTGTAGACATTTTCCTAATCATCTCTACCAATTCATCTAGCCACTCCTTCTCTGTATTATTCAATGGTGATGCTTAGTTTTGGAGAAAAACTGGTTGCACTGTTGGTTGGTTCTGCTAAGCAGACAAAATCTTGGGCTCTTGTAAATATGTAGGAACTTGGAATGATTGAGGATAATCCTACTACTATTGTGGTTTCAAGTAGTGAGGTGTTGGGGGCACTTGATTCATTGGTGGTCCTAGATGAGGAACCATGGGCAGCTGTGGAACTTGATTCATAAGGGGTATTTGATGTGCTAGGGCTTAGGTGAGCCCTTGAAATTGCATTGGATGAGAAATTGGCCCTAAAGAAGGGAGCAGGATAGAAATATTTTTCCCCAAGTCGGTGCTAGCTATGACTACCTCAACATAGGAATTTACCAATTTGGTAGGTGGAAAACACATTCTTTTCACCAACGCAGATGTGAGGTTGTCCAGGGTAGCATAGTAAACCAATAGAATTGCAACATCATCAAACACATATGGAGCTTGTATTCTCATGTATGCCCAATGAAATTGATCATTGAAAGAACTGATTGGTTCATTGAGCTCCCTACGAATGTACATGAATTTTCGGTTTAACTCAGAAGGGCTGACCAAAATTTTATACTTCCATAAAAAGGTGTTCTTCAAGAGGTTCCAAGTGGTGATAAACCCCATTGGAAAATTTATGTACTAATAAAAGGCCTCTTCCACCAAGGAATAAGGAAAGAGTTGGTAGGCCATGTCCTCATGATCAATTTTCATTTCTTTCAATGTTGTTTGAAATATTTTGATATGCTCCTTTGTTGTCCTATGTGGAACGCAAGGATGAAACTTCATGCAAAGCCTTCTAGATTCTTTGGCATGTCATGATAATCATTGAAGGACAGTAGAGAATGATTGTTACCGATCCAACCCATGAGGGGAGTTAGTGGTTTTATTTGCTATGCAATAGTGCCTTGGGGCTACGTAGGGGTAGCAGTAGTTGAGACTACACCTTGGACTTGAAGGGCAAGGGTAGGGGCAACACCCTAACTATAGGAAGCGAGTAGCTAGAAGGTAGCTTGGGATGGCTTAGTGGATTAAGTAGATACTAGAAAAGAAGGGTGAATGTGGTGCAAAAGGATGGAAGGAGGAGGTGAGGATGGAGGTGAAGTGGATGGGGTGGATGAAGATGATGAAGTGGCTTCCCCTTTCTTCACTCTCCTAGCCCTGGTAGGGGGTTGTAGTTCTTGAAATTCCCCTTTGTTTGGTGCGGATCTTACAATTCTATAAAATATTTCTAGGAATAATGGATTGATTTGATCTAGGTTAACACAATGAGTTCCCTCCTTCTAGCGCCAGTTCTATTGATGGGTGTTTTAGCTCTTCTCAACATAGGTAATGCATAAGTTCATCACCTCTCATGAAAGACAATTTCCTACAAGTAAATTGCAGAAAACTATCCCAAGGTTTCAGTTGTCAGGTCATGACTTACTTGGAATGTCTCAATTGTTTTAGGTGATTTGTTGGTAATCACAGGGCAGCCTTACATATGTTAAGTTGGAGGGGAAATGGTTCTTCAGAAGGAGCTTATGATATTCTGAAATGATGTTCTAGTGCTGCAAGTTCATGACAAAAATCTAAAACTCCACTTTTATCATCAGATTTGGCTTTACAATGATGCTAGAACTTTTCCTAAATTATCATTTGAAAGAAAGGTAAAAAGGGAAGGGAAAGAAGGAAATTTGTAGACCTGCAACTGCCGATGAACAGTGATAATGGAGGATGCTATAGTGGACAACCTTCCTAAAACTAATTTCCACTTAACCAAATCAGCTAATAGTATCATGAAACTAGTGCTATCTTCTAAGGACTACAAATTCTCAGTTGTTCATTAACCATAAAGCATGAATAAAAGAAGAATTTTAAGTGCAATAATTAATTTATGTTTAAACTAGCTTTACATTGTTATTTTTCATCAATAAACAACCAAAAGCATGTACAAGGAAGGGCATCAACACAACATAATTCTTTAGTATCAATGAACAATATTAACTAATCTACTAAAGCATGTAAAACACATTGAATAGAAAAGTAAGTCTACTCAAATCTATTAACTATGAGGAGATGAATCATGAAACATGAAGGAAACTTAAGAATCCACCAAAAGAAATGAATTTCTACTAGAATTTCAGCAACATTTCTTTACAACAACTCAACTCTCTCTTTGAAAATGAGAGAAGACCCCCTATTTATAGTTTTTAAAAAGAAAAATGAATGGCCAAGATTTAATCTCATTGTGTGGCCAAGATTCACTACAAATTGGGGTTTCACCTACCCCTTAATATTTTACAATTTAAAATACATTTCTTGTCTTCTATCCTATTTTTTGCTCTATTGTTTGGTACTATAGCATTTTTATCTTCTAGTTGATTGCTCTTTTGTTGCAACTACATACTGAGGAATTCATCATCAATGTCTAGCTCTCCTTCATTCTTATTCACAGTGGTGTACCCCACAAATTTTCCAATCAATGCTTAAAGTTTGGTCCACTCCATTATGTCAGATTAAAGCACTTGGAACATCAACTTTTTGGATCTGCTAGTAATCAGCTCCAAATCCTTTGTAAACTTTGGCATATTCTTGTTTACTTGCTCTGATTGGGTGAAAGCACAGGTGGTAAAATCTATAAAATCTAGTGTTAGCGAATTTGTAGCCCCGATCTCCATCTTCTTATGGAAATAAGTCCTTATCTTTTTAGGATCTAACTCGACAACTTACACGTCATAGTCTATCATGAGCATTAAATATTCTTCATAGGTTGATCGATGATCCTTGACCTAATCTAGGTTGAGTTCCACCTCATGGAGCACCCATTCCAAGACTTCTCTTCTATGATCTAGACATAGTTTCCATGTCTCAAAAAGCCAATGGTCATCCTTTGCCACAGCTAGCTCCTTTTCCCAAGTTTTCTCAGGCATCTTCAGGATAGCCTCAAGTTTAGGGTACATGATCCTATACAATTCTGGGAAGTTAGTGTAGAATTTCTCCATGCCTTTCAGCTATTTTTGCACCTCCCAAAACTTATTAGTTGTTCTAATGGAGTGACTAATTCCCATATCTCCATTGTAGATTATCCGAAAAAACCTGTCTTTAGTGGCCTTAGTCCAATTATTTCTCCTCTCAAGATTTCTAATGTGATCCTTGGAAAGAAGCGAAGGAGGTTTTGATGACGTTGTGGGTAATTCCTCAATAGAAGACCATTGTTGTATATAGGTCAAGAGATATTCCACCTATTCCTTTAACTCCTCCTTGGAGGATTGCTCCTTGTTCATCTAGTGCATGAGCATGGTGATGAATCCTTGGAGGTGATCAATCTTTTATTCTCTAATGGTCGTACCCAGTTCAATGGTGGAGATATTATAACTTACTCCTCCTTTTCCCATCACTAGAGTAGAAATTTGTATTGTCCTCAATCCTGATGCATCCATCGTTATATGGGATCGGGCCCTCAATTTCTTCTCCTTCTTTGCTACTATCTGAGCTCATGCTAGGATGACCTCTAGCCTTTCTTTGGGATCCATGAGGGAAGGGGTATTCCTCTGTAGTTGTTTCTCCAACCCCTCAGGAATTTGAGATCCCTCCTTTGGTGATTCATGATCACCCTCCTCTCTCTGACTATGTTGGATCTCCCATTCTTCATGACCCAAGACCTCTTGTTTTGTTTTATCTTCTTGTTCTTTATCAAAATCATGGATGAATATGGTTCTTCCTTCAAGCAACCTAGTAGTAGCTATATTTTCCTTGGGGCTATCCTCCCCTATAGGTGCTCATTCTTCTTCTTTCCCAAGCTTTGGATGGTGCTCTACCTATGGGCTTTTTCTTCATTTTATCCTCTTCTTTGGGCTTGTCTTCTTCTTCAGCTTCATATTCTTTCTTTTCCTCTTCCCCTATGGGAGGAATTTATTCTTCTCAAATGAGGCTTTCATCTTGTTCCTTAATCGGAGGCTTCGTAGATACCTCCATGTCTCCACCTATTTCTTTCTCTTCTTTGAAGGATTGCCCAACTTCCTCTCCAATGTCCTTGAGTTTTTTGGAAAACTCCTCGAGCTCTGGATCAGAAGATTATACTATGTACTTGGCACCTGGGTCTCTAACATCTTCCTCTAAGGATATTGACTCTTCTTTTTCATGTACTACCTCATCAGTGACCAAGTGTTGATATTCTAAATGCTCATGGTAGTCATCCTTGAATGGATCCTCAGGTTCATCATCTCCTCCTTTGGCTTCCTCCCTCTACTGTCTTTCTAGCTCTTTCGAGATTTGCATGGTTGTCTCCATTTTGGGAGGTTCTATTAGATGAGGGATAGGGAGACCAATAATGATTTGAGATTGAGAAGCCTATACTTTAGGGTTCATCAATACTCCAGAAAGCTCCATAGGTATATTCAGCATGTGTCTAGAAAAGGCCTCTAGAAAAGTGAGGGTAGGTATTGTCATTGTGGAGGTTAAAGGAATTATAGATGATGGAGACAATGAGGAGGATGAGAGTAGGGAAATTGTTGCAGAGCCTCATCTCTCACCATAATGGGTGTAGTGGGTGAGGTGGAGGCAAGGTGAACTGAGATGTCCACTGTAGGTGGAGAGGAGATGAGAAATGTTTGAGATGCCAAGCAAAGAGTGATAGCAGTGGTAGTGGTGGTGGTAGCAATGATAGAGGTGGTAGGTGGAGACTTTGGTTGCTTTGCCTCTTCCTCTTCTCCTTTGTGCAATGAATCCTCTTGGATCATGGGAATCTTAGAGAATCCACAAGGCTTCTTTGCTTTCTTTGAAGGCTAACCCTCTAAGGGCTTCCTTGAATATAATTTGTACTTTGGCTAGCACTATTCTACCTCCTTTCTTTTCCTTGACCTTATGGCCAAAGGATATTTTGGAGCTTCTTTAGTTGGGGCAGCAGCAGTCCCACTATCATTATTTCTCTCAATCTCATCTTTGAGCTCAGCATATATCATTGTAGCTCCTTGGACTTTCAGCTAAGCGATCTATGCATCTATCCACTATCTTGTTTTGTGCTCCACTAGCTTTGTCAGGATATCAAGGTTGTTGACCTCTTCTTTGTCCTAGTCAATTAGTGGGAGTGGAAAGTTGGAAACAACATCAAATATCGAATCTATGATAATGTTTTCAACCTCCATAATTTGATCTAACACTAGGAAAAATTTGACTATTTTAACAATGTGTGTCATCATGCACATATAGTGCCTCATGTGCACCTCCTTTTCATCCTTGTAGTTGGCCTAGAAATCTTCAACATTGTGCAAGTGGTTATATTCTCTTTTGACCATCTTCTTTAACTTTCCATATGGATCCATCCTTGGCTGAGCAGTGAGGAGGCCCAAGTTGTATTCAATAATCTCCCTCTCAAAATACTCTCCACACTAAGATATAGGAAGAGCATACATGCCTTGGCCAAAGGTGAGGGATTAGGGGATGTCTAGCTTGTGTTTGTCACTTAGAAGAGTATGTGCATGTTGCAACTGTCAAAATATTTCTAGTAAGATCAACTAGTCATTTGGATGCTGGGGTAGCTTATATGGCCTCTTAGAGAAGCCCTCGGTTCAGATGTAGGTGAATTTTGGAAATAGGATAAAAAATAATCTGAACCGATGGATGAATGCATGGGAACTATGTGTGACTCTCCTCTCCAAGTCTCCTTTGAGAAGTCTAATGATGTGCCCAATAAAGGCATCATTTACCCAATAGTAGTCCTTAAAATTCCCATATTGGAGTTGTGGATATCTGCCATATAATTTCAACTCCCTTCTTGGAGTTGTGCTCTTTGCCATAAATATACCTATATATGGAAAGGGATCAACCAAAAGGTAGACCAAGTAAGAGGTAATGTAAAATTGAGAAGTACTTTTGACTGCTATAAACTATTCATGCAAGTAGTTGTTGATCATTCCTGCCTAGTGGAACTTAATTTTTCCCCTAATATTTTTTATATAAAGTAAAACATCCAATCTTGGAAGTATGCCACAGTTGGAATTCCCATGACTTTGCTTTGCAATGTTACCAAATCATTGTAGTCCTCATGGAAATCACTCTTGAACAATTCTTGGGGTACCTTGTTCACGTTTCCCCTCTTCTCTTTCAACCAATATTGATTAATCAATTTTCTTACATCTAAGAGGGTTGGCCTTCATGTACTTTCTACCTATTGTTTTGCAGTTTCCTCTATTAGATCAAATGTGGGGATGTGGAAGGTTTTTCCTATGGACCTGGTGGACAGGTCAGCCAACACTTTTCCATCATGGTCAACGATTCTTCTAGTCTTCTCTTGATAGGATACTCTACAAGCCATCACCAGCTCTGGGGCCACAAGAGCAGGCAGGAAACTAGTTGCCTTTGCTAATCCACTTTTCCTAATTCTCTTCACATTTTCCATAGTGGGATTGGAAATAACCCTCTATCTAAATTCATCAATGTTAATTCAATTTTGTGAGCATTAAATATGTAAAAACAAAATGAATCAATCACACCAATAAAACATTATATCAAAATAGAATATTTAAAACAATAAAGACTTGCAAACTCAATATCCTGTTGTCGATGCCATCCTATCGTCCTCTATCTCTAGTATTTTCATTGATTCCAGCTGGCTCTTAGATTTTATGCTAGGCTCAATGAATAGTCTTCGTGGGAAGAACAATATCTAATATGACATGCATGTAATGCTTAGGCTAAGACATGATTGCTGAAAATGAAAGACTATTGATGATGCTTAGAACTATAATGCTATATTGCTAAGAATGCAATTAATGCTAGAATGCAATTAATCTCTAATTCCTCTGATATGCACTGTGTTGTGTGTAACCCTTGCTTTGATTGGATGTGTTATGTATAGAGTTTTTCAAAAGCTTTTGATTGGTTGATATGATCAATGATTGTGAAAATTCCTAGTAGATCGAATGGTTGAGGATGGATAAGACTGAAGACAAATAGAAGAAAGCAGAAAGCAAGATTTTTTTTTCTTTTTTTTTAAAAGAGGTAAGATAAGATGATGAAGATGATTTGTTAAAAATCATCTTTTTATGAGATTATGGAAAGATTTTGAAGAAGATAAATAATGAATTTTTGAATTCAATTATTTATTTATGGGTGACACAGAGGTTTTTCTTAAACTAGAATATTTAATCATGATTCTGAGAAGATATGGAAGATATTCAATTAAATAAAGATATTTTATTAACCAAAAGAAAGATTTGCAAAGAAATATTTAAATTTAATTAAATAAAAAAGAGTTAATTAAATTCAAAAAGTGATAATTAATTAAAATAAATAAAGTAAATTTATTTAATTAATTAATTGGACATATGAATGTGAAATAATTAAATAAAAGTTGATTTATTTAATCATTATAGAAGAATAAATGAATGAACAATATAATTAAATTGATTAAATTTAATTATATGTAGAAGACTTTATAGAAATTAATTAAATAATAAATATTTAATTAAATACCAATATTAATTAGATATGACCAATTTTATGCATTTACATTTTGCCCCTTTTTGAAGTAATGTGTGAAACGCATTGCTTCAAAGAAAATATTTCTGCTTTCGAAATTTGTTGTGTTTGACTATGCCCCTGATCTGATTTTGATGTGTTTACAATCGAAAGATTCTACTAGTATGCCCCCTTAGGAGGTAAATCATTGATGATGATATGAGTCATTGATACTATTTGATTTGATGAGGAGAGTTTGACGTTGATGTGAATTCAGTGATTTAGCTCACAAAAAATGATGTATAGAGATACCACAGTGTGAAAAATAAAGTAAAATTTGGATAAAAAGATAAAACATGTCACAAAACTTACCATTGGTTGACCTTTAAAAGGTAAAAAGGTAGAAAAGGACAAATAATTTGCACTTTTTGACTTTTGGAATCCTGTAGCTCTGACAGTGACCTAGCGACATGGAGATTCTGTATCACCGTCACAGATTCGAGCGATCTTGCTGATACCAGAGGCTAGCTATGTATGAACCACTGGTGAGTCAATCCAACTTCGTATACTTTCCAATTTTTCCTTTTGAAATTGAATTTTACTAATTTTTTGCAGATGTAGGTTTAAAAATTTTGTTTTAGCACATTTAGAAAACTTTTAGTGCTTTTGATAAATGTTTTAGCACTTACGATGAAAAGAGTAGTGCATATAGGATAAATTTAGCATAAGTAGCATAGAAACTAGTTTAGCACATTTGATAAAAAGAGTAGCGCATATAGGGTGCCATAAGAAAATTTAGGAATTTAGCGCATCGAGGCAAATAATAGTGCATATAGGGTTATCGTGCATCTAGGAAATGAAGTAGCACTTAGGATTAGAGTTTTAGTGCTTAGAGGGAAATAGTGCATATGGGAACTATTTGAGTGCATCCCATGCAAACAATGATGCATTTGGGTTTTAGCGCATCCAAGATAAAGAGTAGCGCATAGGAACAATAGATTAGCACATCTGGTAAAAAAATAGAATGTGTGTTTTGATGAAAGTGATATGAAAATGATGATGTATATTGCTTCCTTAGTCAATAGATAAAAAAAATTGTCTTGTCATCATGTTGATCTGATAAAGAATTGATAACTTTGTTTCCAAAATAGAAATCAAAGAGTAGATAGCTGATAACTTTGTTCTCTGCAATAGAAAACAAATAGTAGATGATTAATAGGATTGTTGATAAATTTGTTTCCTGCGATAGAAAACAAATAGTAGATGATTGATTGAAAACATATTTTCATTCATGATTGAAATACAAATAAGATAATGGTTTGATTTTTGATAAAATTTCTTTCTGCGATAGAAAACAAATAGGAATTGATGATAGAGTAGATTGATGTAATATTTAGATAGATTGATTTGCATGATATGGGTCACTGATATGAGTCTGATGGGTAAATGCTACTGATATGGGTCATAGATAGATAGACATGAATCTGATTGATTTAGCTTGATTGAGATTGAATCATTGATATGATGTTGATTGATTATTGTTTTGATAACCAAAAATAGGAGGTTTTCAAAAACCTCCAGATTAGGGAGTGACAATCAGCAGGGTGGGATAGGATACTTGAGCTGACACCCACTGATGTAGCATTGATAGAGACATGTGGATTGAGACCTTTGTTGGCCATGTCACTGATTCAAGTCAATAGGGGACTATTGACCACATTGGCAGAGATGTGGCATTCAGAGCAAAACACCTTTCATTTGCTAACTGGTGAGATGACTGTGACTCCAGAGGATGTCTACATGATTCTTGGTATTCCCATGGTTGGCGCCCTTGTGTTCTATGATCACAAGGAGCTTGGAGGTACAGATGTGCTAAGGAGAGTCTATGGCGATGCACAGATAGGAGGGTACTGGGTTCCATGGGCTGATTTTAGAGGATATACAACCTTGCCTATAGTTTTGGGTGTGATTATTGGAGGTCTCCTTTGTCCGGATCATCGGTTAAAGGGACTATCAGTGGGATGGGGGAGGATCCTAGAGTAGATTCTTGCACAGCCTCAGAAATATGCATGGGGGAGCTATATGTTGGCTCACTTATATCATGACCTTCATTAGGTGGTATACACGTGTGCATCTAGTTTGTCATGCGGCGTGACATTGCTTCAGGTCTGAGCATGGGAGCATATTGTTGTGATGAGACTAGCTTGTCCCCGAGTGAGGCCACCAGGTAGACCTTATGTCTATGCTATTGTTATGTTCCTTGTCCAACCCAAGCTAGGCAAGGTGAATTATTGGAGACGGTGCCTAGACGATATGGATGCAATGAAATGGCGCCCATACCTTGATTGTGAGCCATGGGATATAGATCACCTGGAGATGCTGTTTGTAGGTATTCCTCAATTTTTGATAAGGAGGACCCCTTTCATCATTGAGAGGTTTCTGGCCATGTGAGTATAGCGACAATTTGGATTCACTCAGGGTATACCTTAGGGAGTTGCTCACTATGCACGGAGCAAGGATGAGGTAGGATGGGGACTTGGTATCTCATATCAGATAGCATATACAAAGTACATGGCATTAGTGCTCAAGGCATGGGATGATAGACGAGACAATGTTGATGCTAGTATGTTTGATGAGTACTCAGTCTATTATCATACTCATCCCTTTCCATGATTTACCAGCCTAGATGAGCCAGCACCCATTTTGGTGGTACCACATCTGAGGGTAAGGAGGTAGGAGGATGTGGCTAGTGGTGAGCAAGAAGCAGTTGGGGGAGGATAGTTCAGATGGGGATGATGGGGATGACAACATAGATGAGGGGCAGGTGCTGGGGAGGCCAGGGCTAGACTTTCTAAGGGGTTTCCAGATCATGTGGTAGGTGAGGACTGAGATTGGGTGGCAGACAGTGATTAGGGTTGGTTCCTCATCACAATAGGGATAGATAGATACCCTTCAGGCCTAGGTGCAGATATTGCAAGGACAACAGGTGTAGTTGTAGAGTTAGTTGGTGTAGGCACAAGGATTGGTTGCATAGCTATAGGCATAGCTAACTTAGTCACAGGCATAGGCTTAGGCACAAGCTCAGGCATAGGCACAAGCACAGGCACAGGCACAGGCACATCCTCCTACCCTAGACCCACAAATAGCCTAGTTGATTATAGAGAGGGATGCATTGAGATAGAGGGAAATGGAGGCCAAGGGTGTTGCTCAGAGGCTTATGGGATCTATAAAGAGTGCATCCTTGTGAGAGGCTATTGCAGAGGGCATGGAGATGGTGAGGGAGGCAGAGTACTATAGAGTCTGATATGAGGAGTTATGTCCTCCTGAGTGTAGAGAGCCATTTCCATGATTGCATACTAGGACCAGGAGCAGGACATGGACCAGTACACAGAGCTTGGGAGTTACTGGTCTTCGATGAGATCCAGACCTAGGCACTAGTGGCAGCCCACCATCTATGAGACCAGCTCCATCAAGGGGTTCCACTAGCCAGCCGTGAGTGATGTATGCAGGATTTTATGTGATGTATCATATATTATTTGGAGTATGTATATTTATTTTTTATCATATCTCATGTATCATTTCTAGACTTTTTAGTTTCATTGGACTTTTGGACATTTGTATGTACATTTTGATGAGTGATGCTATGCAGCGACAATGAGTTCTGATGATGTATTGCATTTGTTATGATGATATGAGATGGATATGCATTGATTTCTTTGCTTATGTGACATGGATATTGCTATATGATCTACTGACTAACATGATTTGCAAGATGATGTGTTATGATTATGATATGATGATGTGCTATATGATGTGTACTAATGATCTTATGTAGGTGGATGATGATGGGAAAATGCAATATGTTGAGATGATATGATTATGAATTATGAATGATGTGGAAATGTGATGTTGGTATGAAATTTTGGTGTTTTTGAATTTGCAAAATGTTATAAATGATGATGATGTGATGTGATGATGTTGCCATATGATATGTAATATGAATCAAATGTTGTATAAATGGTATTTGATAACCAATGACATGTATGAAATAAATATGAAAAAGATTGATGATATGATATAATGTAGATGTAATGACATGAAATGTGATGAAATGTAATGAAATGAAATGTGATGAAAGGACATGAAATGGGATGACATGAAATGCTATATAATGGAATGATATGCAATGTGATATAATTTAATGAAATGAAATGTCATGCAATGTAATGAAATGAAATGTGATGTAATGAGATGAAAATGTAATGTAATGAAATGATAAAATGATAAAATAATGTAATGAAATGGTAATAAGATGAGATGAAAATTGAATGATATGCTATGCGATCGAATTAAATGCAATGGAATGAAATGATATGATATATGATGATGGAATGTAAGGATTTTAAATGAGATGAAGAATAATGTGTAATGTAGTGATATGAAATGTAATGATGAAATGAAATAATAAAATGGAATGAAAAGAGATGATAAAATGAAGTATAAAGGGACTTGAGACGATAAAATGATATGAGCCAATGAGATGATAAATGAGAAAATGATAAAATGGAAATGTTATGGAAAATGTAACAAGAAAATTAAAATGATGTAGAATGATAATAATTGTAATGCAATGAAATGAAAGAAAAAAAGAAGAAGATGAAATGCAATGTAATGATATGCAATGTGATAAGATGAAATGATATGTAGTGAAATGATATGGAAGGAAATGAAATGGAATGATAAAAAGATAAAATGAAATGGAATGATCCAATTTGAAATGATATGTAATGATGGATGGCATAATAAATAAATGGTTAAATGTATGAATGAATGCAATGATAAAAGAAATGATGATGATAAAAAAATGAGAATATTTGATGATATGCAATGAAACGATATGAAATATAATAATGTAACACTATATGATATGCACAAGACCAAGATGAAATGATAATGAAATGAGGATGAAGCAAATGTCCAAATTTCCTCCACATATATTCCAAAGAGACATGACAACCGTTGATTTATTCGTTCAGCTTTGCTTGAAACTCTAATGCGAATCCAGTGTGCAAAATATATACAATGATCTAAAATGAAATGCAACTAAATAAAACCAATTATTCATTGAGCCTTTGGGTAGCTTTCTTGAATCATCATAGAGCCTTATTAAATGTTGGAAGTATGTACAAGCATCATAGGGGAGATTAGCACCGATGATGACCTAAGTACCACTTTCATGATTTTTGATATACCAAGCGAACACAAGCATTGAGGTATAATTGAACCGAGATGACCTGAGCATTTCTTGCATAAACAGGCAAAGACTAACCACCTTCTGAAGCAAACATGGAACTGTCGTGAATGATATGCTTTTAGAAATCATGTTTTACAACGTATTTGCATCAAATCGATAGTTAACCTCAAGACAACAGATAAAGAAAAATCATCCTCCTTCCTTGCCACTCTAGCTCAGTACATCATTGAGTGTGCTCTAGAGAGATGATATCAAAAAATCAAACAATCATTGTTCAAAATGTAAAACTAATATTTCAATCATTATTCAAATTTTAGATCATCCAGATATGAGTCATGATATGGTATTTTGCTGAAAAACCCTTTGTGATATGGATCAATGATGGGATAACTGTTTGTGTATTTTTATTGTTTTTTTGCATAACTATGTTCTATAGTGTTGTTGAGTTGTTTTGGTAAATCCTGAAAGTTGGTTGCCCCAGAGTATGTCAATGTTTTCCCCCAATATTTGACACAACTTGGTGAAATGGATATGTACAATAATCAAGCTATGGTAAGACATTATCACTCTAGGAAAATGATGGTGATATGATGCTGGTATGACCCTAAGATATAGAAAGATGCATGAAAAGAAAGCCTAGTGCAAAACATGAACTAATAGATGGAGAGCTACAAATAGCGTCTATTTGCCATATTTTCACTATTTATTTTTATTGCATTTTTCCCCTCTTTCTTTTTTTTTTTGCTACCAAGATGCCTGTTTGCCAGGTTTTCACCAAGGTAATCATTTTCCAGGACTTTTTCTATTGTTTTTGTGTTTCTTCATGATCTTTTTCTGCTATTTTTGGATTTCTTTAGGACTTTTTCTGATGTTTTTGGATTTCTTCAAGACTTTTTATGATGTTCTTGGATTTCTTCAAGAATTTTTCTGATGTTTTTGGATTTTTTCAGGACTTTTTCTGATGTTTTTCAATTTCTTCAAGACTTTTTCTGATGTTTTTGGATTTCTTCAGACATGATATTTTTTCAGGTGCATGTTGTTGATGGGTTCATCAAATAGGTCTCTATCTGGCATTGAAAACTTGTATGCTCCTGAACCATATACTGCTATGACCACATACAGACCCAGCCAATTAGGTTCAAACTTTCCTTTCTTCTCTCAGTCTTGCTGCTTGCATTTGTTCTCTTTTAGAACAAGATCACCAACTTGAAAGGTACATGGTTTGACTATGTGATTATAGCTATGAGACATCATTTGTTGATATACTTTCAAATGATCAGTTGCTCATTGTCTCTTTTCATCCAGAAGTTCTAATTCTTGAAGTTGGGAAACTCTATATTCATCATCTATGATTAGACCTTTCAGAGATACTCTGAGTGATTAAATCTGAACTTCTAATGGTAGGAGGGCTTCTACTCCACATACAAGAGAAAATGGTGTTGCTCCTATTGGCATTCAGATACTAGTTCTATAGGCCCACAATGCGGGATTAAGTTGAACATGCCAATCTTTCCCTGCATCATTCACAGTCTTCTCTAAAATTTTCAATATTGTTTTGTTTGAGGCCTCTACTTGGCCATTCCCTTGTGGATAATAAGGTGTTGAGTATCTGTGTTGAATATGGAAGCTCTCACAAAGTTCGTCAACATCCTAATTCTTGAATGGTCATCCATTATCTGTAATGATGGAGTTGGGAATGCCATACCGGCAAATGAGATAATTGAGTATGAATGATGAGATTTGTTTGTTGGTGACCTTAGTGAGGGGGACTACCTCAATCCACTTGGTAAAATACTTGGTCGCTATGATGATGAACTTGTACCCATTTAAAGATGAAGGATGAATCTTGCCTACTAAATCCAAGCCCCATTAAGAGAATGGCCAGGTTGGTACAAACGGTTGTAGTTCCTGTGTTGGTGCATGAATGAGATTTCCATGTATCTGACATTTAGAGTATTTTGTTACAAAAGTGAATGATTCCCTCTCCATTGTGGGTCAATAGTAACCCATTCTAATTAGTTTCTTGGTTAAGGTTAGTCCACTTGAATGATTACCACAAATGCCACCATGAACTTCTTGTAAAGCTTTATTAGATTCGTCATGTTCAAGACATTGAAGTAAAGTACCATCAAGACATAAAGAGTGTTAGCGATAAGGGTATAGCAAGAGGATTGGTGGATAAAATTGTGCTTTTGGTTACAGGATAAGTCAAATGGTAAGATGTCATCTTTTAGGTAGGCATAAATCTTGCCATACCATGGTGAGTTGGATCGTACTAAGTGGTAGATGATTTGGCTTTTGAGTGTGTCATAAGTAGGTGTAAATGATTGTTCCACCAGAAATTTTTAGGAAGCCTGAGTTTCTGGGAGTTGTAACAATGAAGCGATTATGGCCATAGTGTCAGCTGCTTTGTTATCAAGCCTTGGAATTTGTATGAACTTGATGTTTACAAAATATTTTTTGAAATCGTCAACCATTTTCTTATATGGAAACAATTTGTCATCTTTGGTCTGATAGTCATCATTGATTTGGTTAATGACTAACTATGAGTCACCATAGACTTGTAATTTTGTGATCCTCCATTCCAATGCTATTTTGAGTCCAATGATTAAAGCTTCCTATTCGGCTATGTTATTATTACATGGAAACATTAACTAATATGACTAAGGAATGGCATTTCCTTGAGGGGTGACAAAGATTATGCTTTCCCTTGATTTGTGTTGAGTAAGGAGCCATCAAAATATAATGACCAAGGTTACTTTGACTCTACTGTGAAGACATCAGCATCTAGAAATTTAATGTGCATGGGATGTTCTGCTTGTAGGGGTGCTTTAGCTAGTTGGTCAGCAATAGCTTGTCCTTTGATTGCTTTGCAATCCATATAATGGATATCGAACTCCCTTAAGATCATGACCCATTTTGCTAACCTTCCTATCAACGTGGCTTTGCTTAACATGAGTGGATCAATCTTTGCAACTAGATTGATTGTATGAGTCAACATGTAGTGTCAAAATTTTTGTGAGGTGAAGATGATAGCTAGGCAAGCCTTCTCAATGAAAGTGTAGTTGAGTTCATGACCTGTTAATGTTTGGCTGATATAATAGATTGCATGTTCTTTTCCTGTAGAGTCTTCTTGTGCTAACAATTCCCCCAAAGATTCTTTTGTAGCAACAATGTATAAGATGAGTGGTTTGTTTAGATTTGGTGGTATCAAAACTAGTGGGTTCATTAAGTATTGCTTATTTTTTTAAAGGCCATTTCACACTTATCATCCCATTTGAAAGGAACATTCTTATGTAGTAGATGTGTGAAAGGTAGACATTTATCTGCTAGTTGTGCAATGAATCTTCATATAGATTGAAGTCATCCCTGTAGTGATCTTAACTAACTGATATTCCTTGGTGGAGGCATTTCCATGATTGCTTGTACCTTGGTGGGATCTACTTCAATTCACTTTGCTAAAACTCTATATCCCAAGAGTTTTCCAGATGTGACTCCGAAAATGCATTTCTTAGGGTTGAGGCGTACTTTGAAATTTTCCAATCTTGCAAATATTTTTGATAATATCTTGAGATGTCCTCTTATGTATGATTTTTCCAGTATATCGTTGACGTAATCTTCCACGAATGTGTGAATCATGTCATGAAAGATTGTAGTCATAGCTCTTTGATATGTAGCTCTGATGTTCTTCAAACCAAATGGCATGATGTTCCAACAATAGGTCCCCCAAGGACATGTGAAAGTTGTTTTGTCTTGGTCTTTAGGTGCAATCTTGATTTGGTTATAACCAGAAAAACTATCCATTAGTGAATACATGGAATGGCCAGCTATTAGATCAACTATAGTATCAATGCTTGGAAGAGGAAAATCATCCTTAGGACATGCCTTATTAAGATCTCTGAAATTTGTGCACATTTGAACACTTTTTTCAGGCTTGGATACAGGAACAATGTTGGAGATCCATTCTGCATAGTCAATTGATCTTATAAACCCAACATCAAGGATTTTCTTAAGTTCTTCTTTAACTAGTAGTGCCACATGAGGATGCATCTTTCTAAGTGTTTGTTTCACAAGTTTTGCTCCTGGTTTAATGGACAAGTGATGCATTATAAGATTCGGATCAAGACCTAGCATATCTGCATAAGACCAAGAAAAATTGACTTGATTTTCTCTAAGAAATTTCATGAACTTCGGTACTTCTTTATCTGTCATTGATTCAGCCAACTATAGAATCCTCAGTTTCTCTATAGTTTCAAGATTAACTACTTTCGTAGGCTCAATCAAAATAGGTGATCGCTCATGATAGTGCTCTGGGAGAGTTTCAAGTATCCCATCATCTGGTGCCTTAAAAAGGTTTTCACCATCTGATAAGCTCTTTGTTTTATCTTTTGCTTGACCTAATACTGCTAGATTCTAGTTTTCACCATTAGATCTTTCTTTTTGATTTTTAATTTTGTAGCTAGGAAACTTGACACTCCCCTGACTAAGGATCTCATGCCAAAAATCACCAGTGGAACAATCATTTACATTATCTGTGGAAAGGAATTTTATGATAGATTCATCAGTTGGAAATATAGGTATATCGAGAGGTTCAGATAGATCCCAGTCAATGAGATCGTGATGTATTAGTGGTAGCAAGTCATTAGATTGCGTGAAATTGGCTATGGTTATAGTCATAACAGAGGTGTCTATAGGATCTGAGGTATGAGGTAGATCAATGATGGTATTGTCCTCACGATAGTCTTATTTGATTAAATCTAACTTAGTATCACTAGAATCATAGTTGCGTTGTAGTTTAGATTCATGTGGTTGGGTCCTTGAACCTTCTCCTTTGATTAGAGTAGGTGCATACTTGTGTATAACATCAACCTATTTATCCCTCTAGAATTCATCATTATGGAGAGTATCCCATTCATATTCTCTAGAGTTTGTGTTAGAGCTATTATCGATGAAATTCTGACTTATTGTTAAGCATGCTTCCTTTGGATCAGATCCTTCTTGCAAAGTGAGCACAATATTATTCAATTGTTTGGATATTGTTTCCTTTGAGCTAGTATCATATGTTGGAATATGTGCCTCAATCTCACAGGCTATAACCCTTGGAAAAAAAAAGCCACTATGACATTCATGTTGTCTGGCCGACTAGCAGTTTAATAACCTTGTGTTTTGCTCATGTTGTTGAGACAAAGTTTAAGTCTTTCCGAAGGAGCCTATCACTATGAATTGGTGCATTCACTATAACCTTCTGCCATGTGGAGATCTCTGGATGATGGGTTGGTGTCTAGCAGATGTCGGTGTGACCTATGGTGACTGGACCATCGAGGTAACTCAAGTGTGTTGGTATGTCATCCTAGCAACATGCAGAAGTCTTGCTGATGTGTATCCACTTGGAGTCTTTGAGATAACATAAGGGATCAAAAAGAATTATTGGCGACTAGGAGAAGTCTCACCGATAAGTAGGAATCATTGGGGTGACTTGAACTCTCAGGAAGATCTCTTGGCGACCAGGAGAAGTCTCACCAATAAGCAAGAATCATTAGGGTGACTTGAACTCTCGGGAAGATCTCTTGGCAACTGGGGAATGTCTCGTTGATAGCACATGGAGTCATTGGTTCAGTGTGACTCCTAGCGAACAGTGTTTTAGAATAGCATGGAAGCCTTGGTAAGAAGTCTTGTTGAAGACCGACTCTCTCACCGATGGTTGTGAGACTTCGGTATAACACATGTGTTTTGGTATGTTGTCTTACTGAATGTTGATTGTCTCACCAACAGTATACATGTGGAGTCATCGGTATGCCTTGAAGGATTCGGTATGAAGTCTTGGTGAAAGCGATAAGTCTGGCTAATAGGATAGACTCGGGGTAACTTGGAACCTGTAGGGTGATGTCTTGGCGAAGGGTGTTTGTCTTACCGATGGGAATACTAATGTCAGTATGACTCTTGGCAATTGTTTAGAGTTTGGCATAACATGAAGCTCGGTATGACATGTTTGCTTGATGAGAGATCTTGGCAAAAGATGAATGTCTTGCCGATTGTTAGGTGCTTCAGTGAAACTTGAGGAGACTCTTGTTGATAGATGGATGTCGATAGGAATACAATGGGTTTCATTATGACTTAAAGGCTCAATATGATCTCTCAATGAATGATGAAAGTCTTGGTGACTAAGGAACACTTCAAAATGACTTTTGAGCTGAGAGTAAAGTCTCATCAAATGGTGATTGTCTCACTGATGAGAATGTTGAGGTTGATGTGACTTGAAGACTTCAGTGTAATGTATTTGTGAAGAGTGATAGTCTTGGAAACTGATGAACTCTTCAGAATACCTTGTGATCTTCAATGTGAGGTCTTGGAAACATATTGAAGTCTAGGCGATATCAATAGTCATGACTTGTGGCATTAGGGAGACAGGGTTAGTGTCTCCCTAACATGTGACACAGTTGATTGTTTGTTGACCATTTGGATGACTGTCCTATGTGGTGTGACCTGGATGTATTATCTTCTATGCAAGGAAGTGGAAACATCTATGATTCTGAGCTGGTTGATTCGACAGTTGTGATCTCAAAGTTGGAAACAAACTGATTCATAGAGCCTGTTAGCTCTCAAAAATGCAGGTGGGATGCCTCAAGAGGCTGCCAATCTCTTGATATGCTTTAGGGTAACAGACAATGTCAAAAGAATTTAACCTTCTACTCTTCAGGTGCTATTAGACCTAGGCAGGTATACCTATCTGAATGAAGTAGACTTGTCTTATGATTATCTTTCTTGCACAATGATTTTTCCACAATGGTAGATGGAGGTGAACAAATGAATTCAAACTTGATAGAAATCTTCTTAATTTAAATCCTAAAATTCTTAATGAACAGATGTAAAGAAACTGAATGAATCTTAATGATGAAATTGTAGAGACCAGTGCCTTGTTGGATATACAGAGTCAAATGAAATCAAGATGAGCAACACTCTCTGGAGAAAACTAAAATTATCTGGCACACATTCTATTTACAACTTGTATAAACATGCAATATTGTAACTACTAAGCTCTACTTTAACAATCCAAATGAATCTCTCTGATTACTGTGATCAACTAAGAGGATTTTAATCTCTGCTTGAAAGAACCAATCAATTAATCACACAGATACAACAAATGTGCACTAATGAATTGAATATAAACTTGTTACATCAATTTAAATAACCATAAAGAATCCATCTTGGAGAAAACTTAGCAGTATTTTCATTGAATTCAACAAACAATTAACACCAAAAAAATGTAGCAACATCAACTAATTTTCATAAATACCTCCATTCTAAAATCATACAACAATAGTCTCTAATTGGATAATTTTATCCTAATGTATCTACTTGCTATGTATCGAATATCTAATAGTTTGTTCCCCTTTTACAATTAAAAAATGCTAATTTATACACTAGCATGAGAAAATAAATCATATTAGAAATCCATGTTGGCCACTGTAGAATTCAGGGAAAAATCAAGTCGGCTAGCAACGATAATTTAGCAATTTACATGTCAGCCTCAGCTATTCAAATTTCTATTTTTCATTTGTTGGAATAGTCGATGAGACAATACAGCAGCTATGCCAAAGGAAATTCAATCGTTAATCACTCCGCTTGGTGTTACTCGCTTTCGTCGTGGTCGCTTCTGTCAGGGAGATATCCTATAGATTGCTTAATGTTTCCCCAATAATTCCTTACCTTTCACATGTCGCCATGACCTATTACTCATTACACCAAAGACAAGAAGCATCTGCATGTTCCCTTTGTGTTTCATTGTAGCTTTGTGATATCGAGGAGATGTCACGTAGAATGCTTGAGTTATACCGAAAGCCATCAACCATTCTGTGCGTCACTATGAAAAATCAATCCTCATACTAACAAGTCCTCTTGTTTTCATCGATGAGACCGAAGGTCACTTGTCGAGACCTCATATCAATATCCCTTAGTCTAGCCAAAACAATATTGGTTCACATAGTTGGTAAGACAATTCACACTTTCCGAGACCACATGCCAAAAATCTTAACTTATGCCGATATTGCACCCCTTTATGTTGTCAGTCGGCGAGACATAACAAACCTCTCACTGAAAACCATCTCCCACTCGCTTTCACCAAGACAATTCAAAATTGGGGAGAGGTCCTAGAGAACCAACAAAGTCATACTGAAACATCCTGAGCACACATGATCACCGAGAGAATGCCAACCTTTCACCAAAAGCCATTCATAAAACACTATCTGCAAGACCTGACAAGTTCGCTATGACATAATACCAAAGCCAAGACCTTTTGATGATATGCCAATTCTTCCACCATTGGTCAGTGTGACAAAAGAAACTCATTGTATCCTCACACCGAAAGAAACCTGCTTGACTGAAGCAAAAACTCATATGAACTATCGGCGAGACCGAAGGTAACTTGCCAAGACCTCATACCGATAGCTCCAACTTATAATGATATGAATCCTCCTACCACTGGTTAGTAAGATGAAAGATATTTTCCAAGACACAATGTTGATACCGCCCAACTCTCGCCAATGTAGCCTCATTCAAGCCTGTTGCCGAAACCATGAAGAACTCCTGCCGAATGGTACCTACAAGAAAATTTAGATCACTGTGACATCAAATGAGTCTTGTAGAAAGGAAACATAGACTCATGTTAGCAGAAAATGCACAATGGGTCAGGGAGACAATAGTATTCTCATGTCGATAGGAACCAAGATGTAAAAAATGCATGACGCAATGAATTGTATGAGGAAATATGGAAAGATATGGATGAAATATGCACACGGTAGGACCAAATCTGGAAGTTTATGAGTGAAATCAACATGTGAAATCATCAAATTTTTATAGCCCTAATAGTGGCTCCGTCTAGTGATGAATGATAGTGAGATCATTGCAAGGATCAAGATCTTTGGATGAGCAGACAAGACACAAAATGATAAACCAGAGAGTAGAAATGAAGTGAAAGGCAATGGAAATGAATGGAAAATGAATGCAAGATGGAGATGAATGGAAAATGAGAGTGAAATGAAGATGGATGAAATCCTAAACTACTATGCATGGAAAATAATTTTAAAGAGGATAAGCAAGAGTTGTCCATGCACTGGAAACCCTTAATCCTCTATGTTGCTCAAGAGAAAAAATGCTTCAAGAATTGCCCATGAACAGTGTCATGTCCCCTTCCAGTTGACATCTCTCAGTACTAGTGATTAGCCTATTATGTGACCCTTGTAGGCTAATAGGATGGATAGAGGGTCTGGTTGAGGCTTGGTTTTGCTTTTGTTGGCAAAATCATTCAGTTTGGCTTTCGTTCAGGGTCATTCGGACATCATTTGCTTGACTTACTATTTTTAGTAAGTGGAGACACTCAACAGAGCACCCCTGCTATTTTTAGCAGTATGGTTTGGTCGTATGAAGATTTATTCACTTATCATCTGGCTTCAGACAGTTCATCATTTGGACCTGTTTTGAGAGAGATATTAATATTTTTTTGCTAAAATAATAATTAATTAATTAAAGGCTTATATTATAAAGTTATAATATAATTAAATATTATAACTTAAGTGACTTAAAAGAAGGGGTCGACCAACATGGAGAAGGGGCCACTTTTCAATTATATTTTATAATTAAAAGTGCGTTTGAGACTTTGGAAAACTTAAAAGAAAACTTTGAACTTTACTTAAATGATGCTTTTTGGAGAGAAGTCGACTTCTTGAAGAATATAATGATTTTATTGTGAAAAGAGCTCATTATGTTATGAAATCAAAAATTTTTCAAGTGCTTCTTCTGAGAACAAAGCCAAGGGTTCCAGTTTTCATTCTACATTGGAGAATGAACCATCTTCAGTGTCTACAGTTTAGAGGCTGTGAAATATCAACTGATTTATTGCTTGTCAGAGAGATAGCTTCATCCAGAGGTTATCACAGAGCTTCACCTTTTGAGATATCTTCAAGGTTTTGGTTTTGAGATTCTTTTGGGAAGGTTTCTTCATTTTAGGCATCCATTTTCCAAGATCTAGACACATTTTCCAAGGGTTGTACAAATCCATTGTGGTTGTTGTTGAGTTGTACTTGCTACTATAGGGCCGTACTTTTCAAGTATAGGTTGTACTTTTCATACAAGGTCAAATGCCTTTCCTTTTGGCAGTCTGTCTTCACCAACAGGGGCGTAGTTTCTTCTGGATCCATTTGCAAACAACAGACAGAAGGAGAAGTTGATTTATATGAAGGCTGTACCATTTCATGGGCATTTCAGTTTGTTGCAATGATCAAGTTTTTCACATAAAAGTTTTTGCTTTTTAGTTTACATGTTATCAAATCTCGGATGTAATAAGCCTAGAAGATCACTAAACATTTTGGCGTCAATAGATCAAGTAGTTTCAATCATTTTTAGACTTGTAATATTTTATTTTATTTTTACAAGAAATTTCTTTCAAAATCTCAATTCTATATTTGCATGCAAAAAACGAAAAAAAATAAAAAACAAACAAAGAAACAATTTAGTTTTTGGAATAGTGAGAACAAGGGTTTTTACAATGGTATCAGAGCAGTTTCCTGCCAGCCTGAGGGTTTGGGATTCATATGCAGTCACAGGAGGCTAGGCCTCATAGATATTATACTCACAGGAGAGCTTTGATTGATAGGGAACATGGTTTGAACAGGCAGCCAGGTACCATGGCTAAAAAAATAGAGATTCCTCAAAACCCTAGGGATAATGATGATGTAGAGGTCTTACACACTCTTAGAGATCTTCAGATAGACCAATAGTAGGTAACTGATGTATTGCAACAGTTGACCATGGAAATCCATAGGATAGGTATGCCTATGAGACCATCACCTCGTCATGACGAGAACAAGAGTGATGCAGGTTCATGGAGAACACCTAGGACTGTTTCACAGAAAGCAGACAGGCCAACTAGGCCTACTTTTGTGAGATAGGAGCCTGATGAGGTTATTGCAAGTGAGGAGCCTAAGGGAATGTTCGTTGATACTCTTATGGCAGCAAATGATGAGTGGGAGTTACTGACACTGGAGATCAGAGAGAGGATTACCTTTGATAGGTTTATCACACAAAAGAGAGAGCATCACAAGAATCAACAAGATTGGAGACCTATACATAATAATAATGATCTAAAGCATGCCACAAACATACTCACTCTAGCTATGTTTGACGGTAGTGGCAAGGTCACAGCCCAGGCCTGGATCAATAAACTAGATACCTTCCTCACATTGCATCCCATGTTGAGGAGGATGCTATTAGATATGCCAATTTACATCTTGAGGGAACAATGTATGATTGGTGGCATCACGGGATGGTGACACTTCAGCATGATCGGATCACCACTTACCAGGAGTTCGTAGATAGGTTGGTGGAATGATTTGATAAGAAGGATCCTGAGTCTTATTTTAGAGATTGAGCCCAGTTGCGACAGGTTGGTAGTTTGGAGTCCTACATAAGAGACTTCCAACGATTGTCAGTGATTGTTCCCAAAATATCAAAGAGGCATCTAGTTGTGCTTTTCATGGAGGGACTGTTGGAACCATTGAGAGGTTGTATCAAAGCATTTGATCCTTCGTCATTACAGGAAGCTATGAAGAAGGCACGTAGTATGGAATTTGCAGCACCATCAAGCAAATTCTACTCCAAAAATATTTCTTCATTTAGGGACAATAAGGGATTCAATAAAAATAAGGAGAAATCTGATTTTGAGAGTGACTCAAAGGGAAAATCAACAACACCCTTAGATTGTGAGACTCTTAATGATTTGCATAGGAAGAAGCTTTGCTTCTACTGCAAGGGTCCCTATGATGCTAACCATGATTGTCCTTTGCGGCCTAAGGGCAAGGCCAATAGAGTTATGTGGGCTTATTATGAGGATTTAGAATTTGAGAATTCTGAACAACAGGAGAGTTCTGAGGAGTCAAAATCAGAGGCTTAAGAGCCTAAGGTAGAGGTAGAGTCAGAGCTCCAAATCCAGGAGGCACGGTTGTTGAGTATTCAATAGAAGGGATCTTTCAGACTTCATGGATTTTTGGCGGGTCAAAGGGTTATCACCCTTCTAGACATAAGAGCCACCCACAATTTCATTGATGCTAGATTTGTGGAGAAGCATGGACTCATAACCAAGGAGTTTGAGGGCATTCGGGTTAAGGTAGCCGATGGTTACACTCTCAAGTGTGATCGTATGATCAAGGATCTTCCTTTGTGCCTGAATAATTATGAATTCAAGGATAATTACTATGTAGTGAATATGGGAGAAATTGATTTAGTTTTGGGCATGAAGTGGCTTCATTCCCTTGAGGAAGTTACACTTCGCCTCAAAGACATGGATATCCAGTTTGAGGTGAATGGGAAGACTCATATACTGAAGGCCATCTGGGACAATAACGTTAGGACTATTTCCTTCTGATGGATGGAGAGACTATGTGACATCACATGGTTGAGTGGGCTGTCGAGTGCACTTTGAAACCTATACAGGAAGGACAACATAAGTCCGAGTATCATCCTGACATTCAGTAGTTGAGAGTTAAGCATGAGAAGGTTTTCAGTGACATTCCACTAGGGAGACCTCCAAATAGGGGTATTGAGCACATCATAGAGCTTGAGGATGGAGCTAAGCCCATCATGATTACTCCTTATAGGCATCCAAAGTAGCTTAAGGATGAGATAGAGAAGACTATCAAGAATCTACTTGCTATGGGTCACATTCAACCAAGTAAATCACCATTTGCTTCTTTAGTTGTCCTAGTGAAGAAGAAAGATGGTACACTCCGTATGTGCATCGATTATAGAGTCCTGAATAAGAGGACCATAAAAAATAGGTACCCCATACCTCGTATAGATGAGCTTATTGATGAGCTCCATGGTGCCTATTATTTCATGAAGATAGACTTGAGATCAGGATATCACCAGACTAGAGTCTATGAGTAGGATGTTGAGAAGACTACTTTTCATTGTCATTGTGGACACCTCAAGTTTGTGGTGATGCCATTTGGGCTAACCAATGCTCCAATGACTTTTCAATCCACCATGAATAGGGTCTTCCACTCACATCTGAGGAGATATGTACTCGTCTTCTTCGATGATATTCTGATCTATAGCAAGACTTGGAAGGAGCATTTGGCTCATTTGGATATAGTACTCAGCATTTTGGAGAGGGATTCCTTGTACGCCAAGGAATCCAAGTGTGACTTAGGGATGACTGAGCTATTATACTTAGGTCATATCATCAGTGTAGAGGGAGTGTGGATGGATCCTGAGAAGATATGTGCTATTGTAGATTGGCCTACTCTGGTGAACCTTACATAGCTGGGAGGATTTTTTGGCTTGTGTGGTTTTTATTATAGATTTGTTAATGATTATTCATCCCATGCAGCACCTATGACAGATTTGTTGAAAAAAGGTGCATTCTGTTGGACTCCTGAGGCAAGGAGTGTTTTGTGAGGTTTAAGGAAGCGATGACTATGTGTCCAGTGTTAGCACTGCCAGATTTTACGAAGCCTTTTGAGCTTCAGTGTGATGCTTCTGGTGAGGCATTGGAGCAGTGCTTATGTAGGACAAGCACCTAAATATTTATGAGATCCGGAAACTCAAAGGACCAGAGAGGGTTTACAGTATTTATGATAAGGAGATGTTGGCCATAATGCATGCCTTGGCCAAATTCAAGTTTTGTATTAAAATTGATCACAATAGCTTGAGGCATTTCCTAGGGCAGCAAGATTTAAATGACCATCAACAGAAGTGGGTGAGTAAGCTATAGGCTTCTGACTTTGACATTACCTACATCAAAGGTACCTAGAATGTTGTGGCTGATGCTCTCTCACACCAGCCTTATCTGAGTTCTATGGTACATATTGTAGAGGACTGGAGGAATTTGATTGTGGTAGAGTATGCCAAGGATACTTGGGCATCTGGTATTGTTGAGGGATCTATGGTGGACACTAGGTACACACTTGTGAATGACTTGATCATTTACAAAAATAGCATTTTCTTGATCTCAAGATCTAAGATGAAGAGCACCATTATGCGAGCCTTTCATGATGTACCCATAGTAGGGAATCTTGGGTACTTCAAAATATATAGACAAGTTCAGGAAAGGTTTACATGGAAGGGTCTTAAGGCAGATGTTCTTCAGTATGTGCGTGAGTGCCCTGTTTGTCAACAGAACAAGCAAGAGAACACGTATTTGGTAGGATTGTTGCAGCCACTTTCAATTCCTGATAAGAAGTGGCAATGCTTGTTGATGGATTTTATTACGGGCTTGCCTAAAGCCCAAGGACATGATTGCATATATGTAGTTGTGGATCGGCTGACGAAGTATGCCCACTTCTTTCTGATTACCACCACTTACATAGCTACACAGGTAGTAGAGGTTTTCTTCCATGAGGTTTTTATATTACATGGGTTGCCTTAGAGCATAGTTAGTGATAGGGATAGTCAGTTCCTAGGTCACTTCTGGTAGGAGGTGTTCAGAATTTGTGGGACTGAGCTTACACTGAGCACCAATTACCACCTGCAGACTGATGGTCAGACAGAGATAGTGAACAAATGGGTGGAAGGTTACCTCAGGAATTACATTGCAGGCCAGCAAAAGGCATGGGTCAAGTGGATATATCTATGTTAGTATTTTTACAATACTACTTTTCACATGACCATTCAAATGTCCCCCTTCATGGCGTTGTATGGTTATGAGGCACCTAGTTTTCTAGATTTGCTATTGAGTGACAGTAGAGTGCCTAGTGCTAGAGATTTATTGCAAGAGAGTCAGGACACTATGAGGGATCTCAAGGAAAATATCGCTAAGGCATAGAATCAGCAAAAGCAATATGCAGATCAGAAGAGGACAGAGAGATCTTTTGAGGTGGGAGACATGGTATATCTCATGTTGTAGCCCTACCATCAGTCTACTCTTAGAAAGAGTGGTTCGGAGAAGCTTAAGCCGTGGTATTATGGTTCTTTCAGGATTATGAGGCATGTTGGAGAGGTGGCTTATGAGCTAGAGCTTCCGGTGGATAGCAAGGTCCACAATATTTTTCATGTGTCACGTCTCAAGAAGGCATTGGGACACTGTGTGGTACCTTCAGTAGTTTTACCTCCCTTAGATGACGAGGGAAAGTTGATCTTAGTACCTGAGTCTATCCTAGAGTACAGAGATAGATAGTTGTGTAGGAGGACTATCAGGGAATATTTGGTGAAATGGAGAGATTTACCAGTGGAGGATGCTACGTGGGAGAGCGAAGAGATTTTGTAGCATCCGGAGTTGAGATTGCTTGAGGACAAGCAATTTCAGGAGGGGCGGACTATCATGTCCCCTTCCAGTTGACATCTCTTAGTGCTGGTGATTAGCCTATTATGTGACCCTCATAGGCTGATAGGGTGGATAGAGGGTCTGGTTGAGGCTTGGTTTGGCTTCTATTGGCAATATCATTCAGTTTGGCTTTCGTTCTGGGTCATTCAGACATCATTTGCTTGACTTACTATTTTTAGTAAGTGGAGACAATCAGCAGAGCACCCCTGCTATTTTTAGCAGTATGGTTTGGTCGTATGCGGATTTAGTCACTTATCATTTGGCTTTAGATGGTTAGTCATTTGGACCTGTTTTGAGAGAGATATTAATATTTGTTTGCTAAAATAAATATTAATTAATTAAAGGCTTATATTATAAAATTATAATATAATTAAATATTATAACTTAAGTGACTTAAAAGAAGGGGTTGACCAACATGGAGAAGGGGCCACTTTTCAATTATATTTTATAATTAAAAGTGCATTCAAGACTTTGGAAAAATTAAAAGAAAATTTTGAACTTTATTTAAATGATTCTTTTTTGGAGAGAAGTCGACTTCTTGAAGAATATAAGGATTTTATTGTGAAAAGAGCTCATTATGTTATGAAATCGAATTTTTGTCAAGTGCTTCTTCTGAGAACAGAGCCAAGGGTTCTAGTTTTCATTCTGCATTAGAGAATGAACCATATTCAGTGTCTATAGTTCAAAGGCTGTGAAATATCAACTGATTTATTGCTTATCAAAGAGATAACTTCATCCAGAGGTTATCACAGAGCTTCACCTTTTGAGATATCTTCAAGGTTTTGGTTTGAGATTCTTTTAGAAATTTTTCTTCATTTTAGGAGTCCATTTTCCAAGATCTGGACACATTTTTCAAGGGCCATACAAATCCATTGTGGATGTTGCTGAGTCGTACTTGTTGTTGCAAGGACGTACTTTTCAAGTACAGACCATACTTTTCATACAAGGTCAAACACCTTTCCTTTTGGTAGTTTGTCTTCACCAACAGGGGCGCAGTTTCTCCTGGATCCATTTGTAAACAATAAACGGAAGGAGAAGTTGATTTATATGAAGGTTGTACCATTTCATGGGCATTTCAGTTTGCTACAATGATCAAGTTTTTCACATAAAAGTTGTTGCTTTTTAGTTTACATGTTATCAGATCTCAGATGTAATAAGCCTAGAAGATCACTAAACATTTTGGCATCAATAGATCAAGTAGTTTCAATCATTTTTATACTTGTAATATTTTATTTAATTTTTACAAGCAATTTCTTTCAAAATTGCAATTCTATATTTGCATGCAAAAACTGCAAAAAAATAAAAAACAAACAAAAAAACAATTCAATTTTTGGAACAATGAGAATAGGGGTTTTTATAAATAGGCAATTCATGATCTTCACCAGCCATATTCTATAGATAATATGAGTCTTCACCCTTCTTTCCAATGACAACAAAAGGTCCTAGCCACAAAGCTTCAAATTTACCATGTTTCCCCTTCTCCTGACACCTTGCATTCCACATCAACACCAAGTCATTCTCCTCAAATTTTCTATCCTTTGCCTTCTTTTCAAATAGATACTTCATCTATGTTTGTAACTTCATGTTTTTATTTTGGGAACTTCTCCTTATTTCATCAAGTTTAGCTAGTTGCTCCATTCTTTCTTCCATAGGTTCAAGAACATACAAATCTTCTTGAAGGACAAACCTGTTGACCGGTAACAAATTTTGCAAAGGAATCCTGGCCTGTGCTCCATACACCAATTCAAATGGGGACTTTCCAATTTCCCTTCTCACAGTAATCCTATCAGCCCACACAACCAGTCTCAATTTTGAATCCCAAGCTTTCTTGTTTTGACTCAACATCCTCCTTATAATCTTCAAAAGACTCTTATTACTAGATTCAGCTTGACCATTAGCTTGTGGATGGTAAGGAGCTGCATAAGAAATATTAATGCCATATGTGTCACAAAAACCTCTGAACTCATCTTATCTAAAAAACATTCCATTGTCTGTGATTAACTTTAGTGGTGTACCAAATCTGGTGATAATGTTGTCCATCAAGAAATTTGTCACCACTTTGCTTGTATCCTATTTAGTTGTGATTGCCTCTACCCACTTGGTAAAATAATCAGTAGCAACAAGTATCCACTTGTGTCCTCCACTTGATCTTTCCTGTATCTGTATAATGAAATCAATTCCCCATTGATGAAAAGTGGCATCAACTTGCAACGGTTGAATTGGTAAAGCTCCTTGATACTTTAGTTTTCCAGAGAACCTTTGGCAAGCTTCACACTTTCTTACATGTGTAAAAGAATCATTAAAAACTACAGGCCAGTAGTAACCTGCCTTGAGAATTTTGTGTTCAGTTGTTTTTGCTGAATAATGTCCTCCACAAACTCCTTCATGCATTTCACTTAGGATATTTTTGGTCTGAGATTCATCAAGACATAACAACAACATACCATCCCTATTTTTCCAAAACATATCTCCATCCATGAAAACATATTTCGATGCTTGCAACTTTAAAGTTCTCTTTTGGCTGTCACTCAATCCCTTTGGACACTTTGTGAACTTAAGGTAATGCATGATATCAGTATACCAAGGGGTGTGCTCAATGCTTGCAACTGTAATCCCTTCATCTACATTACAAACCAGATTTGCTTCAATATTTGATTCTGCCATCAACCTAGCCAAGCCTTGACCCCTTACTAATTTGGTAATCTATATCTCCATATCAAATTCTTGGATCTTGTTAATCCATTTGCATCTTTTTCCTATTACTTCAAACTGTGTCAAAATATCTTTGACAACTACATGAGGGACATAAGCAATCACCTTTGCTCCAACAAGATATGGTCTGAAAACTTTTGTAGCTTTTACTAATGTAAATGCCTATTTTTCCATTATGTCATATTTCAATTCAGACCCTTGTAATGACTTACTGAAGAAAGACACAAGATTTTCATGACCATCCTCATTCTTTTGTAACATAACAACAACAATAGTATGCATTGAAGAAAATGAAAATATTTGAATATATTTTGTAAAGTCTAGAGATTTAAGGATATGAGTTTCCTTGATGGCCCTTTTGATAGATATAAAAGCTTCCAAGGCCTCTGTAGTCCATTCCATTTTTTGTCCTTTCTTCAACATTTTTGATATGGGCTTAATGATCTCAGTAAAGTTAGAAACAAATCTCCTAACAAAATTAATCTATCCAAAGAATGATTGAATAGCCTTAATAGTTTTGGGAATAGAAATTCTATCAATGGCCTCAACCCTCTTAGGATCTATCCTAATTCCTTCTTTTGAAACAATATGTCCTAAGAGCTTACCTTCTGTGACTGCAAAATGACACTTCTTAGGATTTAAGTTGATACCATATTCTAGGGCTTTAATAATACATTTTCCAGATGTTGTACATGATCCTCAACCTTCTTAGAAATAAGTAGTCAGGTCATCCTAGTACACCACCATGATAGCATTGATCAAATCTACAAATGTCACGTCCATAGCTCTTTGGAAAGTCACTCCTACATTAGTGAGACCAAATGGCATTCTTATGTACACATACATTCCCCAAGAAGTTGTAAATGTTGTCTTATATTGCTTAGATTCTTTGACTTTAACTCGGTTGCATCCTAAAAACCCATCCATCATAAACAACAATTCACAGCCTGTCACCATGTGCAATGTAGCCTCCATATTGGGTAGAGGATAATTGTCCTTGAGAGATGCCATATTCAAATTTCTGAAGTCCACACATAATCTGATGTCTCCATTTTTCTTCCTCATTGGGACCAAATTTGAGACCCACGTTCAGTGCCTGATTGGTTTAATGATTCCCCCATCTCTGAGCTTTGTCAATTCTTCTTGCATTTTAAGCTCCAATGTTGGATTTATGGGTCTTTGCTTCTTCCTGAATGGCTTAGCATCTAGCTTCAATGGTATTTCATGCTGAAACAAATCTTCCCTGTATGCTTTTATATCTTCATAAGACCAAGCAAACACATGCTTATACTTTCTCAGCAGCTCTATCAACATTCTTCTAATTTTAGGGCTGATTTTCTTTCCTATGTACAACTTTCTTAGTGCTATCTCAGTACCCAAATTAACTTCTTCAATATATTCTATTCTAACTGGTGTTTGCTTCATGAGGGACCAATCATTTCCATCATATAGCCTCTCCAATGCCACTAAGCCCTTAGGAAGCTTAAGCTACAAGATCTCCTTTCCAAACACTCTTTTCTTCCCATCCACTTTTTCAACAAAAGCATTGAAGTCAATTTCCTGAGCTTCATATTGATCAATAAAATTGAGTAATTTCAAAAGGTCGGTATCATAATTGAAAAATTTCCAACTATAAATGTTATCAGGAACAGTAGGCCTTGTCTTGAACTCAATCTGTGAAACCCCAACTAATGTGATATCATCTCTTTTGAGCGCCACATTTGCTAAAAAATCAGCCATTATATTATGTGACCTTTCAATCTACTCAATTGAGAAGGCATCAAATAATTCAATTGTGTCCCATGCATTATTTCTATATTGCTTTAATCTTTTGTGCTTTACTACATACTTGGATTTAATTTGTGAAACAACCAACTCAGAATCACCCAAAACGGCCAGCAATTTAGTCTTGTGTTTCACAACTATGTTCAGACCTGTCAACAAGGCTTCATACTCTGCCACATTGTTTGTACATTCAAATGGTAACAAAAATGAATATTTAAATGTAACACCTTTAGGTGAAACAAAAAAAATCCTAGCACCATTACCTTCTTGGCTGCATGCTCCATCAAAATACATCTTCCACACTTCATTGCAGCTTTGTGCCACATGTTTTTCAATTGGATCACTATTGGTTAATTCTGGCTGGGCTGATTCAATCTTAAAACTTCCAAGATCAACATCACAGAAATAATTGATCTGATCTTGAGGTACATAGTCAACAAGCTGGTTCATTCTTTTCTCTCTATACAATTTGACCTCTTGACCACTCACTGGAATAGTAGCATAAGATAAATCAAACTAGATGTTTCCCCCAACTGCTATTGTCCATTGTCTTGACAAGAGCATACCAAATTGTGGAGGAGTATCAATCACCATTATATCTATATTATAAGCCACCTGTGGATAAGTAGCCAGCTTAACTTCAACTCCTCTCATAATGCCTACCACAGGAATAGGTTTGTTATCCACTGCATAACACTTGCCTTCACATGTATCAACCCACATGCCAAGCTACTTCATAACTCCTACTGGCATGATATTTATAGCAGCACCAGAGATTATCATGCAATTTCTCAATAGTTTGTTATTTATGAGTAATTTAGTGAAAAAAGGATCCACTTGAGGGGGAGTTGTTAATACATCACTCAAGTAGACTTCTAGGATATTTAATTTATCCTGCCTATTGACTGCTTTAATTCCTCCCCTATTCTTAGAATTCACATGTTTTTCATTTCCATTCGTTATCAATTGAATAGTAGTGTCCCTATATTCTTTTATTTTCATCATTTCAAGTAGTAGGACAAACATTTTTACCTGGGATAATGCTTGAGTGAAGTCAAAAGAAGAGCTCTCCACCTTAACAGTCTTTTTCAGTTCTTGCGCATCTCCTTTGTTTTCTTCCTTTTCTTTTTTATTAGGTTGGCCAGGTGCTTGTGTCTCTTTATGTAATTCCTGCACTTCCTCTTTAACTTCCTATTTTTGGATAGGCTTCTATTCACCTTTATCATGCTACTTATTTTCTAATTTCTTCACAATTCCTTATGCAATCTTCTAATCTTTCATAAAGATTCCCCCAGGAACGCCTTCTCATTTACTGTTTTGTTTCTCAACCAGTATTTACTCCTTGCTTCCTCAACTGCAGCAATATTCAGTCTCTCTATCTCTTCTTTGGTGAGTATCCTCACACTGCATAGAGCAGGCACCTCAATAGAATGTGGATTTATGTAATCTTCCTCAGAATCAGAAAAGACCTGTTGTTCAGCCATATGGACATTATATTTCTGATTTGAAACATCATATTCGTAACCTTCATCCTCTAAAGATGAGTATCCTTCCTTGGCATGGTAAAAAGCATTTGAAGTCAAATAAACCTTGTGATCCTCTCCATTATTTTTCATCAATATTCCCTCCTCTTGCATCCTTTGAGCTACAACACAATAATATGGAGAATGTGGTTTATCACAAACTTCACAAAAGTAAATATTACTCATCATGTAAGTTCCCTTTTTGCTCAATGGATCAGGAGTCTCTTTGTTTCTAGGCCTAGCTGTTATAGGTTTTCCATCCTTCTAGTCTATATTATATGGCATGTCATCCAACCTCAGCCTTTCATTTTTGTATGTGTTCTCCTGTCTATACTGATAATTATTGCTTTGCTAAGGAGCCCTAGGGTTATCTCTTTTATTGATTATACCAGTAGCCTTCCTATTGTTTTCAATTGTCAATGCTATCTTTTGAGCTTCGGCTAGATCTCTTGGGAATCTATTTCTCAATTCATATCCTATTTTAGGATCAAATTCATTTAAATAAACACTCAAAGCTACAAAATCTGGTAGCCTTGATCCAGAAGGTACCTTAGTCTGCAACTTATTGAATCTTCAGTTGAAATCATAAATTGAATCATTCTGATTTTTTTGAATTCGCATCAGTTTATGAAGAGCTACATCTAGTGCATTTAGATTCCCATATTGTTCTAAGAATCAATCTTGGAATACTTGAAGAGAATTGATTGAAAATGTAGGCAAGCTATTAAACAATTCCCTAGCATCTTCAATAAGAGACATCATAAATAGCTTCATTTTGTAAATCTTCATATGGCACATCTATGTCTTGGATGAAAACATTGTAATTCTTTAAATGCTCTTCAGCAGTGATTGCATTATTCCCTATAAATTTGGGCACCATACCCCTCCAACTGCCATCCATAGGGTAAGGGTATAACTAAAAACCCGCTAAATCAAATTGTTTGATCATGGTTGTATGCTGATGAGGGGGAGGAATAGGTGGACATTGATGCTGATGCATGGGATTATTGTACTATGCATTATACTATGGGATAAAAGACTGACCAAGAGGTGGATGCATAGTTGTATGCTATGTGGGAGTATGAGGTGGATGATTTGGCTGCTTATAGTGATTCCTAGTCTGATAGTTCTGAGCATTCGATTGATTAGATGGCCCTGCACCATGACTACCCTACTTATGAGGTGGCACATACTTTGGGGGGCAATCAGCTATATGATCAGTAACTTGTGCTTTCAGCAATTTGGATTCTTTTATTACTTGTATCATCTGGTCCTTTTCCTATTCTTTTCTGTCCTTTTCTTAGGATTCAAATAGCGCCTTGATTTCTTCAAAACTCAAAGATTCATAATCTTCTTGAGGAGATGCATGATCAATAGGTTCATTCTGATCACCCTGCATTTCTAGATTATATTCCTGCCTCTTTCTAGCTTCAAACTCAGCTTTTTTATGAGGATCGAGAGAAGGGAAAGGATTTCTTTGATCTTCTGGGGTACAAGGCTCTACACTTGAATCATCTCTCCATGCATCATAGAAATTATATGTTTCACAATGTGCTTTTGGTGCTTTGTATTTGTATGTTATGCACATGTCCTCATTGATCCTCTTTCCTTTATTAGTTATGTCATCTTTGTGTGTCCACCTACTACTGATAGCAGGAGCTCCAGTATGACCTCCATTGTACTGAGATCTTCTTCCATTCATGATGAACAGTTGCTACAAAATTGTTGTCAGAGTTGCCACTCACTTTTTTCAAAAAGAGAGATAATACTTAATGTTTCTTATTCCTAGCGGAGTCTATATATAGTTCCTAACTCTACGAAATTCCTTGATTCTAAATGTGTTCCCCAGTAGAGTTTCCAATTTGTTAGCTCTCAAAAATCCAAGCAGGATGCCTCAAGAGGCTGCCAATCTCTTGATACACTTTAGGATAATAGACAAGGTCAAAAGAATTTAACCTTCTACTCTTCAGGTGTTGCCAGACCTAGGTGGGTATACCTATCTGAATGAAGTAGACTTGTCTTATGATTATCTTTCTTGCACAATGATTTTTCCACAATGGTAGATGGAGGTAAACAAATGAATTCAAACTTGATAGCAATCTTCTTAATATAAATCCTAAAATGCTCAATGAATAGATGTAAAGAAACTGAATGAATCTTAATGATGAAATTGCAGAGACTAGTGCCTTGTTGGGTATGTGGAGTCAAATGAAATCAAGATGAGCAACACTCTCTAGACAAAACTCAAATTATCTGGCACACATTCTATTTACAACTTGTATAAACTTGCAATATTGTAACTACTAAGCTCTACTTTAACAATCCAAATGAATCTCTCTGATTATTGTGATCAACTAAGAGGATTTTAATCTCTGCTTAAAAGAACCAATCAATTAATCACACAAATACAACAAATGTGCACTAATGAATTGAATATAAACTTGTTACATCAATTTAAATAACCAAAAATAATCCATCTTGGAGACAACTTAGCAGTATTTTCATTGAATTCAACAGATAATTGACACCAGAAAAATGCAGCAACATCAACTGATTTTCATAAATACCTCCATTCTGAAATCATGCAACAATAGTCTCTGATTGGATAATTTTATCCTACTATATCTACTTGTGTATCAAATATCTAATAGTTCATTCCCCTTTTACAATTAAAAAAAGAAGCTAACTTATACACCAACACGAGAAAATAAATCATATTCGAAATCCATGTCGGCCACCATAAAATTTGAGCAAAAATCAAGTCGGCCAACAACGGTAATTTAGAAATTTACATGTTAGCCTCAACTATTCGAATTTCTATTTTTCATTTGCTAGAATAGTCAACGAGACAATGTAGTAGCTATGCCAGAGGCAATTCAATCGTTAATCGCTCTGCTTGGTGTTACTCACTTTCACCATGACCGCTTCTGTCGGGAGATATCCTGTAGATCACTTAATGTTTCCCTGAGAATTCTTTACCTTTCGCGTGTCACCGTGACCTATTGCTTGTTACACCAAAGACAAGAAGCATCCACATGTTCCCTTTGTGTTTCACTGTAGGTCTGTGATATTGGGGAGACGTCATGTAGAACGCTTGAGTTATATTGAAAGCCATCAACCATTATATGCGTCGCTATGACAAATAAATCCTCATACCAACAAGTCATTTTGTTTACATCGGCGAGACTGAAGGTCACTCACCGAGACCTCATATCGATATCGCTTAGTCTGGCTGAAACAACATTGGTTCGCATAGTTGGTAAGACAATTCACACTCGCCGAGAACACATGTCAAAAATCTTAACTTATGCCGATATCGCACCCCTTTATGTTGTTGGTCAGTGAGACATAACAAACCTCTTGCCAAAAACCATCTCCCACTCGCTTTCACCAGGACAATTCAAAATTGGGGAGAGGTCCCAAAGAACCAACAAAGTCATACCGAAACATCCCGAGCACACATGATCGCTGAGAGAATGCCAACCTTTCACCGAAAGCCATTCATAAAATACTGTCAGCAAGACCCAATGGGCTCACTATGACATAATACCAAATCCAAGATCTTTTGCTGATATGCCAATTCTTCCACCACTAGTCGGTGTGACAAAAGAAACTCGCTGTATCCTCAAACCGAAAGCAACCTGCTTAGCTGAAGCGAAAACTCATACGAAGTGTCGAAGAGACCATAGGTCACTCGTCGAGACCTCATACCGATAGCTCCAACTTATAACAATATAAATCCTCCCACCACCAGTTGGTAAGATGAAAGATATTATCCAAGACCTAATGATGATACCACCCAGCTCTCGCCGATGTAGCCTCATTCAAGCCTGTTGCCAAAACCATGAAGAACTCTTGCCGAACAGTTCTTGCAAGAAATTTAGATTGCTATGACATCAAATGAGTCTTGCCAAAAGGGAACACAGACTCATGTTAGAAGAAAATGCATAATGGGTCGAGGAGACAATGGTATTCACACATAGATAGGAACCAGAATGTAAAAAATGTATGAGGTAATATGGCAAGATATGGGTGAAATATGCACATGGTAGGACCAAATTTGGAAGTTTATGAGTGAAATCCACATGTGAAATCATCATATTTTTACAGCCCTAACAGAGCCCATTGAGAAGAAAGTTGGTAAGCTAGAAGCTATAGAGTCGACGAGATGTGAAGGCCAAGAGGTTGGTTGTATGGTCAGGGGCCTTGAGGCCGAAACAGAGGAGAAGAGAGAGCTTCTAATCATGAATCTTGTTTGACTTCTCTTATGTTGATCTACACTGTATATGTGATGGTATTGTAACAATGCAAAGATCATTTAGTTTGAGAGGGTGATCAGAAAATATACAGGGAAATCTGTTGTTACTAGTTGTATCCAGAATGAACAAGATGTAATCTTTGAAAGGCTAAGAGCTTGAAACTATATTGTAACTTCCTATTGCTGAATAATAAAATGGCTCAAACTTTGGAGAGTGGGGGTTTTTACCCAAAAGGGTTTTCCCCACGTAAAATCTGTGTTATGTTTTTTTTTAGTATCTTTCATCTGTGTTGTTGCTTGTGAATTTACATGTGTTTCTGTCAAATGGATCAATGTGGGAAATAAACTGTGTCTGTTTCCGCTATAGGACATAGTTGTACATGTCTTTGAGGTAATATAATCAAAATTAAAGTTACCGAAGAACTATTGTTTGGATTTTTCATAAGATGCGCTCCTAGATTTCCTTACAAGTGGTATCAGAGCCTTCTTTTGGTTGTTGGTTCTAGATATTTCTCCTGTGAAGATTTCTTAGCTTGATAGGCTGGAAGAAATCTGGAGGAATGGACTGATGTATTGATCCTTTGATGAGTGGAAGCCTTGTGGTATTCTGAGACAACATGTAGCTTGAAGGATGGAAAAGGGAGTTGATCATGTTGTGATCTGTGTCTCTTGGATGGTAGAGGTATATCCTTAGAGTATGAGGTGGATTTCTTTGCTCTGTGGCTGTGTAGTAGTAAAGCTTTCATATTGGGTGTCTGTTTGTCAGGCTCCTGGGTGATATGGAGAAGCCTTGGTTGTTTCTTAGCCATGGAAGAGAGTAATTTTACTAGGTGGTGGTTCCTGGTGTTAGAAGGCACTGTTTCTTGTTAACCTTGGATATTAAAAAGCTATGGAGTTAATCATTAGATGATTTGCAAGCTACTGAAATAGCCTTTCTCTCTTTCTCAGATGCATGTACATGGTGGTTTTTTTAGAGTTGATCTGAAAGGGGGCCTGGATTCTCCTGAACTGCTAGTTTTCTTTCTAAGCATAATTTGTACTTGCATGGCTCTGTGGTTTTGCAAGTTTTACATAGTTAAGAAAAACTTCTGATCATGTGGACTTGCTATTAAGCTATTGTCCAAAAACTGGCCTTTTGGGGTGTTGTTGGATGAGATAGTTATAGGTTTGCATGCATGCTTGGTGCATGGCTTGAGGAGGTATGATTTCTTCTCTACATGGGAGTGTTGGTACATGGTTTTGTCACTCAACATTCTTGTGGTGGTGCTTGTGGTTTCCTTGATTATGGTGCTCATTGTGGACATGATTGGCAAATCAGATTTGGCATGATCTGGTGGTTGAGTCATGTTGTCTACATGGTTATTCTCTTTGAGATCTCAGTTTTGTATTTCCAATGCAATGATGTGTTTGCACATTTCTTTTGAATGGATCTATGGGTTGTGCAATGTTGTGGATTGTCTTTACCTACATGTTTGCTATGATACAACTCGGAAGTGGACTGTCTCTATCCATGAGGTTGATTCATTGTTGGTACAAACTTGCTAGCTAGCCTTGTCTATTGCCACTTGTGCATTGATGTGGTGCTTTGAGATGAGAGGATGGATACTATTGAGTACCTATATAGTTGGTTAAGGGAACCTATAGCAGGTAGTCATGATGCTTGGAGAGCTCAAGTGTCACGTTTCGGTGGAAGTTCTAGCAGTGATTGTGGATTCATCACGTGGTGGTGAATGGTCTTCTTAGTGTTGCAGATGTTCCTTGGTATCTTGTTGTTGTAGAAGGGTTCTTTCGCATTTGCATGGAAATTACTTGAAGATGTGCAACATCTTGGATCCATGGAAGATGCTTGGAGTCTTTGGCTAAGGTGTTGGTGGTGCTTGATAGGTGGTGTTGATTTTGAGTCTATTTGCTTTATGTCATGGTATAATCTTGCTTTTGCACTGGAGTTTTGACATTGTGCATTGTACTTGAGACAATGGAAAAGTCACTTGAAGCATGGGATCTCCTATGGGGATGTGTAGATCATGGTGTCATGATAAGTTCCTAATTTAGATGATTGGAGATTTGACAATGGTCTGGTAATTCTTTGTGTATTGGGTGCTTTGATTATTTGCTTGGTACTTCATGATAGTGCAATAATGCAGTTGAAGTTTAGCATGAGATGATCAGTTGCTAGTACTCATGGATACATGAAGAATAAGGCGAGGTTGTTACTAATGAGAATTGGTAGGAGATAATGTATGGGATGATTTCCTAAAATGGGAAATGAAGTAGCTTGATCTTCTTTAAAGAGGTTTACATCCATGTTGGTTTGATCTTGGTGATTGAACAAATGGATGATGTTAAGGGTTTTCTTTTGGGATGTGAAGAAGATCATTCTTGACATAGATGGCTATTAGAAGTGTGTGTAGGAGGATGTTCTACAGGAAGATGATGTGCAGAGTTTCTGTCTATGGCCGTGAAGGTTTGTGGTGAGAGAAATGTTTCTTGTGGTAGGTTGTTGGAGGTTGTGCATATCATTGTGGATTTTTTCTTGGTACTACAGGGTTACATTTTCTAGGTGTTGGTATTGGTAGACTTGTGATGCCTTTGATCTTTCAGATCTGGATTACTCAGGTGGTGTGAGTTCCTGTATCTGTCTTGTCTTCTTCGACTAGTTGACACTAGAACTTGTATTTGTTGTTATGGATTGGCATAAGGTTACTAATGTTGATACCTATTGAGGTATGTAAGATTGGATGGTATAGCATGAGCTATGGGTGCTATTTTTAGTCACATGGGTTTATCATTTGGATGGAAGCAATCAGTCTAATTGTTGTTCTAACTGATGTTTTGTATCTTGTTTTTGGATAATGACTTCACTGTTGTGTTCTATTTGAAGCTTTGAAGTTGATATTGCTTCTGTATAGTGTTTGAGCACAGTGAAGTGGTAGCAGTATCTTGTTGGTGATATCACTGGGATCTTTTTCTTGTGTTTGTTGGAATGGTGCTTATACACCTTGGCTTTGTATCCTTCTTCCACATGTGGCATGTTGGAAGATGACAAGATTGTTGCCTGAATTGTGAACATCTTGGATGTTGGAGCAAAATTCTTGATGGAGCATGAGAGCATGTTGAGATCTATGTGGTTTTCCTAGAAGGCTATGATCGATTGTTTTTTTGGATAGTGAGTTGTTGTTGGATGCCTGGTCTTTGTTGGAGATTTTCAGATCGACTGCTATCTGTGGAATCATGTTGATCAGGTGTCTTGAGTATTGCAGGGTTTGGAATGATGGAGCTAGTGTGATCTTAGTTCCTGATTGCTTTGGAGGTGCCTGTGTGATCTTCGTCAAGTGGGAGATTGTTGGAATATATGCCTCAATCTTGTAGGCTATAACCCCTAGAAAAGAGAAGTCACTATGACATTCATGTTGTCTGGTTGACTGGTAGTTTAATAACCTTGTATTTTGCTCATGTCACTGAGACAAATTTTAAGTCTTTCCAAAGGAGCCTATCACTATGACTTGGTGCATTCGTTCTAACCTTTTGCCAAGTGGAGATCTCTGGCCTATGGGTTGGTGTCTAGCAGATGTTGGTGTGACCTATGGCGACTAGACCATCAGGGTAACTCAAGTGTGTTGGTATGTTGTCCTAGCGACATGGAGAAGTCTTGCCAATGTGTATCCACTTGGAGTCTTCGAGATAACATAAGGGTTTGGCAGGAAGTCTTGGAAACTGAGAGAAGTCTCACCAATAAGCAGGAATCATCGGGGTGACTTGAACTCTTGGGAAGATCTCTTGGTGACTGGGAGAAGTCTCACCGATAAGAAAGAATCATCGAGGTGACTTGAACTCTCGGGAAGATCTCTTGGCGACTAGGGAATGTCTCGCTGATAGCACATGGAGTCATCGATTTGGTGTGACTCCTGGTGAACAGTGTTTCAAAATAGCATGGAAGCCTCAGTAAGAAGTCTTGCCGAAGGTTGACTCTCTCACTAATGGTTGTGAGACTTCACTATAACACATGTGTTTTGGTATGTTGTCTTACCAAAATGTGGATTGTCTCACCAATAGTATACATGTGGAGTCATTGGTATGACTTGAAGGCTTCGGTATGAAGCCTTGGCGAAAGCAATAAGTTTGGCTAATAGGATAGACTTGGGGTAACTTGGAACCTGTGGGGTGATGTCTTGGTGAAGGGTGTTTGTCTTGCGATGGGAATCCTTATGTAGGTATGACTCTTGGTGATTGTTTGGAGTTTGGCATAACATGAAGCTCGACATGACATGTTTGCTTGATGAGAGGTCTTGTCAAAAGATAAATGTCTTACAGACTGTCAGGTGCTTTAGTGAAACTTGAGGAGACTCTTGCCAATAGATGGATGCTGATAGGAATACAATGGGTTTTGGTATGACTTAAAGGCTTGATATGATCTCTCAGTGAATGAAAAAAGTCTTGGCAACTAAGGAACACTTCAGAATGACTTTTTAGCTTGGAGTAGAGTCTCATTAGATGGCGATTGTCTCGCCAATGAGAATGTTGAGGTCAATGTGACTTGAAGACTTCTGTGTAATGTCTAGGAAAAGAACGATAGTCTTGGCAACTGATGAAATCTTTAGAATACCTTGTGATCTTTGGTGTGAGGTCTTGGCGACATATTGAAGTCTAGGCGATATCAATAGTCATGACTTGTGGCATCGTGGAGACATGGTTAGTGTCTCATTGACATGTTACACAAGTTGATTGTTTGTTGACCATTTGGATGACTGTCCTATGTGGTGTGACTTGGATGTATTATCTTCTATGCAAGGAAGTGGAAACATCTATGATTCTGAGCTGGATGATTCGACAGTTGTGATCTGACAATTGGAAACAAACCAATTCATAGAGCCCGTTGAGAAGAAAGCTGGTAAGCTAGAAGATGTAGAGTCGATGAGATGTGAAGGCCAAGAGGCTAGTTGTATGGCCAAGGGCCTTAAGGCTAGAATAGAGAAGAAGAGAGAGCTTCTGATCATGAATCTTATTTGACTTCTCTTATGTTGATCTGCACTATATATGTGATGGTATTGTAATAGTGCAAAGATCATTTAGTTTGAGAGGGTGATCAAAAATTGTACAGGGAAATCTGTTGTTACTAGTTGTAGCCAGAATGAACAAGACGTAATCTCTAAAAGGCTAAGACCCTAAAATTTTATTGTAACTTCCTGTTGCTAAATAATACAATGGCTTGAACTTTAGAGAGGGGTTTTTTACCTGAAAGGGTTTTCCCCATGTAAAATGTTTGTGTTATGTTTTTCTATAGTATCTTTCATTTGTGTTGTTGCTTGTGAATTTACATGTGTTTCTCTCAGATGGATCAATCTGCGAAATAAACTATGTTTGTTTCCACTTTAGGACATAGTTGTACATGTCTTTGAGGTAATCTAATCGAAATTAAAGTTACCGAAGCTCTACTGTTTGGAGTTTTCATAAGATGTGCTCCTAGATTTCCTTACATCATAGCCTAGTCCTATTTTATCCTTTATAGCAAGTCCTGGAGGATCAATAGCCTCAACTACTCCTTTTATTTTTCTAATAGGACCATTACCCTCATAGCCCATCTTTTGCATGATTGAATATCCCTTACCATATTTATCAGTTGGTAACTTGATATTAAGAACTGTTTCATCTTCATCTTCATCTCTATAGAGCCATTTTAGCATTTCACTATCCTCAGGATCTTCCATCGGGAATTTCTCCTTGATAAATTGTCCATTGATTTTTTTGATTGGTTTTGCTACTGGTTGTGTTAATGTTTGCGCTGTAGATATCTGATGGTGTATGATAGAAGGTTGTCCATGTGACCGAGGTGACGTAGGAAGATTAGCCAGACAGAGAGAATATTCTCCTATGCCATTATCCTTGAACTATAATTGCTTGTCAAAGGTTTTGGTTAGTTGAATGATTTGTGTGTCAACTTTTGGAGAAGTGCTAGTAGTTGCCTCTCGATTGTTAGGAACCAAAGTGTCTTGACTAGCTTTGATGGTAGCATAAGTTTGACTGTGAGAATTGGCGGTCGATATCGTGATTTCCTATCCATCATAAGGAAATTTAAGACACTAATGATATGTAGATGGTATTGCTTGCATGTCCTGGATCCAAGGATGACCCAACAGGATATTGTATGTGAGATCACGATCTAATACTTGACTGAAAGTATTTTTTATAATGGGTCCGACTCTAATTGGTAGCATGATTAAACCCTTGGATGCTCTTTCCTCATCATCATAAGATTTAATGGTAATCTTTCTTCTAGGATCAATGGAATCCTCAGAAAATCCTAAAGCTTGAATTAATTTCATGGTACATATATTTAAACTAGCACCTCCATCTATTAGAACTCATCTGACACGAAACTTGTGGACCATGACTTCTAATTATAATGATGAATTATGGGGATGTGTCATGCAAACATCATCTTTTTTGGAAAATGAAAGGCATGTGGGTGAGGACAAATGTCCCACCATGGCTTGAAATTCATCCACATTCAGATCATCGGATACAGTTGTTAAAATGAGGACTTTGTCTAAAATTTCCTTATGCGCTGGGGAAATCTTTAGAAGTTCCAAGATAGAGATCTGGGCAGAAGTTTTTTCAAGCTGATTGATTAAATAATATTGATAGGATGGTGGTGGCACAATGGATTTTGAAGGAGCGCCTTTTAGGACAACTTTAGCTTGTGCCCTTGTTGTTACGTTAACTTCTCGATACTCAATTTTCTCTTTGAATTTTATAACATTAACTCGCTAGTCATCAGTGTAGCTATGATTGATTATATTCTCATTGAAATTATTCACATTCTTTTTAGAAGACTCACCCTTTTGATAGTTGGGCAAAGGATTTTGTAATTCTTGGTGGTCTTCATTTGATTGTTGGTTCCCTTCTATTGTGACAATGTCTTTGTCGATTAAATCTTGAATAGCATTCTTCAAAGCTTGGCAACTATTTGTACGATGGACTTTACATCTATGATATTCACTATAGTATGCATCATTCCAAGATGGTGGCTTCACACTAGGTTCAAAGTTATGTTGAGATGGTAGGGTAATAACGTTCCTTGCCATCAAATCTTTGAGAGCAGATTCCAGAGATTTCCCCAATGGAGTGAAAGTTCTTCTGTTGGAGAAGAATGAAGATTGTTGTGTATTCATGTTTGATGTATGTCCCAAGGTATTGTTATTATTGTTTCCATGATACCCTTGATTGTTGGTATTATTCTAATTTGGAACAAAAGTTGAATTTTGGTTATTCCTTAGAGGAAGAGGGGAGTTGTTTCCCTGATTTGTAACCGAGTTGGCATTGTTGTAGTTGTTGTTGCGAGGAATACTAAGAACAACTAGGTTAGCTGAGACATGATGGGAATCCACAACACCATCATTCACCACATTCTTGTTGTGAGTCTAAAACTTTGATTTGTCATTGTGGTGATTTGATGTGCTAGGATTGTCTCTATCAAGTTTGATTATTCCCCTTTGGACTAATGCATTTTCAATTGTGATTACATTTTCAATCATTTTTTGAAAAGAGGGAGGACAATGAAGATTTAAACGATAGCTCATCTCTTGATCTAAGCTATTTGTGAATGTAGTGATCTTTTCCTTTTCAGGAACATGTTGTGGATATCTAGCAAATAACCTTCTCCATCTCTGAAGAAATGTGATGAACGATTCACCAGGTTTTTGCTCAGCCTTGCATAGATCAATCATTGTGATTTGGTGTTGTATGTTATAGGAATATTGAGAGATGAATTCATTGATGAATTCCTCAAATGTTTTGGCAAGCGGTGTAATTTTTGATAACCATTCCATAGATTGGTCTCCAAGACTTCATGGGAATAAACACATTAAGTATGTATCCTCATGAGTGAATTCTAAAGTCATGTTTCGAAAGTCTCTAATATGGTCAATTGGATCTGATTTCTTGTTATAATGATCAAACTTTGGAATTTCACAATGCTTAGGAAATGGGATCATGTTGAGGCATTGATCAAACGGGTATGGACAAATGGCATCAAGAGCATATGTCTTTGTTGTAGCTCCCCCTTCTAGAACTTTAAATTTCCCTTCTAATGTTCTAATTGTTATAGTCAAAGCCCCAAAATTAGATAAAGGTGTTTTGTTGGGATTACTCTTTATGTTTGCAATATCAAAATCATGAGGCAATTTGGCTCCTTTGTTGGCCAAAAATAGGAAGTATTTTTGTTTATCGCATGCTATGAGTTTTTCTACTGCTATGAGAAATTTAGAATCTTGCTCGACTTCTTTAAGGTGGCATTCTTCTTCTTGCTCATCCTCACTATCCTCAAAGGTTTTTCTCATATATTTTTCAGAAGTAAATAGATCATTTGCTTCTTCAGTCATGTTGCCTTCAAAAAGGGGATTTTGACTTACTTTATAAAGGGAATCACTATTTTCACCTTCTTCTTCTTGAGTTGTTGGAATATATTCCTTCAGTTTGTTGTATTGTGATCAAGTAAAAATAGGCATATGAATTCAAGATGTTTTCCTAAACCTATTTCATAGTTTGATGAGTGCAATGAATGATGATGTTTAAATCTGATAAGATGAAAATCTTATGATATTTTCAAAACTATGTTTTCCTAATTCACGGTTGTGGCTTCCAATGATAAAGGATGTCAGAATCTTGTTGGGGGTGTAAGTGGTAGAAGGGGGAAAATGATTTAAACTATGCATCTACGCTTCTAAATAAGATATTGCATCTAAAACTTGATGAATTTAAACTAATTTAAACTAAAAAGTTTAAGAAATCTATCCTATTGCTCTCTAACTCTAAAGATTTCTCTAATCTACTTAGCTCTCAGATTTGTAAGCTAATTAAACTATTGAAATGACACTTAGAGAATGAGAAATGAACTAATTTCTATTCTAATATGATTAATTATGTAGCTAGAATGATTCTACAGTAAAGCTTCTAAGAATGAAACTACTGTAAATGGCCATAATTAAAGTGCAGGATGGATACTGGATGAATGTTGAATGTTGGAGATGCTGGATGAATGTTGGATGCTCTGGAAAACCTGCAGAGTAAGATTGCATAAGTTGGGATCCTTTTCCTGTAGCTTGAGCTATATTTATAGCTTTCACGGCAGAACAAATGCACAGGAACACAGGATGAGGGGCTGTGATTTCATCTGGAGAATCCAAAGGCATGGGATGAGAAGAAGGAGCTGATCATGGAGAATGGTTTCTCCCCATGAAAACACCAGGCAAGATAAGAGGGAAGGTGGGTGGAAGGTTGTTGAGAGAATTTCCTGCAGGTTTGTCCCTGAAGCTTTTCCCGTGAATGGCAGTGCCATTAATTTGAATTTTGAGAAATTAATTTTATTGGTGAGTGAATAGTGCATAAATTTAAATAAATTTAATTTATTATTTAAATTTAGCAAAAGAGGAATAAATAATTTAATAAATCAAACTATAGGGTTTGTTTTATTAAATTAAAAGGAGAATGATAATTAAATAAAAGATTTTTAGCGATCTTTATTTAATTAAGAAGAAATGTGATTTTAAATAACACAAATTATTTAAATTGTGTATTTAATTTTAAGATAGAAGTAATAATGATAATAATTAAATAAAACAAAGTTTTTAATTTTGTTTATTTAATTAAGAGAGAAATAATATGATGAAAATGATAATAATTAAATAAAACAAAGTTTTTAATTTTGTTTATTTAATTAGGAGAGAAAAATAGAAGAATTAATAAATGAACTTAATATAAATAAATATTTCTATTTATTTACTAAGTAGAAGAATTTAAGATTAATTAATCAAATAAGTCGTATTTAATTAATTAGATTCTCCATACCATTTTTAGGTGTCTACATTTTGCCCCTCTTTGAAGTGATGTGTTTACGCATTGCTTCAAAGAATGATTTTGCTTCAGCTGCCAGTATTGACGAATAGTTTTAAAGCATGCCCCAGACTTGCCCCAGATGTTGAATTTTGAAATGATAGTGATATATGCCCCCTCGGGAGATAAATTGATGAATTTTTGGATTTTTTAATGATTTTTCAAGAATATCAAATTTTTATGATGGTTTGATGATGAATTGGTGAAGAAATAATTTATCTCCCGACAAGATTGTCAAAAACGGCCCTGTGATTGATAAGAATTAATTCCTCATAAGGAAAAAATAAATAAATCCCATAAAATCCCCCAAAAATAGCCTATAAATACTCAAAAGGTCATTCTGAAAAGTCATTTGTGCATTTGATTTTGACAACCTTGTGATAGAGACCCTTTAGAGTATTCAGAACTAGGATGCCGATCCCGTACCACACCCACCGACTCGAGCGTGTGCGTCGTCGCCAGCGTCCGGCTGACTATGGACCTCCGGTATGTACCCCAACTCGTCCTCATAATTTGCGCCCATATTTTTGATGTGTTTTTTCATGTGTTTTAGTGTTTTAGCGTGCGGTGAATGCGGTTTAGTGCGTCCGTGCTTTGTTGTAGCGCGCCATAGTTATAGTGTGTCAGGTCAATTGTGTAGCGCGTCCGGTAAGTTTTGTAGGGCGTCAGAAGTTTTAGCGCGCAGGGTCAAATTTGCAGCACGTCCATAGGATTTTATAGCACGCTTGTATTTTTAGTGCATCGGGATGTTTCTGTAGCACATACAGAGGATTTTGTAGCGCACTAGACATTGTAGTGTTTTTAGGTAGAGATTGATGAAAAATTGTGCACTTTTCTTTTCGTCGATTTATTTTTGATTCCATCTATTTTAGTTTGATCTTGGAAAACAATCTCATGATGGGCGAGATCTATTGATTGATAGTAATTACCCTAATGATAGGCGAGGAATAATTAAGCTTTTCGAAGGATTGAACCCAATTGATAGATGAGGGTTCCTTGATAATTTGATAGGTTGATAGGTAAAAGCACAATGTTTGAAAATTGATAATCTTTTGATATTCTGATTAAAATGTTCTGTTTGTATGATAACAGGAGCATTTAGATGTTATCCAGGTGAGAGAGCAATTCCCCTGGCCTTTTGATATGATATCGTGACTTACGCCAGATGAGAGACAACATATTATGGATTGTGGCCTAGCGACATTATTGGATATGCCTCATATTAGACTTAATAGGGGTCTGTTGACAGCTTTAGCAGAGCGGTGGCATAGTGACCACAACACCTTTCACTTACCTACTGGCGAGATGACTGTGACGCCAGAGGATGTATGGCATATTCTTCACATTCTGTTTGTTGGAGAGATTGTGGTACATGATTCAGAGGAGGTTGGTGGGGTAGAGGCCATGCAGAGAGTCTTTCAGGATCCCTACGTTGCAGGAGAGTGGATTCCATGGGTAGATATGTATGAGTCATATGCTCCGCTCCCTTCAGTGTTGGTCGGCTTTATTGGTGGATTCCTTTGTCCTAATAAGAGGTCAAAGGGTCTATCGCTTGGATGGGGTCGGGTGTTAGAGGGTCTGGTTGTTCATAGGACGAGATATGCTTGGGGCATGTGCATGCTTGCCCAGTTATATCATGATTTGCATTGGATCGTGTATCTCGGTGGCAGCAGTTTATCAGCAGGGGCTACCCTTCTCCAGGTATGGGCATGGGAGCATATTGCTATTACACGTCCCGTGCCAGTGTTAGCCAGACCAGCAACGAGGCCTTATGTGTTTCGATATAGAGGTAGGCCTACCCAGCATATGATGGGTAAGCTTGAGTATTGGAGGTGGATTATTGATGATGTAGAGGCAGTGACCTGGCATCCGTACTTAGACTATGATGACTGGGATGATGATGATATTGAGTTGGGGTTCTTGTCCGATTCGATGTATTTGATCGGGAAGAGCCCCAGGGTCTTGGAGCGATTCCTGTTTCACCGTGTGTACAGGCAGTATGGCAATGTGCAGTGTATGCCACAAGGAGTGGCTCATTACGGACGATGACAGATTGATGTTAGTGATTGGGGTCCCAGTTTTCCTTATGGGGCACTTGTTGCAGGTTACCATGCTTTACAACCATCAGTGTGGGATGTCCAATGAGACATTGTCGAGGCACCTATTACTCTCGAGTACGGAAAGTATCTGGCTCTACACCCTCCTCCACATATCACTATTCCAGATGAGCCTATACCAGCACCAGCAGCAGCACTAGTAGTAGCACCAGCAGGGGGTGTTCAGGTTGGTCAGTGACGGGGGAGAGAGGAGGATGTTGATGTGGATGTGGAGAGCAGCTCAGAGACTGACAGTGATGAGAGTTCCAGTAGAAGCGAGGATAGCAGTGATGATGATGGCAGAGATGGGGGGAGATCGAGTGTAGCAGGTACTTCAGAGCCATCTACTAATGTGCCTCGTAAGAGGCAGACTGTTGCTTCCTTGTCAACAGATCCATTAGAGGTCGCGGGTTTACAGGTGCAGGTGCAGATATTGTAGGGACAACTAGCACAGATGCAGGGGTTATTAGCACAGACGCAGGCTCAGACGCAGGCACAACTAGCTACTGCTCAGACTCAGATTACATCTCTGATTAGTGAGAGAGATGGGGATCTACAGGTAGCAGCGACAACACAGGCTCAGTTGACAGGTTTATGAGCACAGTTGTCCACTGCCTTGGCACAGATCACAGCCTTGACTGCTGAGTGAGACATTATTAGACAGACAACAGAGACAACACGGGCTACTGTAGAGAGATTGTAGAGAGTGGCAGATGGGACTTCTGTGGCAGACTACATGCGAGAGGCCATGCGGGCCAGGGCCGAGATTGAGTTTTACAGGAGCTGCTACCATGAGCTTTGCCCCCCAGAGTAGAGAGTCAATTATGCTCAGTCTCGTTTAGAGAGGACTCGTTCGAGGACAGTGAGCAGAGGTGTGACACAGCCGCTTCCGAGAGGTCTGAGAGATCCTGGGACATCTGGTGGTGGTACTGATACTGGTGTGAGACCTGCTCCCTCTGGTGGGAGCACTACTTGATATCAGCTATTTTTGACACGATTTTATTTTCATCCTTTTCAGACTTCATTGTATACTTGACACTTGATGAGATATATATGTGCAATGGTTCGATTGATCTATGATATGTTTTTACATGATTTATGTGATGGATGCATTGATCTTATGATGTGTTCTATATGATTTGATGTGATGGATGCATTTTTTTTTTATGATGATTTATTTTTCATAGCTTGTATGGATGCATTAATGATGATGTGATATGATATTGATGATGTATTTCTTTTCTTAATGAGATTCCATGAAAAAAATGTGATGTAAATGAATGATGTAAAGTTGAAATGAAGTTTAATATGAAATGTAAGTGGTGTATGATAGATGAGATGGAATGAAATGATGTATGATGAAAATGTAATGATGAGAATGTGATGATGTAAATGTAAATGATGTATGAATGAGATGAAATGTAAATGAAATGTGATAAATGAATATGTGATATGTGATAAATGAATGAATGATGTTTAATGAAATGGAATGATATATGAATGAATTGTAAATGTAATGAATGAATTGTAAATAAATGATATATGAATGACATGTAAGTGAAATGATGTATGGATGTATGATGTATCTAATGAAATGGAAATAAATGATGTAACATAACGTGTATATGATGTCATGAAATGAGATGTTTATTGTGAATTTTATGATGAGATGAAGAGATGATCTTATATGCATGCCGTTATGAAAATTGTATGTGTCAAGTATACTCAATCTTTAATAAGAAAAGATAACATCGTTTGTGAATGAATCATTGTAACTTGTGCCACCAGTACTCTACAGATGTATTATTATGAATGCAATCTATGTTAACCATGCAAATTCCTATTTTATCAATGCACACCAGTACTCTGCAGATGTATTATTATGAATGTTGAAAGCGAATACAAGCATCAATGATATGAGATAGACCAATGATGACCTGAGTATTTCTTTCATGATTTTTGATATTGTAAGTGAACACAAGCATCATGGTATAAGATAGACCAATGATGACCTGAGCATTTCTTGCGTAAACAAACAAGAATTAATCATTTTATTAAGTGAATTGGAATGTCATCCATGATACTTGGTAGAGCACTTCCCGTGACAATTCACAAAATAATAATGACTAACTCACAAACAACAAACAAAGAAAAGGTATCATTCTTCTTCCTTACTTCTCTAGTTCAATACATCATTGAGTAGATCCAAAGAAATGATAATCAAATGATAAAATGAAAAGAACAACAATTCAAATTCTACTTAATGTATTTTCAAATCATTATTCAGATTAGATCATCAGTGTTGAGATGTGTGTGCTGATGTGTGCATGATATTCCCAAATGTTTGACCAAATGATGTGACCTAAAAGACCTATCCTAGGGGTCTCGAGGACTGATCAAAGATTAGTCTTGCCTACGTTGTACATGCAGAGACCACGTAGTTTGACTGACAGAGACTCCACGTTTGACTGATGTAGACTCTATTTTTGTGTTTTTGATTTTTATGATGTTTTTGGATTTCTAATTTTCTGATGTTTTTGGATTTTGATTTTTCTGATTTTTTTGGATTTTGATTTTTCTGATGTTTTTGGATTTTGATTTTTTTGATGTTTTTGGATTTTGATGGGTTGCCACTTGATGTTGTCATGTTGGACTGCCTTTCCATGTAAGTTGAAAGTCTACTTGTACCAGATAACACTAGGATGTTGCCCCCAAGCTAGGGTAAAACATGGTATCTCTGCTATGATATGGATAGTGATAATCTCAAATGATAGATGGAAATGATATGAAAGGAAACAATTGTAACAACATTGTACCTAATAGATAGAGGAGGTTGGTAAAAATCACAAGTAACGCCTATTTGCCAGGTTTTCATCACTTGTTTTTATTGTGTCCTCTTTCCTTTTATTTTGTATTATATATATATATATTTTTGTTCTTTTCTGTCATCATGATGCCTGTTTGCCAGGTTTTCATCAAGACAACTTCATTGACCATGCACTAGATATCCTCAAGTGTAGAATCACCTAAGATGAATGCTGTTCATGGGCTCCTCCAACATGTCTCCTTCTGGTGTAGACAGTCGGTATGCTCCTGATCCATAGACTGATATGATGACATAAGGTCCTATCCAGTTAGGTTTAAACTTTCCCTTCTTTTCTCTATCTGCTTGATTTCTAGGGTTTTCCCGTAGGACCAAGTCTCTGATCTGGAAGACTCTAGGCTTAACCCTCTGATTATAGTTCCTAGACATCCTTTGTTGATAGGATGTCAAATGATTGATAGCTTGTTGTTGATGCTCATCAAGTAGCTCTAATTCTTGAAGTCTAGAGATCCTATAATCTTCATCTGAAATGAGTCCCTTTAGTGAAACACGAAGGGATGGAATTTCTACCTCAATAGGTAATATTGCTTCTGATCCATAGACAAGAGCATATGGTGTAGCTCCTGTTGGTGTTCTGATGCTAGTCCTGTAAGCCCAAAGAGCAGGGTTAAGCTGGACGTGCCAATCACGCCCTACCTCATTTACAGTTTTCTTGAGAATCTTTATGATTGTTTTGTTGGAAGCTTCTGCCTGTCCATTACCTTGAGGGTAATATGGGGTTGAAAAGCGATGTTGGATGTGAAACTTTTCACACAGTTCTTGGACATCTTGGTTCTTGAAAGGCCTGCCATTATCTATGATGATTGACTAGGGTATCCCATATCTACAAATGAGATAATTAAGTATGAAAGATGATATTTGCTTCCCAGTGATTGTGGTTAAGGGAACTGCCTCCACCCATTTTGTAAAATATTCGGTTGCTGTGATAATGAACTTGTGTCCATTAGATGAAGATGGGTTAATTTTCCCCACCAGGTCTAATCCCCACTGATAGAAAGGCCATGTAGTTGCAAATGGATGTAGCTCCTGTGCTAGTGCATGTATAAGATTGCCATGGATCTGGTATTTTGGACATCTTTTGACAAACTGATAAGATTCTTGTTCCATGTGTGGCCAGTAATACCCCAAATGAAGGAGTTTCTTGGCTAAAGATAATCCACTTGAATGTGTACCACAAATTCCTTCATGGACCTCATGTAAAGCTGAAGCGGATTCGTTATGTTCTAAACAACGTAAAAGAGTACCATCTAGGCCTCAACGGTAAAGGTTGTCAGCAATAATGGTATGTTTGGCGGATTGGCATATGAAGTTGCGCTTTTGGTTGCGAGAAAGATCTGGTGGCAAGATATTATCTTTCAGATAAGTATAAATGTCTCCATAAATGGAAGATTGGGCACTATCCAAAAGGCTTATGGTTTGGGATTTGGGATTTGCATATGCAGGATTTGATACTTTTTCTACAATAAATCGATAACGATCTTGCGTTTCAGGAATTTGTAGAAGAGATGCTATCATGGCCATGGCATCTGCTGCTTTGTTCTCTGATCTTGGTATCTGCTCAAATTTGATTTCTATGAAGTATTTTCTTAGGTCATCTACCAGCCTCTTGTATAAAATCAGTGTGTCATCCTTTATGTCATCCTTAGTTTGGTAATCCTTGTTGACTTGGTAGATAATTAACTAGAAGTCTCCATACACCTGTAGTTCTATGATTTTCCAGTCAATAGACACTTTTATTCCAAGGATCAAAGCTTCATATTCTACCACATTGTTAGTGCAACGGAAAGTAAGCCTGTAAGATCGTGGAATTGTGTGCCCAAGAGGTGTGACAAATAGAATTCCTGCCCCTGATCCATGTTGTGTGTAGGATCCGTCGAAGTAGAGTTGCCATGGTTGTGTTGTAACATTGAGGATATCTACATCGGAAAATTCCATGGTCATAGGATGATTGTCTGATAGTGGAGCTTCTACTAATTGATCAGTGATGACTTGTCCTTTGATAGCTCGCCTTTCAACATACTAGATATCAAACTCACTGAGGAGCATGACCCACTTTGCCAACCTTCCTATTAAAGCTGCTTTGCTCAGTAAATACTTGAGAGGATCAATTTTTTCCACGAGCTTGATAGTGTGCATGAGCATATAGTGTCACAATTTTTTTGTCGCAAATACTACTGCTAAGCATGATTTTTCAATGAAGGTGTAGTTTACTTCATGTCCATTGAGTGTCCTGTTGATATAGTATATAGCCTGTTCCTTTCCTTCCCTATCCTCTTGTGCTAGCAAGGCTCCTAAAGAAATATCTGTTGTTGCGATATATAACAACAATGGCTTGTCTTCATTGGGTGGTACCAAGATTGGTGGTGTCATCAAATAATGCTTGATTTGATTGAAAGTATTCTCACACTGTTCATCCCATTTAAAAGACACATGCAAAAGATGGTTGAATGGATGGCACCGATCTGCTAGTTGAGAGATGAATCTTCTGATGGACTGTAGTCAGCCTATAGGGATCTTAATGTATTGATATTCTTAGGAGGTGGCATTTCCATAATGGCCTTAACGTTTGCTGGATCTACTTCAATTCCTTTTGTAGAAACTATGTATCCAAGGAGTTTTGCTGATGTTACTCCAAAGGCACATTTCTTAGGATTTAATCTGACTTTGAATTTTTCCAACCTGTCAAATATTTTGGCTAGTATCTCTAGATGTCCTTCTCTGGTGTAAGATTTGACTAAGATGTCGTCCACATAGTCCTCCATGAAGGTGTGCATCATGTCATGGAAGATTGTTGTCATAGCTCGCTAGTATGTAGCTCCTGCATTCTTTAACCCAAAAGGCATGACGTTCCAGCAAAAGGTGCCCCATGGACATGTAAATGCTATCTTTTCTTGGTCTTCAGGAGCTATTTTGATTTGATTGTATCCTGAAAATCCATCCATGAGTGATAACATTTGATGGCCAGCTGTTAGATCTACAATCATGTCTATGTTTGGCAAAGGGAAATCATCCTTTGGACATGCCTTATTTAAATCCCAAAAATTAGTACATATTCTAATGGTGTTATCTGGCTTTGAAATAGGTAAAATGTTGGATATCCATTCCGCATAATCAATAGATCTGATAAATCCAGCATCTAGTAGTTTCTTCAAATCAGTTTTGACTAATAATGCAACATGTGGATGCATTTTTCTCAGCTTTTGTTTTACTGGCTTAGTGCCAGCTGGTAAGGATAAGTGATGCATAATGAGATCTATGTCTAAGCCTGGCATGTCAGAGTATGACCAAGAAAAATTGATGCATCATTCTTTAAAGAATTTGATAAAATCTGGCTTTTTTGTATCTATCATGGAAGCTGCCAGATGTAGGATTCTTGCTTTCTCTGCTGTGCCAATATTAATAGACGGTGTGGGTTCTATCAATACTGATGATCTTTTATGGTAATGTTGTGGGAGGATGTCAAACCTTCCATCCTTTGATGCCTCAATGAGGTTTTCACCATTGGATGCATTCTTTGTTTTTACTATTTTAGGATCAAATACTGCCATAGAATGGTTTTCACCCTTAGATCCATTTTTTAATTTCATATTTTTGCAACTGGAAGGCTTGGCATCCTCCTGCCTAAAAGCATCGTTAAAAGAAGTATTGGTAGAACAAGTATCAAATTCCTCACATCAAAGGTAGTTGATAATGGCAGAATCATTGTCAAAAACAGGGAGGTCAATAGGGTGTTGGGGTTCCCATTCGATAAGCTCGGGATGTAGTAAAGGCAACGAATCATTAGATGGGTTGAGGTCAGCGATTGTGAAAGCTCAGACGGAAATGTCATCTAAATTGTTAGTGGTTATGTTGAGGCCTACAAAGGAATTTTCTTCCACATCATTTATCTCAATCGATGTCCGTTCATCTTCACTTGAGTCATTGAAATTTTGTGTTTCAAAGACAATAGGATTAAAACTTGAGCTTTGACCCTCCTCGTGTTTGGGGCTATACTTTTTGATAATGTCGATCTGAATATATCCATAAGAAAAATCTGATAAGTTGTCCCACTCATACTCATTAGAATCAATTTCAGAGTTATCTCTTATTTGAAGAATACGCTCCACAGTTTTATTGGTGATTTCTGCTCTTGCTTTTTCTGTGTATCTTAGTCTAGTTTTGCCATTTTGCTGAATTGTGAGGACTTGGATTGGTTCCGTTACACTTTGTTTCCCTTGATCAAGAGATCCTTGTTCTGCTGCATATCCTAGTCCCGTTTTATCTTTATGTTGGAGCGTAAGGGGCTGGATTGGTTCTGTTATGCCTTGTTTCCTTAACCCAAGAGGTCCCTGTCCTGAATATCCCATCTTCTCCAAAATAGTTTTTCCTTTTCCATATTGATTTGTCTCTATGATGTTACTTGTGGAAGTGGAAGCTTCCTCATCCTTATAAAGCCAATTTAGTATGGCCTTATCTTCTGATTCTTCATCTAAGCTCCCAGCTTTTACAAATCTGCCATCTAAGGCTGTGGTAGATTGTTCTGAAGTGTGAGTGTTTGTAGATGGCTGTCCATATGTTTGTAAGGAGGGTAACATTTGTGATAGATGAAATGAGTGTCCAACACCATATTCACTTATTCCTTTGTCACTTATCTGTACTTCCTTGGTGAATTGATGTGAGAGTGGAGCCAATTGTTCTTCAACATTTGAAGGGTTAGATTGTACCACCCTTATCTCTTGTGATTTTTGTTGTTTTGGAAGCCAATTTGATATGAAGCTCTATTGTTGCTCACTATCTAATGTGCTAACTTCTCTGTTGTTAGGTATGAATGTATCCTAAGATGTCTTCAATGTATGACAAGCTTGGGTGTCATTGTAGTCTGCTGTGATTGTTACCTCCTATCCATTGACAGGAAATTTCAGGCATTGATGATAGGTAGAAGGTACTGCTTGCATATCATGTATCCAAGGGCGTGCCAATAGTATGTTGTATGTTAGTTCCCTATCTAAGACTTGGAAAACCACTTTTTGGACAATAGGTCCCACTTGAATGGGTAATATGATCAATCCTTTAGAGGATCTTTCTTCCTCATCATATGCTTTGATTGTGATTTTTCTTCTTGTATCAATGGCTTCATCTGAGTATCCTAGTGCATGAATCAGCTTTAAGGTACAAATATTTAAACCAGCCCCTCCATCTATCAGGACACGTTTTACACGATGTTTATGGATAAGGACTTCAATGTGAAGGGCGGAATTATGCGGATGGGTGAGTGATACATCATCATGTTCGAAAATGAAAGGCAATGAGGTGCAGATAGATGTCCCACCATAGCTTGGAATTGACACACATCCAGATTGTTAGGTACCGTAGTTGATACAAGAGCTTGTTCAAGAACCTCTTTGTGTGATGGGGAAATCTTCAAAAAAGATTGATATTTGTGCCGGTATTTTCTGTAATTGATCGATGAGATTATATTGATTGGAGGGAGTATCCACTAATGGGGATGATATTGATGCTCCTTTCAATATAACTTTGGATTGTGCCCTTGTTGTGGCATTAACCGATTGGTACTCTTGTTTCCCTTTGAGTGTGACTACATTGATTTGGTTTTCAGATTTGTCCATATGTTGTACCAAATTGGTAGATGTAATGTCATTGTTCTGATTAATTTGATTGCATAACTCTTCATCCTCCTTGGCAGCAGAAAAACAAAGGATTGTTGTGTCATAAACATAACCAACATTCTTGCCTTTAGTGTTTGTAGAAGAGGATTCTCCCTTCTGGTAATTGGGTAGAGGATTTTTGAACGTTGTATGATCCTTGTTTGTTTGGTGTCCCTCTACAAATACCTTTTTTTGATCTATGAGGTCTTGTACCGCATGTTTTAATTGCCAACAATTTTCAGTCATGTGGCCTTTATTTTGATGATAGTGACAGTAATGTAAGACATTCCACCATGACGGTTTGACTTGAGGGTCCCAATTTCTGGCTTCTTGTACTTGAATGAGCTTTTCGTCTAAAAGCTCTTTGAGGACTGATTCCAATGATTTCCCTAACGGTGTGAATTTTTGTTTATTGTAGGGTCGTTGGAATGATTGGGTTTTTGTTTCTCCACTATTTTGATTATTTCCTTGATCACTACTTTGTTTGACATTAAAACCATTGTTTTGTTTGTTTGTAGTGGTTGGGGTCAAGGTGAATACTGGTTTAGGTGCATGTGTATCGATCATGGTATCAGTATTCTTGTTCTTTCGCCAGAATCTTGGCTTTTCATTGTTGTTGTTAGAGGAATTGTTATTGTTTGAACCTTCAATGAAATGTTTGATTGTTCCTCTTTTGATTAGAACCTCTTCAATTTTGAGCCCCTTTTCGATAACTTGTTCAAATGTAGATGGACATTGTAAGTCCAATCTATAATTCATGTCATCTACTAAGTTATCAATGAACATCTCTATCTTCTCCTCTTCAGGAATAGATATAGGGTATTTAGCAAATAGCCTTCTCCATCGTTGGAGAAAGGAAAGAAACTTTTCACCTTTTGCTTGTTTGGTGTTGTAGAGTTCTTTTAAGGTTACCCCATGTTGGATGTTGAATGAGAAGTGTGTTATGAACCTATTGATTAGTTCTTCAAAGGATTGAATCCCAGGTTCTAATTTAGAAAACCACTCCATGCAAGTGTTTCCTAAGCTTCTTGGAAATAATCGTAGTAAGTAAGAGTCCTCGTGTGCGAACTCTATGCTCATAGCTCGAAATTCCCGTACGTGATCAAACGGATCAGTTCTCCCATTGTATTTGTTGTATGTTGGGTACTCACAATACCTTGGAAATGGTATCATGTTAATGCTTGAGTCAAATGGATAAGGGCAAATGTCTTGTAATAAATATCTCTTTGTTGGCCCTTGTTGGATATTTTGGAACTGTAATTGTAACTGTTGGATTTGTTTTGTCAAACCATCTATTTGATTTGGATTTTCTATACTAGTTGAGTTAGGTGTGGTTGTTTCCTTGAGTTGATTGACATCAAAGTCGTTGGGAAGTTTAGCACCTTTGTCAGCTAATAATAGAAGATACTTTTCCATATCTTGCTCTAGCATCTTTTCCATAAATTTATGGAAATGAGGGTCTTGTTGAACTTTCTCGATTTCCTCTGCAGTTATTTCTTTCTCATGTGAGTTACTAAGAGGATCAGTGTTGCTATATCATCCCCAAGGGTTTTCTTCAGCCATGGCTACTATTCTTTCATTTTCTTGTTCTTGTTGTTTTTGATATGCTGCTCGTGTGAAAATAGGCATATAAACGTTTAAAGTTTTACTCTAGACTTTGATCTTGGATTTGATTGGATAAGTGTCAAGGTTGTTGATTTTAAAATCTAATTTAGTCTTATCTAGTTTCGTGATGGAAGGATGATAAAATCCTTGATAGGGAAACTTTGATAGAAAATCTTAGATTTTGGTGATAATGACACTATGCAAGATGTTGTAAGATTTAGGTGTAGGGGTAAAGCTTTCCTTTTGTGTGACTTAAGTGTTCTGGACTATGAAAAAAAAATGTTCTGGACTGATGAAAACCTTGTTATCGATATGGGTAAACTGACAAAATGTCCTATTAACTCTCTGTTTTTCTGACTTTATGGCACACTAAAACAGAGGAGCTACGTGCTGGAACATAGAATGAACACGCTAAAATAGAGACTCAGTGCGCTGGAACAAATGATCTACGTGCTAAAACATATGAGCTATGCGCTGGAATAGTGACCAAAAGCACTAAAACAGAGACTGTGTATGCTAAAATAGAGGAGCTAAGTGCTGGAACAATTACCCTGAGCGCTAGAACAGTGACCGAAAGCGCTAAAATAGAAACTCTGCGCACTAAAACAGAGGAGCTACGTGCTAGAACAGGGACTTGATGCGCTAAAACAGAACCATGAGGTGCTAAGATAGAAACTATCTTATTCTATAAAACTCACTTGGTCTAGTATCGTATTGTATGGCTGGTTGTGGAATGTATTCTGGATGAATTCTTTGACTGTGATTGTGGTGTTGCCTAAGAGCTCTTCTTTGATAAAATGCTTGTGAATCTAAGGGAGCTACAGCATAATCGCCCCTATAACCTCTAGAGAAATTATGATACCTATGAATAAAAGTCCTATGTTGGAGTAGAACTTTCCTGCTTTGATATAGAAATCGTTGCTTTCTTAGAAGTTGTTTGTATGCAAGTGTTTTTCTTTGGTTTTCTGATTCGTTTGGCAAGAGATTTCTTGACAAACTTGGTGGATACCCAATCTCGAATCATGATAATTCCACAAATGTTTTGTTTTTGAAGATTTTTGTGATGATCTTATCTAAATTTAATGAGAGAAAACACAGCAATCAAGAATAGAATGGTTGTCCTTAAAAACCCTAGAATCTAAACAAATAGTGTATGTTCTTAACAATCAATGATTCTTCTTGATTTTCACTGGTTTGATAACAAGATAAAACACTTCAAATAGACTCACTCCTAGAGATAAAAGGTTATCGTTATATACTCGAACAACCCACAGCTTGGAATTGCATCGACTCACATAGCCATGTCACCCCCTAGAGCGCGCCCGTGTTTTTGTCTTTTCCAGGTGCATACTCAGAGTGACGAAAGTGGATATCGGATCCCCTGAGCAAACAGTCCTTGGCAATTATATGGTGAGTGCTTGAGGGTAGATTCTTCCCCGCCCCTACACCACCGAGTATTACAATGTTTAGAAACTGACAGGCGTGCTTCTAGTTCTAGGTTCTTAGATAGGGTTTCCGTTCAGAGTGGCAAATGGATAAATTCCCTCGAGAGACCTCCTAATCTTTAGAACAAAGATTTTGGGGATGGTTATCCTACGCACTTCCGTTGAAAGAGGGTTTCCCCAAATTCACGTAAATTTTAAAGTGGGTTGGAATGCCATGGCTTTTGGCTATCCCCACTCAGGTCATTCCCATAGGGTGAGTACTTTTTCCCACTATGGCAGACCTATCTAAAGGTTTTAAGAAAGCTTAAAATGCATAAAGTAATGGTGAGTCTGGTATTCTGATGCACCCAGTTAAGGGGAGAGCATAAACCTATCACCCAATCACAGCAAAGATGATGTTCTTTTTAAAACCCAAAAGACAAGTGATTTACTCTATATGGAGATATTGCTCCATAATAAGCATGATGTTCAATTTTTAAACCATAAAATAAATGTGATGTTTCTATCTTAGGATTGATCAATTTTTATCCATTTTTATCCTAGGATTGGTAAATTTTAACCATTTCTATCCTAGGATTGGTAAATTTTAACTTGTTTCTATCCTAGGATTGGTAAATTTTAACCAAGAAAGTAGACAGAAATAGAATCTGGCCGCAGATGCGTCAGATCTAGATAAAAGAAATGATTTTGAAGATGATACAGTGGCACGCTAAAACAGTGACTTGGCGCGCTGAAGTATAAACCTGGCGTGCTGGAACAGTGACATGGAGCACTGGAACAGTGACCCAGTGTGCTAGAACAATAACCTGGCACGCTGAAATAGTAACCCGGCGTGCTGCAAAAACTCACGATCCCACGAAAACTTTCACGCCGATACCTGTAGGACACAATTTTCAAAAAGTTTGCAAAATATGGGGTATTGCCCCATGGTGGGCGCCAATCTGTAAGCGATAGAAGGGGGAAAATGATTTAAACTATGCATCTATGCTTCTAAATAAGATATTGCATCTAAAACTTGATGAATTTAAACTAATTTAAACTAAAAAGCTTCAGAAATTTATCCTATTGCTCTCTAACTCTAAAGATTTCTCTAATCTACTTAGCTCTTAGATTTGTAAGCTAATTAAACTATTGAAATGACACTTAGAGAATGAGAAATGAACTAATTTCTATTCTAATATGATTAATTATGCAGCTAGAATGATTCTATAGTAAAGCTTCTAAGAATGAAACTACTGTAAATGGCCATAATCAAAGTGCAGTATGGATGCTGGATGAATGTTGAATGCTGGAGATGCTGGATGAATGCTGGATGCTCTAGAAAACCTGCAAAGTAAGATTGCATAAGTTGGGATCCTTTTCCTGTAGCCCAAGAGCTGTATTTATAGCTTTCACGGCAACACAAATGCACAGGAACACGGAATGAGGGGCTGTGATTTCATCTGGAGAATCCAAAGGCATGGGATGAGAAGAAGGAGTTGATCATGGAGAATGGTTTCTCCCCATGAAAACACCAGGCAAGTTAAGAGGGAAGGTGGGTGGAAGGTTGTTGAGAGAATTTCCTGCAGGTTTGTCCCTGAAGCTTTTCCCGTGAATGGCAGTGCCATTAATTTGAATTTTGAGAAATTAATTTTATTGGTGAGTGAATAGTGCATAAATTTAAATAAATTTAATTTATTATTTAAATTTAGCAAAAGAGGAATAAATAATTTAATAAATCAAACTATAGGGTTTGTTTTATTAAATTAAAAGGAGAATGATAATTAAATAAAAGATTTTTAGCGATCTTTATTTAATTAAGAAGAAATGTGATTTTAAATAACACAAATTATTTAAATTGTGTATTTAATTTTAAGATAGAAGTAATAATGATAATAATTAAATTAAAAACAAAGTTTTTAATTTTGTTTATTTAATTAAGAGAAAAATAATATGATGAAAATGATAATAATTAAATAAAACAAAGTTTTTAATTTTGTTTATTTAATTAGGAGAGAAAAATAGAAGAATTAATAAATGAACTTAATATAAATAAATGTTTCTATTTATTTACTAAGTAGAAGAATTTAAGATTAATTTTTTTTTATTCAAGAGGTAAACGCTTTTGACCGGAGCTATGAACCGGAATACAACCATTCAACAATACCACCCCAACGGGGTTTGAACCTTGGTGGCAAGAACAACAATGCCACCTTTAAACCATCACACCATGCCAATACCGGCAAGAATTTAAGATTAATTAATCAAATAAGTCGTATTTAATTAATTAGATTCTCTAGACCATTTTTAGGTGTCTACAGGGGGAAGTTGAACCAAGAATTTAGGGATTTTTGATGAAAGATGCACTTGTAAGATTTGATCTTTGTTTTCAAAGAATAATCAATATATCAAATAGCCTATTTTAGCTCACTGAAGTATTTGACTAGGATGCGTTGAATATTCGATAGAAGATTGTGGTATGTAGTTGAAATCAAGAGGATGATTGTAGTTATGTCATTGAGAGAGATCTCTTCTTTGAAAATAGGCTCATGAATCTAAAGGGTCCATAGCGTATTCGTCAGTAAATCCTCTGACAAAATCTTGGTATCTATGGAGAAATTTGCGATAATGGAGCAAGACGTGTCGACTCTTGTATAAAAACCTCCTTTGTTGTAAAGTTTTCTTGTAGCCTAAAGTTTTCTTGGGTTTCCTAATCCTATTGGTAATTGACTTCTTAACAAACTTGGTAGATTTCCACTCCCTAAGCATGACAGAAAATATGCTATTGGACTAGGAATGCTATATACTCAGATCTGTTAGAAGCAAAGATTTGGGAAAAATGATAGATGTGCTTTTTTGTTGCCTATATGCACTTCAAAAATAGGGATATGTGCTAGAGAAATGGTCAAATGTGCTTCAATATCTCCCCAATGTGCTACTTTGTATCCTATATATGCTTCAAAAAATGTTGATAGTGACCCAAAACTGTTTGTAGAATACTCAACCTATGTGCTAAAAAAGACTCCAAATGTGTGGAAATAGACCCTAAAAGTGCTAATTTCACCAATGAATGCGCTAAAATAGACCTTATATGTGCTAGAATATAGCCTACATGCGCTAAAACAATTTTTTGAAGGGATTTTTCTGAACAGTTGAGAATAGTTTTCAGCTAAAATATGTTCATTTCGGATGATCTTTTATCTGAATTAGTGTGATTGAAAACACAACAAACACTTTGAGAACAACTTTTTTCAAGTCCTATACTAAACATCAAGTGTATGATCAAATTTTTTTTCAAAAATTATTTTTACAGGTTTTACACATGACAGATAGTTCAAGCAGACTCACTCTTAGTACTCAAGTAGGTCATCATAATAATCAACAGCCCACATCTTAGAACTATGTCGACTCACATAGCCATGTCACCCCTGAAGGGGTGCTCATTTTTTTGTCTTTTCTAGGCGCATACTCAGAGTGAAGGAAGTGGATACCAGATCCTTTGAGAAAATAGTCCTTGGCAGTTATATGGTGAGTATCTTGGGGGTAGATTCTTCCCTCCCTTGCACTGTGATTATTATGATGTTCAAAAACTGACTTCGGCTGGATACTACACTAGGTTCGTATTAAGGGTTTCCATTTGGTGCTGCAATAATAAACTCCCTCATGAGACCTCCCAACCTTTAGAACAAAGGCTTTGGGGATGGTTATCTTGCACACTACCAAAAAAAGAGGATTTCCCCTGATTTGCTTTAAATTTTATAGTGGGGTGGAATAGCCTGGAGTCGTTCCTCTTGGGTGAGTACTTTTTCCCACAAGAGTAGGCCCTCTATAGGATGTAATAAAGTAGTAAAATTGCATGAATGTAAAATGAAAGTATGGTATTCTGGTCACCCAATTAAGGGGAGAGCATAGACCTATTGCCACAAACATAGTAGACACTATTCTTTTTAAAAGCCCAAATCACAATGATCTAAACTATGTGAAGATTTTGCTTCATAGAAAGGATGGGATTCATTTTAACCACAAAATTAGTGTGTGGTGACTATCCTAGATTGCTTTATTTTTAAATTCATGTCTATCCTAGGGTTGCTTCCTTTTAAAACCAGCTGTGACTATCCTAGATTGGTTCTTTTTAAGCCAGAACAAGGTTATATCTGCGGAAGGCATCAAAATCAAAACATGTTTAGATACAACCTGTATGGGCCAAAAGATCACTTGTATGTGCCACAAAAACAAGTAAATGCACTAAAATAGACTGTATATGCGGTACAAAAATTCCTAAATGCGCTACGAAAAATCCTAAATGCGCTAAAACAAAATGCAACTAAATTTCTTTTTTTTCATTTTTTAGAAATTTTCACAAATTAAATTGAACATATGCACCCTTTTGTTCTGTAGATGCGCCAAAATAGTTATCAGATGTGCTGAAACAGTCCCTAGATGCACCGAAGTACCTGTAAAAGCGCTGAAAGAAGCCTCATATGCGCTTTAAAAACCTGCGAATGCACTTCAAAAATCATCATATGTGCTAAAACGAAAAATATTCATCAAAAATTAGAATTCTAATATGCAAGATCCTATTAGAAAACCTGCAAGTAGATGTTAAAAATGGGGCAAGGCCCCACAATGGGCACCAATAATGTGTGGTCAATTTTTTGAGCATTAAATATGTAAAAAAAAAATGAATCAATCACACCAATAAGACATTATATCAAAACAAAATATTTAAAACAATAAAGATTTGCAAACTCAATATCCTGTCGTCGATGTCATCCTATCATCCTTTATCTCTAGTATTTTCATTGATTCCAGCTGGCTCTCAGATTGTATGCTAGGCTCAATGAACAGTCTTCCTAAAGAATGAGATCTAATATGACATGCCTGTAATGCTTAGGCTAAGACATGATTGCTGAAAATGAAAGACTATTGATGATGCTTAAAACTATAATGCTATATTGCTAAGAATGCAATTTATGCTAGATTGCAATTAATCTCTAATTCCTCTTATATGTGTTTTGTTGTGTGTAACCCTTTCTTGGATTGGTTGTGCTATTTTTAGAGTTTTTCAAAAGCTTCTGATTGGTTGATATGATCAATGATTGTGAAAATTCTTGGTAGATCGAATGGTTGAGGATGGATAAGACTAAAGAAAAACAAAAGAAAGCAGAAAGCAAGATTTGTTTTCTTTTTTTTGTAAAAAAGGTAAGATAAGATGATGAAGATGATTTGTTAAAAATCATCTTTTTATGAGATTATGGAAAGATTTTGAAGAAGATAAATAATGAATTTTTGAATTCAATTATTTATTTATGGGTGACACAAAGGTTTTTCTTAAAATAGAATATTTACCCTAGATTTGAAGAATAATGGAAGATTTTCACAATTAAATAGAATATTTAATCATGATTCTGAGAAGATATGGAAGATATTCAATTAAATAAAGATATTTAATTAAACCTTTAAGAAATGGTATGTAAATGAAATTAATTAAATAAGATATTTAATTAACCAGAAAAATTTTTTGCAAAGAAATATTTAAATTTAATTAAATCAAAAAGAGTTAATTAAATTCAAAAAGTGATAATTAATTAAAATAAATAAAATAAATTTATTTAATTAATTAAGTGGACATATGAATGTGAAATAATTAAATAAAAGTTGATTTATTTAATCATTATAGAAGAATAAATGAATGAACAATATAATTAAATTGATTAAATTTAATTATATGTAGAAGACTTTAGAGAAATTAATTAAATAATAAATATTTAATTAAATGCTAGGATTAATCAGATATGACCAATCTTATGCATCTACAGCAACAAAGGGGTCGAGATTTGTATAGTGGTTGGCAGGTAGGGCTTGGCTATATGAAAATGGTGGAGAGGGAATGGTGGCCCGCAAGAAGCCACCCACATTAGACTACACACCTATGGATTTACTTAGTGATTTTCAGTGATGACTTGGAGAAAACTCAGCATCGAAGCCTGCACATTAGAAGGCTAGAGGTCATTAGTTTTTTTGAATAGTAGTTGCATGGTGGCGGCAACCCACAATGGAGGGTCTGCAAATAACACATTTAGTTATTTTCATTTAGGGCTCAAATGGGTGCGAATGATGCAGAACCCACAAGGTGGCTAGAAAAAACACCATAGCCATTCATGACAGTGGAAGAGATCATGCAGTCCCTAGACAGAAGTCCACAAAGGCCAGCCCATAAAGGGTTCACACTTGGGTGCTTGGACATGCTAGAGAATGACAAGAAACTCAAGGTTCACAACTCAAAATGGAGTAAGAGCTTCACCATATAGGATGATGAAGAAATGGTAGTGAAATAATGGAAAAAACCTGCATCACATGGCCTACAAAGGGAAGCTTTAGTGACTTACTGGTTGGAGTACAAGGGCACCGCGAGACCTGCAAGGCAGGAGGCTAGTGTTAGGTAGTTGTATGAAATGATGATGGAAAGGGAGCCTTTCACATGCTGAAACCTACATTCACATACCCATGGGGGCTGAGAGAATTTCCATTTTGACTTAGGATTTTCGTTTAGTGTAATGGTGATGGCAAGGAGGTAGTAGCTGCATGAATGAGCGGGTCTATGGGGTTATGACTAGAGTTTGAAGAATGTCATTCAGAGAGTCGAGGTAACGGCGATGGAGGTCTTGTGGGCCGTAAGGGTTTGACAACCCTGGTCAAGAACAACAACCATGTTGCTAGGTTCCATGTGGCCCTAACGGGTCAATTTTTGAAGAGTTTTCAAATTCTAAAACATGGATTTTGCGTAGAATGACATCTTCTATATAGTTTCAAGGTTTCCCTTATCAAGTTTTTAACAAATTTGCAAAAAATTAATGAAAATCACATGACTTGCATGATGATGAAAAACCTACCTAGTAGACCCACAAGATTTCATGAAGAAACTGAAGGTAGTGATGCTTGAATGGCGAAGGGATCATGTGGGTGTAGAGGTGGTGGAAGCAGGAGGAGCTTTCACAAGTTTTAGCAACAATGTTGGTTAAAATGACTTTTCAAATTTTATATTTATAGGATTTCAACTATTAAATGCCTATAATAAATGCTAGTACAAAGACATGCATGTTTGGTGGGCACATACTTTGAAACGGCTGGCGGTGGGAACAACGGAGCTTGTGGGTTGAGTGGCACCCAAGTGTTTTCCTTTTAATAGGTTGGTGAAAGGAATGGAAACAAAATATATGGATCTCATAGTGTGAGTGGTTGTGCTGACTTGGCCATTAGAAACAACAAAGGTAGGACAAAATTCTCCTAGGGTAGCTCACATGGGAAAACCCGCAAAGGGCCAAGGATGGTAGTTTTAAGGATTCAAGGAAAGCTACCAAAGGGATTCCATGAAGGGAAGAGACTTGAAAATTTCAAAGGTGGTGAAACTTGGTCAACTCAAGATGGTAGCCATAGGATTCCTTGACCACTTGGGACTCAAAATACGGGGCATGCAAGATGAGGCAAAGGAAAAATGACCCCTAACAAAAGTGAAAGAGAGGGTCCCCATTCCAAATGAGGTGTGTGCGCTATGGGAACAACAAAATGCTTGTTAAGAGTTTACTACTGATGATTCTTTTGTCCAAACTAAGGAATTTAAATAATTTATTATGCAATTAAGGATTCAAGAAATTAAGAAGAGAATTGAGGATGCAAAGGTTAGTGTGGACTCCTCAATGTAAGAGGAGGAAAAAATGGTAGAGGAGGAGAAAATAATGAATGAAATAGGAGAAATTACTCCTATTGAACCAAAGAAAATTGTAAATATAGTGGTGTGATGTTGTTGCCAAGGTGGAATCTCACTATTTCCATTGCACTAGATGTAGTTAGGAAGGATCTGGGAGCTTTTGAGTCCAAGGAACAGTTTGACAATCATTTTTTGGATCTAGCTTTAGTACCAAGTTGTATACTCTTGTAATTTGGTCAATGACACCAAACACAAGGAAGTTTGAGGTTGTAAAATCAGTGGAAGAGGTCATTGGTGCTATTGTGGTGAAAGGATCTATAGATGTCATTCCTACCCAAGCCACTCAATTGATTGTACATGTTGTAATGTTGAGTGCAAATACTGTACAAATTTCTTAGAAAAATATGATAAATTGTTCAATAGGTACAATACTCTTCTAGATGAATACAACAAAATGAAGGCTACTACACAAGTAGGCTCATCACAAAAGGCTTTTCCTTCCCCTTCTTCTTCTTCCTCCAAGCTTTCATCACTAGACCTAAAGACTTTATCACTATGAATTAGCTAGCTAAAAGGGGAATTAAAAATAGAAAAGGACAATGTTAAGAAAGCTAAGGAAGAAACTTCAAAGGTTGCTTATAGTATTTTTAATAGTATTTTGAGGCACATGGCTTCTAGGTTGGTACACAAGTCTAATAGTGTTTGGGAAGCATATCATAGCATTCATGAATCCCATAAGAGTTACATTCAAGTTCAAAATTCCTTTTAGACTAATTGAAGTGGAGTGCAAGGGTTGGAGCTCTTAAGGAAATGATGCCAAAAATGAAGGATGATCCTAAAGCTCCAAAAAATATCCCATATTTATTGAAGGTGGTAGAATTATTGGATGAAGTATTAGCATACCATGGAAAAATTGGTGTTCAACTCGAAAGAAAACTAAAGATGTTTAGAGATATGGAGGAGAGTGGGATGTCAAATATTTTGAATGAAGATGGGGAATGGAAAGAATTCAATACATGGAAGGAACAAATAAAAAATATGCTTCCCAAGGCTAAGAAGGCTACCAATATTACATATTACTCAATGTTTAATGCCTCTCTTGATGATATGACTAAAATTGAGGTTAATATGGATGTTTTTGTCAAAGAGGCCAGAATATTAATGGATGCAGGGTACAATCTGCATGATTTGAAAGTACAAAGATTGTTGGATACACAATGGCCCAGTGAGGAGGAATATAATACATGGCTTGAAAAATTTATAGATTAAGCCTTTGATGAGGTATTTCAAAAATTATACCCTCTCGATCAAATGATAACACGTGTGATGGCATGGAGGTGAAGTTATTTCTTTCTATTTCTTTTATATTTTATCCAAAATTTTGGGATGCACATGGAAAATATTTCTAGCTCATGGTTGGTGTTGTTGCAATGATAAAGGATGCCTTATAAAAGGTGGGAGTTATCTTCTTGGGAAAAATACAAAGGGATATTGTCTCATATGAACATTGCCCCTTTTTGAGTTGTAAATATAACTACTTTTGTGAATTTTGAAATGTAAATGAAATGAATGTCAAATGTAAATATGAAAAATGTATAATTTTTCCAAAAGCTTGTTTGCTTCCTTATGCTTATAAAAGGGAATTCAAGGAAAATTCTATAATTCTTTGGTTGATAGATTTTTGATCTCATGTAAAGAATTTTGTAATACAAGGATAGAGAAATGGAATTAGAGTTGCATCTTAGGTTTGAATTTGAGTCTATAAGAGGAATAATGTTCTATAATAGTACTAGCATTTGAATGAGAAGGTATAGCTTCTAAAGAAAATAATCTCCTTATGTATTCATCACATTAATTATCAATGAAATGATCAAGGATCCTTTTATTGTTCTTCATTTGTGTTTTGATTGATTGTATGATTCTATCTTTGCATTAATTTGAGGAATTAATTAAAAAGTGCTATGATAAAATCATGGGTTCATGTGATTAGATATAAGGATCTGATAAGTAGTCTCTCTTTTGAAATATTTAGATGTTTTACTGTAATGCAATATTACAATAGTCTATAATGCTAAGTTTGGTTATTGTTATATTGCAGACTATTCCAAATTTGAATTCATCACCCTTGGATAAGGCACTATTCCATTACTTTGCTTAATTTTGGAGTCATTGAGTCATCCCTACCATTCAAAGAAAAAATTCATAAAGAGTTTCATTCATTCACTCAAAGTTGTTTAAAGTTCCATATGAGGTTTAGCATTCTCTACTTTAGGTGATTATTTGTTAAAGAATTTTCTAAATTCTTGAAGGATTTGATATAATTTGCAATTATATGAGAAAGTATCTATTATAAAAATGTATTTAATAATTGTCACAAGAGTATGATAAGATACATTATAGGGATCACCCTCTCAAATATTGTAGACCCTGAAGTGCAGAGGGAAAGTATAACAAGTTTTCACCTATTTGTTGGCCAATCCTCACAAGTATCAACCACTAAATTTGGAAAATTCATAGATAATTGATGAGATTATGTTTGGTTCATTAAAAAACACCAAAAAATTGGTGACTCCACTAGGAATAGTGCTAGTCCATTGTCTCTAGGTTATTTCTATTACAATTAGAGTCAATTTTTTTCATCGTTCTTCATTGTTTAAAAGACAATTTATGCAAATTTTCATCATAGGTTACATCCAGTTTCTATGAGTCAATTATCACTTCCATTTTTTTGTATCCTTTTGGGTTATGTTCAAAGTCTTCTCTAAAATTATGAGTGCTTCTCAAAATTTTGATTTATTTTTATTTCCCCATATAGTGGGTGGTTACTCAAAAGTCTCTTGTGCCAATGCAAATTTTGAATTTTGAAGAAAGAGAGAGAAGAATAGTTGTAAAGAAAGATTTGAATCCATAAAAGGAATGAGGAACCATATGTAGAAATATTTGAAGCCATAAAAGGAATGAGTAAGCATATGTAGAAGAATCCTAAGAAGAATCTAGAGCCTGAGCTACTAAAGAGCAAGAAATCACCATCTATTGTGAAGAATGTTGAATCAAGTAAGTCCACAATAAATCTTGACCATTGCTCTGAAATTTTAATTGAAAATGTTCCAGAGGAAATATTTGATTTTGGTATTCCCTCTAATAATGAGGAAAATATTACCATAAGTGAATCCCTTACTACTATGATTCAACTTGATTGTAATCCTTTAACGTCAAAGGAAGAAGAATTATGGAGATTCAAGATAAAGAAGGTGAATCCCTAGCCAAAAGGGTAAATTCTGGGGGTACTACTATTTTCAATGATGATAATTTCAACCCCAGAGGAAGATCCTGTAGTAGAACCTCACACCATTCCTCTAAGAGAAAACCAATGAATCACACTTATTATACTCCTAAACATAGTGAGTTTGATGTTGTCTTGGATAATGAAAATGAGATAAACAAGGATATGTAGGCCTTGCAAGAAGAACTACGACTCAAGGAATTTGGATTGAGACAAGCAAAGGAAAGAGAGGAGAAAATGAGGGAAAAAATTATAGATAGAGATTCCTTAAGAAAGAGGGTTGAGAAAATGAGAGAAACAGTGAAGGAAGAACCAAATCCTAAAGATTCTTCTAAATCTGTTGATAGGGAAACCCATAATCCTCCTAAAGTGACTATTCCTATGGGAACCTCTACTATAATCACTTACACTAGTTCTATCATAGCCACTAAGGTCTTAGATCCCTTTGCAATTATTAAGAAGTCTCAACATGCTGGCAATGGAAAGAAACCTATGGTTCGACCTAAGAAACCCATCCCAAATACGATTAAAAATACTTCATCCACTAATACATCCACCAAAAATGTTGAAACTAAATCCATTCCATCACGTGCATCTCCTGAACCTAGACCTAGGAGCATCAAGTTATAGTGATACTATTCTTGATCCCTAATCACATAACACTAAATCAAATAGAAATATCCTTGGTGGTTGTGGTGGTGGAGGTGGAGTAGGTAGTAGGAACAAGAATAACCAATTTGGAAATGGAAGTGGAAATGGTGGTAGTGCTAGAGGTGGAGATGGGAAAGGTAACAAACAACCTGGTGATCAAGATGACAATGAACATCAAAATAATCAAAGAGATCGATTCCCAGAAGGCTAATGCAAGTGGATAGATACCGACAATTATGCTTTGTTGGGATTCCTGGCTACCCAAATTAGTTTCTTGATGATATCAAGGCTGTGTTGGTTAAGTTCTCTAGAATTAATGCAATAATTGGTGAGGATCACCTGAAATCATTTGTGAACATCATTGATGATTTTGAGGTTGAAGCTGAGGATGTTATGATGAAATTATTTATACAATCACTCACTAAAGATGCTAGAGAATGGTATAGTTCCTTACCAACTAAAAGTATTGGTTCTTGGGAGGAATTTAAGTGGGTGTTTAGATAAAATTATGGTGATAAGACTGATGTAAGTTTCTTTCTAAATGAATTCAATAACATATCCAAAGGTTCAAATGAGATGGTTGTTGATTTCAACACAAGATTTCAAAAGGATATAAATAGATTGCTTGATGATTTGAGATTAAATGATAATGTACACCTAGTCAATTATTGCAACACCTTTGACTAAAAAATGAGTTATCTTCTATGATATAAGAACCCTCAAACCTTGAGAGAGGCATTGAAAATGACAATCCATATTAAAAATAATAGAATAGAATCAAGAAAAGTTGGGAGAAGAGATGATGTAAATATCTTGAAGAACCCAAAGAAAGAAGACAAGCACTCTATAGAGAAAGAATCGTCTCTTGAAGACAAGATTAATAAGGTTGAAAGTTCTATGAAAGATATCAGTTATAGAATTTCAAGGCAAGAGAAAGGGATTACAAATGAAAAGCCATTTTTTTTAGAAAATGAAAGACCTCCTCAGCTGTAGGATCATCCTTATAATACAAATTGGCATAATGGGAAGCCAATACAGAATAACAAAAAAAACAAAGAAAAGTTCCCCTTGAACCATTGTAAAAAAAATATGTGAATTTTACTAATGAAACACCCTAGTGTGTTGTTTGCGAACTACCACATGTTGATGGTGTTTTCTACACAACAACAACTTAGACAGAATATGGAAATCCCATCTCTCTTGAAAGGTAAATCTCTATCAGCAAGCCTCAAGAGATAACCCTAAGGTCTCTAATGTCAGGGCTTGACAATGCATAAACAACTCAGTGATAAATGTGAAAATGTTGGTAATCACAAAGGGACCTTACTACAAGCAAATACTGAATCTTCAATTTATCATATATAGCAATACGATGATACTTCAATCCTAAATCTAACCCAATTGGTAAAATAAATAGAAAAAGATAAGGGTTTCAAAGATATTTATAAATTAAAACTACTCCTATGATTAACAATGCAAATGATGAAATACTTAAAATGGACCAATCCCTCATAAACTAATTCCTTCTTAACCCAGATAAATCTGCAATCTCACAGAAATAGTGCAATCTTTTAGGGTATTAAAGATTTTTATCTCATGAAAATTCATCCAAGGCAACCCTATTGCAATTGAAATGGATAAACCTTCACAATTGAACTAAGCACAATAAATATAAGGTCCAGGCTAACTTTGCAAAGCAACTAACAATCAACTAGTTGCCAAAAGTATGGACAAGGGATTGCTGCAAACAGTTCAAGCATCAACCCATAAACACCATTGAAACATGTCTAATTCTAAATATAACATATATCTAATACTTCCCAAGCAATCTCAAAGATAGAACAACAAGAACCATGCAAGATCAATTAACACAAGAGAATTCACCAAAAGCACAATGTCTCCAATTGTATTGAATCACCCAATAATAGCAACAATTCTAGTGTTCTATATTACATCACTTGCTCAAAATGAACTAACTTCTAACTTTTCTCTATTGCTTAATTCACTCTTATATCAAAACTATTTGTCTATCTATCTAGCTCCTTACAAATGAGGTAGAATTTCATATTAATAGAAACCCCCAAGATATGTCGGCCTAGCTAGGGTTTACAATAATAATTGGCCACAAAAAAACTTAGCCCAAGGAGAATTCAAAATAAGATAAAATATGCATTAAATGCATGAACTCCATCAAGGTCGGCCTGGGATCTCCAATATAGTTTAGACCAATGTATGCAAAATAATAAGGAAGAACAAATTACAATGTAGCACTACATTAACTACTTTCCCCCTTGTATTTATTTTAATCCACTCTCTCATGCACCATCAAAAGTGCCCTATCTAAGTCGGCCACAGGTGGTAGAAGTAAAACCTCATGTAACGCCCCGCCACGCAACCCCAAAGGAATTAAGAAAAATGCAACCATTTTTTTTTAGAACATAGGAGAGAATAGTAAATAACATAACATAATCATTAATCAAATCACATAACTTAATCCTTTGAGGAACACAACTTGGTCATTACTTAAGAACTAACTCTTAACAATATGAACATCAATCTAATCATTACATAAACCATGCATACCTACATCTATAAGTACCATTACATCAGTAATAACAATAAAGCCATAAGATCGAATAATTATCCAAAGTGATAACATCATTATAAATTCATCTCATAACCAAGTTTACAATAAAAGTACAATGCATCATTACAAGAGTACATTGCAATAGCACCATGTGCGATAATATACAAGACTTTCCCATCTAGGTGGGAATGATACATCAATAAAAGAATCACATCAATACATAATTTTGTAACCCACGAGCAAAGAATCTACTGATACTACAACTCAGCACTGAAAGATGAACCTGCATAAAAGAGAGAATTCCAATGAGGTGCAGAACACGATCCACCCGACCACCCCCATGCTAGGAGCTGCTAAGGAAGGGTTCCCAACAAAGACCAACAAGGCAAAGACTCACAACCAACTAAATGAAATTACACAACACATAGAAGCACTCAAATTCAAACAACAACAAAAATCATCAATACAAGGTAAGTGACCAATTCCAGAGGATTTCCAAAAGACAACACAAATATGAATGTTAGAGGGAAGTGTCATCGCATGGCTTAACATGGATTCTCCAGGCTACCTATTACAAGGTACTGCCTCCATCTACTGACGGATTATCCAGGCAACCAAGCACTAGGAACCACCTCCATCTATGGTTATCCAGGCTACCTATCTCAAGGAACCACCCCATAGGGTTGCTCATGCGGAACCGTTACCTCTCGTGGAGACAAGGCAACGATCATGCAAACCACGGCCTTCTCAATCCCCTTTAGTCTGTAGTAGCACTAAAAGGTGGATGAGGCAACAATTATCTTTTTAGTGTGTTACTACCCACACCCTAATTAATTAATCAAATTATCACTTATTAACTCACTCTAATGAGGGCTATCCTGGCACCCCTTTGTGCGCCGACCACCCACTTAGAGCCACTCCCTCTAAACACTCAACCACAAAACAATAACATCAAGGATTGTACCACATAAAATAACTACATCAAAGGACAATCAAATGTGAGGCATGACCATCTCACCAACTACAAGGAATCACATCCACAGTTCGATACAATCCAAATATATAACCAAACCATAGACATCACAAGTCTAAATTTAAATCAAAATCAAAAGCCACCACATTATCCCACCTCTAGAATGACTTAGTTTCCTAACAAGATTGCTAAACTATAGGGTTTCCTTATAGAACTGGATTCCCCAAAAACAAGAAAATCCATATTGCATGAAATGATATAATTCAAAAGGATCATTAACCATACAAAAGGAACACATCTTAAAACATGGAAAAATTCACATCAAAATGTAATTCAATACACAAAAATTCCATTTATTTAAAAACATTCAATTTAACTCTATGTTTCACCGATATACTCATCTTTATAATCCACAATATTCAATAATGAACTATTTGTAACCTATCTTTTATTATACTATGAAATTAAAAACTAACCTAAAATCAAATTACAATTTACATATATAAAATCCACACACACATATATATATATATAGTATTAACATTAATATTAATATAAATATTAAATTAACCCCAATACTTATATATATATATATATATATATATATATATATATATATATATATATATATATATATATATATATATATATATATATATATATATATATCTATATGGATAAATATTTATATAATTGTATTCCCAATTAATTATATAAGACTAAAATCTATTACCTATCGAACTTAGAATGGACGAATCCCCATATTAAATACATAAGAATTAGAAACATCACGCACCACAATAACATACCCACCTTGAAATTTGGCATTTGGGATATTAATAACTAATACATATCCTAATGAACACAGATTCAGACCGAATCTAAAACAATTATCTCAATAAGAGTATGACACAGAGGAGAGAACAAATAGTTCCTAGTAAATTTCCAATGCATATAGGGTCAGAAAATAAAAACATGTGAATGAAGGAAATTAACTGATTAAACACATAAAATAGTAGACTCCATAAAGCGAACAAAACGAATGGACATCCTTGGTACCTGTCACGTTGTCCGAAGAAGGAATAGGGGAAATACTAGATGGAAAAAGGACAGGAAAACTTACACGCCGACCAAGTAGAGGAGATTGGGGTCGGCTGATGGTACAGTCACTACCGACTATGCCCCATTCACAGAAAACACAATTGTTATAATTAAAATTTTTGGTCTACTACAAAATTTGGCCCAACCAACAAAAAGGAAGATTAAGCACGGGTACGCTAAACACCCGAGCCCAAGAAACTCACTATTATTGTCGAGCACTACACATCATAAATGGTTTGCAGCTGTACATAAATGAATACAACGTACCGACCTAGCGAAACGGGGTGATGGCTATTGCCGACCACCTTCCTTTCTATGCATTGGAAAAAAAAATTAAAACAAAACATAGGGTGCCACGAAATCAATGAACACGCACGGATAAAATAGTCACTACAGAATTTGATTTATGATATACAGATTTCTATGTACATTTGTGACTCAGAAATTTTCAATATTGCGTGAGGACCAAATCCTTCGACTATATATATATTATGTACTATTTAAAGCACAGACTGTATTATGTAAAACACGGGGGAGTCATATGAACCATTGCCAGAAATAAAAAATATGAATTTTGAACAATAAGATTTTTAATCACCAACGCAAGGATTCATAACAAGCAGAGAACCCAATGTCGTTTTAAACATAGATATTGATTCAAATACAAAATAAATAATAATAACCAAAGTAAAGCAAGAAAACTCACAGATTTGAAACCCGGTCAATCGAATACAGGGTACCAAAAATAAAACTACTTAGCCTTACAGTTTAAGAGCTATTTTCCAGAATATTAAAAAGAAATAAACCTACGAATCTGTATCTACCAAACTAAATGATAAAACCCCCATTTAACCCTGATTCTCAGGCATTGATAAACTAATTTGTTTTGAACAAATAAAATTCAAGATCTGGAATAAAATTCAAACAATAATTCTTTTGTCAATTTCAGATTTACAAATAATTGTATTGAATAATTCTGGAAAATATTATTTTTTTATCTTATGGAAAATTTGCAAGATTTCTACGGGAAAGAATTTTCAATCATAATTTCAACACAGCTAGAAATTCAACTCAACAAAATAGTACAGCCCACCAAAAACAAAAGCATAACAAATAGCACAGAAGTTTGAAAGGAACATGTCATCCTACGGCTGTAGAAGAAACCCAACCCCGAAGCTTTCCTTCTCCTTTCCAATATTGCCCTTTTTCTGTAACTTCTTTTCCCAAACCAAAAATTTCTAGACAAATTTCCAAAAAATAAAAATCTCCTGTCTACCTCTTTCCTCCTCCCGTAAAAAGATTCCAAAAAAATAACTAACTTCATTCTCCGAATAACTCCCACAAGTTTCTCCATTTAAATTATTTATTATTATTATGATTTATTTATTTAATTTTAAACAATAATTTCTTTTGTTTTAAAAATTACTCCCACTTAATTCTAAATTTAATTAAAACAAACTTTTATAAACAATTAACTTTTAACTAAAATATAATTAAACCTCAATACTTACTAACTCATAATTAGTAAAAATAACTTTAATTTAATCTTTTAATTCTAAAATAATTAAATTAACTATCACCAACATAAATCATTTAACTCAAAAACAATCAAAATATCAAGACCAAAATCATATCAACGCATGACTCAACAACCTCATACGAAATGACAGACTTGGGTCAGGAAATTCTTCCTTAACAACTCCTTTTTAACCACATCGTACCCATTGGGTTTAATTTGTGCTCGCCCAGTCCTGCCGAAGCAGGTTGAGTAGAAACTTTTAATCCTACAATCCTTGCAAGCAATTAAACGTCAAGTAACATATAATCTCCACTGAAGTACACTGTGAAAGGAAATAGCGGGGTAGTAGGGCACTCACAAGTGAGTGGTACTACTTCGTCCTTCCACCATAATATATTGAACATGACATCGTAAACATAATATCATTATCACATATAAATTTAAAGAACTGCCATTGCATAATAAATCAAATCATCTATGTATAATGTATCATCAATTGTCACACATAATGTAAAGAGCAGTAAGCAAATAACTAAGAACCACACATGATCAGATATAAAACCACCACATAGAGTATCACAGAGTATCCACAATATCAAAAGTATCAAGAGTATCTAATGAATCAGCAAACATGGGAGTATTACATCCTCCCCCCTAGAACATGGCTTACCCCTGGAAGCCAGAGAACAAATAAGGGTAAGCTTCTCTAATGAGAGATGCATCCTCCCAAGTCGACGAAGCCTCGTCATTCAGATCCCATTGGGCCCGCACCTGCTCAATATCTCTGCCCCTAAGGGCAAGACTCCGATGCTGAAGCATGACCATGGGCTCTAGAGCTAGTTGCCCGTCCTTGACCTGCAAAGCATTCCAATCTAGCACATGAGTAACATCAAGAAAATAAGGTCTCAGAATAGAAACGTGAAAAACATCGTGTATCCGCAACAGGCTAGGTGGCAAGGCTAGGTGGTAAGAAACAGGTCTAATTCTCTCTAACACCTCAAAAGGCCCAACAAAATGAGGTGCCAACTTAGAACCCTTTTCGTAATAGATAGGACTCTTTTGCGGATGCACCCGAAGAAACACACAATCCCGAACGGCAAACTGCCGATCAACATGATGAGTATCAGCATACTTTTTTTTCCTATCCTATGCTGCAATAAGATGCTCTCTGATACGAGCCACCTACTGTTCCATATCTCAAAGCATGTCAGGTCCAAGAAGAACCCTATCCTCTAACTGATCCCAACTGAAAGGGGTATGGCAAGGATGACCATACAAAGCCTGAAAAGGTGCCATGCCAATGGAGCTATGATAACCGTTATTGTAGGCAAACTCAACCAAATGCAAATACTCCTCCCAACAAGATTGTTGATCCATAATATACATGCAGAGCATGTCCTCTAGCACCTGATTAACTCTCTCAGTTTGACCATCAGTCTCAGGATGATAGGCAGAGCTAAAACTCAACTAAGTCCCTAGAAACTGCTGTAAGGAAGTTCGTAGTGCCGATGTAAACACTGGATCTCTGTCAGATATGATCCTCTATGGTATACCATGTAATCAAACTATGTCCTCCATAAAAATCCTCGCTACTACAGATGTAGTATAAGATGATCTGATAGGGGAGAAATGAGCTACTTTGGTTAACCTGTCCACAGTGACCATGATCGCATTGTGTCGCCTAGAATACATGGGCAAACCAACAATAAAATCCATAGAAATGATATCCCATTTCCACTCGGGAACAAGATTAGGCTGTAGTAATCCTACTAGATGATGATGTTCTATCTTAACCCTCTGGCACTCCAAACATCTAGCTACGAAATTAGCAATATCTTGCTTCATTCCTGACCAAAAATATAATGAACGTAGATCTGCATACATTTTCTTAACTCCTGGATGTGCTGAATAGGGTGCCCTATGGGCTTCAGTCAAAATTAGAGTGCGAAGACCCTCTGTAGGAGGTACATACATACGTCCTGAATAACACAAAACACCATCAGAATCCAAAGAGTACCCAGCAAATTTTCCTTCGAGAGACCGTCTTGACTCGATCTCAAACTTCACCTCAGAATACCAACTGTCTGAAGAGAGAGCATTGAGGATTTGACTCCTCAAATCAATCCCAAGAGTCATAACAGAAATCTCATGCTTACGCCTACTCAAAGCATCAGCTACCACATTCTCCTTACCCTGAATATATTTCACTTCAAAATCATATTCGCACAAAAATTCCATCCATCTCCTCTATCTAGCATTCAAATTCGGCTGCGTAAATATGTATTGTAGACTTCGATGATCAGTATGCAACTTGAATTGGTGCCCCAAGAGAAAATGTCTCCATCTAACCAGAGCATGAACCATCGCGGCCAACTCAAGATCATGTGTAGGATAGTTGAATTCATGATCTTTAAGTTTCCAGGATTTGTATGCAATCACATGCCCATCCTGCATCAAGATGGCCCCTAGGCCTTCCAAGGAGGCATCAGTACACACCACAAACTCTCCTACAGGATCTGGTACTGCCAAAATAGGTGCACTTGCCAATTTTTCCTTAAGAGTCTGAAAAGCCTGCTGACATTTATCTAACCACAAAAATTTATTCCCTTTCCTCTGAAGAGAAGTTATAGGATGTGCAATCCTAGAAAAGCCTTGAACAAATCACCGGTAATAACCTGCAAGCCCCATGAAATTGCAAAATTATGAGACGTTAGAAGGTACGGGCCAAACTACAATAGCCTAAATCTTTGTAGGGTCCACAGAGATTCCTTCACCTAAGATGACGTGTCCAAGATACTAAACTTCCGTCTTGTAAAAGTCACATTTTTCCAAATTGGCATATAACTAGTTTTCCCTCAAACATTGCAATACCTGCTTGAGATGTTCCTCATGTTCCTCTATAGACCTAGAATAGATCAAAATATCATTGAGGAACACAAGAAAAAATCTATCCAAAAAGGTCCTGAACACCCCATTCATCAAACTCATAAATACTGAAGGCGCATTTGTCAACCCAAACGACATCACTGTGAACTCGTAATGTCTGTATCGAGTGCGAAATGTGGTTTTATGAATATCCTACTCTGCAATCCTCAACTGGTGATATCTAGACTTAAAATCAATCTTGGAAAATATCTTTGCCCCTCTTATCTGATCAAAGAGATCATCTATTCTGGGCAAGGGATAATGATTCTTCACTGTTACTTTATTCAACTGTCTATAATCAATGCATAGATGAAGAGAACCATCCTTCTTCTTCATGAAAATCACAGGTGCTCCCCAAGGAGAGACACTCGGATGGATAAACCCTTTTGCTATCAACTCCTCCAACTGAAGATGGAGTTCCTGCAGTTCCTGCGTGGTCATTCGGTACGGAGCTCGAGAGATAGGCTCAGCTCTGGGTACCAGGTCTATCCAAAAATCTATATCCCGCTTAGGTGACATTCCAGGAATCTCACTCAGAAACACATCAGTGAACCCCTTAAGAAGAGGATAATCATCCAATGATTTCTCTTGACTATCATCAGTCTCGAGATCATGCACTGCTACTGCAAAGAGCTGACAACCCTGCCGGAACAACCTTTTTAACTGCATGGCAGAGATCATCCACAAAGAAATAGGCCTTTGAGTGCCCATGATCTCCACCTCCTTTCTAGAATCATCAGTACACTGCACTGCCTTACGGAAACAATCCAACAAAGCATGATGTGAACACAACCAATCAATTCCCAAGACTATATCATATGAGCCCAGGTGTAAGATCTGAAGGTCCACCTAAGTTGAAAAGGCTCCCAAATCTAACTTACAACCCTGAACAAACTCTTCTACAAGAACTTTTGACCCAAAGGCTAGTTCAACCTGCCAAGTTATGCCTTGCCTAGATGCCACCAAACCAAATTGCTCCACAATAGAAGGAGATATAAATGAATCAGAAGAACCAGAATCAAAAAGTATGGAGACTTTAGTACCCTTCAACACACCTAATGTTTCAATCACAGTACCCTGATGCTCAGCCTGTCGATTATTTACTGTCGCAAAAACCCGATGAGCTCTCCCCACAACACCTACTATAGGCTCTGAAACAGCTGGCCTCTGACTAAATTTTGAAATAGTCTTTTGTGGACATTGTCTGGCAATATGCCCTTGCTGCCCACACGAGAAGAAAAATGTACCTCTCCCAAAGCCTCTAACCCTAGATGGTGCATTTGACTGCTAAAAGCTACCTCTAGATGGTGCCGACTGTGCACTTTGTGTAGGCTATATAGAACAATTAGGTTTATCTCGCTGCCAACTACAAAACTTCTTGCCCTGAGACCTGTCCCTCTACTGAGACTGCGATTTATTGTACTTAGGTAGAGACTGCTGCTGGTGTGAACCACCCTTAGATGGCATCTGAAAGTTCCTAGAAGACCCAACATACTGAGATTTCCCACCTCTAGAACCTGTACCTGGTGCCGGAGCACTGCCGATCTAAACTCCAACATGCCCTCCAAGAGCCATAGCCAAGTTTTCCTCTACCAACCGAGCCTTCTCCACTACCACCTCCATTGTCTTCAGCTCAAAGACTCTCACTCCACCACTGATACGGGCATTCAGACCCTGAACAAAATGCTGAACAAGCAACCCCTCATCGTGATTAATCCCAGCATATTGCTTGAGTTCATAGAACCGCCGCGCATACTACTCAACGAACATAGACATCTACTTAAGATCATGGAACTCATCGGCTCTGCGCTACCTCCAATGATCAGAGAGAAACCGAGCCCTGAACCTATCTAGGAACAATTCCCATGTAACCACACTGATGTCCAGGTGCAACTTATATTCTTCTAACCTCCACCAAGTAGAGGCGAAACCCTACAAATTCATTACTACACACTGAGCCTTGGTATTGCTACCGAATGGGTGCATTGCGAAGCAATGATCCAAATCTATCAACCAGGTTTCTGCTTCCAAGGCTCCTCCTGAGCCATCAAAGGTAGGAGGGTGAGCTCTCAACAAATCCCTCATATGCCCTGCTATCACTGCATCCTGATCTGCTGGAGCATCCCTGTGCCTTAGAGACCTTTCTCTCTCTCTTTCAATCCGTGACTTTTCCTGAGGCCTAGGTCCCAAATGATCAAGGAGTTCTCCTAAAAGACATTGCAACTGACCATCCAAACCAGGCTGTCCCTGATTCTGGTCACCGACCGATGGATTACTTTGAGGATTTGAATTTTCCTCATGTCTTGAACCATAGAGACTTGGTGGGGATGGACTATGATGACTAACTACTCGACCATCACCTCGGCCTCTTCTACAGCCACGACCTCTAGCTCGAGGCATGATCCTATACACAGTTATAGTATGTAAGATCAAAGTTAACACAAAGGTTGCCTAACGGACACCAACTACCCAAAGAACCCAACTTTAGCAACCTTGGCTTTGATACCAAGATGTAGCGCCCCGCCATGCAACCCCAAAGGAATTAAGTAAAATGCAATCATTTTTTTTTAGAACATAGGAGAGAATAGTAAATAACATAAAATAATCATTAATCGAATCACATAACTTAATCCTTTGAGGAACACGAGGTCATTACTTAAGAACTAACTCTTAACAATATGAACATCAATCTAATCATTACATAAACCATGCATACCTACATCTATAAGTACCATTACATCAGTAATAACAATAAATCCATAAGATCGAATAATTATCCAAAGTGATAACACCATTATAAATTCATCTCATAACCAAGTTTACAATAAAAGTACAATGCATCATTACAAGAGTACATTATAATAGCACCATGTGCAATAATATACAAGACTTTCCCATCTAGGTGGGAATGATACATCAATAAAAGAATCACATCAATACATAATTCTGTAACCCACGAGTAAAGAATCTACTGATACTGCAACTCAGCACTAAAAGATGAACTTGCATAAAAGAGAGAATTCCAACGGGGTGCGAAACATGATCCACCCGACCACCCCCATGCTAGGAGCTGCTAAGGAAGGGTTCCCAACCAAGACCAACAAGGAAAAGACTCACAACCAACTAAATGAAATTACACAACACATAGAAGCACTCAAATTCAAACAACAACAAAAATCATCAATACAAGGCAAGTGACCAATTCCAGAGGATTTCCAAAAGACAACACAAATATGAATGTTAGAGGGAAGTGTCATCGCATGGCTTAACATGGATTCTCCAGGCTACCTATTGCAAGGTATCGCCTCCATCTACTGACGGATTATCCAGGCAACCAAGCACTAGGAACCACCTCCATCTATGGTTATCCAGGCTACCTATCTCAAGGAACCACCCCATAGGGTTGCTCATGTGGAACCGTTACCTCTCATGGAGACAAGGAAATGATCATGCAAACCACGTCCTTCTCAATCCCCTTTAGTCTGTAGTAGCACTAAAAGGTGGATGAGGCAACAATTATCTTTTTAGTGTGTTACTACCCACCCCCTAATTAATTAATCAAATTATCACTTATTAACTCACTCTAATGAGGGCTATCCTAGCACCCCTTTGTGCGCCGACCACCCACTTAGATCCACTCCCTCTAAACACTCAACCAAAAAACAATAACATCAAGGATTCTACCACATAAAAGAACTACATCAAAGGACAATCAAAAGTGAGGCATGACCATCTCACCAACTACAAGGAATCACATCCACAATTCGATACAATCCAAATATATAACCAAACCATACACATCACAAGTCTAAATTTAAATCAAAATCAAAAGCCACCACATTATCCCACCTCTGGAATCACTTAGTTTCCTAACAGGATTGCTAAACTCTAGGGTTTCCTTATAGAACTAGATTCCCCAAAAACAAGCAAATCCATATTGCATGAAATGATATAATTCAAAAGGATCATTAACCATACAAAAGGAACACGTCTTAAGACATGGAACAATTCACATCAAAATGTAATTCAATACACAAAAAATCCATTGAATTAAAACCATCCAATTTAACTCTATGTTTCACCAATATACTCATTTTTATAATCCACAATATTAAATAATGATCTATTTGTAACCTATCTTTTATTATACTATGAAATTAAAAACTAACCTAAAATCAAATTACAATTTACATATATAAAATCCACATACACATATATATATATAGTATTAACATTAATATTAATATAAATATTAAATTAACCCCAATACTTGTATATATATCTATATGGATAAATATTTATATAATTGTATTCCCAATTAATTATCTAAGACCAAAATCTATTACCTATCGAACTTAGAATGGACGAATCCCCATATTAAATATATAAGAATTAGAAACATCATGCACCACAATAACATACCCACCCTGAAATTTGGCATTCGGGATATTAATAACTAATACATATCCTAATGAACACATATTCAAACCGAATCTAAAACAATTATCTCAGTAAGAGTACGGCGCAGAGGAGAGAACAAATAGTTCCTAGTAAATTTCCAACACATACAGGGTCAGAAAAAAAACATGCGAATGAAGGAAAATTACTGATTAAACACATAAAATAGTGGACTCCATAAAGTGAACAAAATGAACGGACGTCCTTGGTACCTGGCACGTTGTCCGAGGAAGGAACAGTGGAAATACTAGATAGAAAAAGGATGGGAAAACTTACACGCTGGCCAAGTAGAGGAGATTGGGGTCGGACGATGGTACAGTCACTGCCGACCATGCCCCATTCACAGAAAACACAATTTTTATAATTAAAAATTTTGGCCTACTACAACATTCGGCCCAACCAACAAAAAGAAAGATTAAGCACGGGTATGCTAAACACCTGAGCCCAGGAAACTCACTATTATTGTCGAGCACTATGCATCATAAATTGTTTTCCACTGTACAGAAATGAATACAACATACCGACCTAGGGAAACGGGGTGATGGCTATCGCCGACCACCTTCCTTTCTACGCACTAGAAAAAAAAAAATTAAAACAAAACATAGGGCGCCATGAAATCAATGAACACGCATGAATAAAATAGTCACTACAGAATTTGATTTATGATATACGGATTTCTGTGTACATTTGTGACTTAGAAATTTTCAATACTGCATGAGGACTAAATCCTTTGACTATATATATTATGTACTATTTAAAGCACAAACTGTATTATGTAAAACATGAGCGAGTCATATAAACCATTGCCAGAAATCAAAAATATGAATTTCGAACAATAAGATTTTTAATCACCAACACAAGGATTCATAACAAGTAGAGAACCCAATGTCGTTTTAAACATAGATATTGATTCAAATACAAAATAAATAATAATAACCAAAGTAAAGCAAGGAAACTCACAGATTTGAAACCCAGTCAATTGAATATAAGGTACCAAAAATAAAACTACTTAGCCTTACAGTTTAAGAGCTATTTTCCAGAATTTTAAAAAGAAATAAACCTATGAATTTGTATTTGCCAAACTAAATGATAAAACCCCCATTTAATTCTGATTCTTAGGCATTGATAAACTAATTTGTTTTGAACAAATAAAATTCAAGATCTGGAATAAAATTCAAACAATAATTCTTTTGTCAATTTCAGATTTACAAATAATTGTATTGAATAATTATGGAAAATATTATTTTTTTATCTTATGGAAAATTTGCAAGATTTCTATGGGCAAGAATTTTCAATCATAATTTCAACAGAGCCAGAAATTCAACTCAACAAAATAGTATAGCCAACCAAAAACAAAAGCATAACAAATAGCATAGAATTTCAAAAGGAACCTGGCGTCCTACGGTTATAGAAGAAACCCAACCCCGAAGCTTTCCTTCTCCTTTCCAATATTGCCCTTTTCTGTAACTACTTTTCCCAAACCAAAAAGTTCTAGACAAATTTCCCAAAAAGAAAAATCTCCTGTCTACCTCTTTCCTCCTCCCGTAAAAAGATTCCAAAAAAATAACTAACTTCATTCTCTAAATAACTCCCACAAGTTTCTCCATTTTAATTATTTATTATTATTATGATTTATTTATTTAATTTTAAACAATAATTTCTTTGGTTTTAAAAATTACTTCCACTTAATTCTAAATTTAATTAAAACAAACTTTTATAAACAATTAACTTTTAACTAAAATATAATTAAACTACAATACTTACTAACTCATAATTAGTAAAAATAACTTTAATTTAATATTTTAATTCTAAAATAATTAAATTAACTATCACCAACATAAATCATTTAACTCAAAAACAATTGAAATATCAAGACCAAAATCAGATCAACGCATGACTCAACAACCTCATACGAAATGACGGACTTGGGTCGGGAAATTCTTCCTTAACAACTCCTTTTTAATCACATCGTACCCGTTGGGTTTAATTTGTGCTCGTCGAGTCCTGCCGAAGTAGGTGGAATTGAGACTTTTAATCCTTCAATCCCTGCAAGCAATTAAACATCAAGTAACATATAATCTCCACTGAAGTACACTATGAAAGGAAATAGTGGGGTAGTAGGGCACTCGCAAGCGAGTGGTACTACTCCATCCTTCCACCATAATATACTAAACATGACATCATAAACATAATATCATTATCACATATAAATTTAAAGAACTACCATTGCATAATAAATCAAATCATCTATGTATAATGTATCATCAATTGTCACACATAATGTAAAGATCAGTAAGCAAATAACTAAGAACCACACATGATCAGATATAAAACCACCACATAGAGTATCACAAAGTATCCACAATATCAAAAGTATCAAGAGTATCTAATGAATCAGAAAACATGGGAGTATTACACCTTAATTCTCCTTTCAATGGATTTAATATTTTCTTTTGATTTCTCCACTGACTTATCCCACTCAACCCTACTGGATTGATATTTCTCAATAACGGAAATATAAGTGGCCGCATCATCTAACTGATGCTCAGTAACTAGCTCCTCACTAACTAGAGAATATACATCTTGCCACCATTTTCTCAACTATTCTAAGTTCAAATGCTTCAGTACAAACTTCCTTCTCCCTATCATCACCTCAAAGAAATAAATGCATCTATAATGGATATCAGTTAGGGTATCCTCAATTTGCATGTTTTCCTTCTGCCTTCCCATCCACTACTTTGCTTGATTTAGCCTGCATCCATCAAAAGGACAACATAAATCCCTTTGGAGCTAAAGCTCTTCAATTGTAGACACCATTTTTATCATAATGTTAGCTTAAAATCATGATAAAAATCATTAAATCAACCATACAACACAATAACTAAAAAGTCTAGGATTTGGAGCAACCCTAGGAAAACCAGCCAGGAAGGATTTTTGGAAAATTCCATGCCAGGCGAACTTTACCAAAGAAGCACAAATACTGTCAATAAATTATTATAACATGAAAGGAATGTATGCACCATCATTTAAATCATCAATATGGAGCATGTGGTACCAAATATTGCACATTAAATCTATGCATTCCTCAAATTTCTTAATACTATGAAGTCTCCCAAAGAATCCAGGAAAATCCAACCCATTTGGTATCCCATGGGGACCCAAAATTCTGAGTTTTTTGCACATACCCAAAAACCCGAAGAAGAGACAAAATTTTAGAAAAATACAATCAAGGTGGAATTCTGCAAAGTACCAAATTTTCCAAACTCTAACACTGAATCCTTTTCGTTAGAGTTTTCAAGAAAATCGGGAAAATCTAGATAGAACAAAAAATCCTGAAGTTAGGTAAAAACCTAGGTTTTATTCAAAACTTAGGATCTTCAATGCGTAACTCAGAGGAATCACTTGTGTAAGAAAGATGAACATCGAAGGAACTCCAAAAACACAAACAAATTAATAAAATCAAGAGGCCAAGAGACACTAAAAGCTAGAGCAAAAGAGGGTCCCTACTTTCAGTGGGGCGTGTGTGCAAAAATTACACAACACCACAAGCTTCTCAAACTTGCATAGTAGCAAAATAGTTTGAAGAAGAACAAAATCAGTTAGATGATTATGAGCAACTAGAGGAAAGTAATGTGGAGGTATGTGTTCTTATGCAAAGATCAATTTTTTTGATGAGTAGTGTTCTTTAGAAGAAAAATCACATGAAGTGTATGTGGACTACCAAAGGAAAAAATTAGACAATTATCATTAGCAAGTTTTTCTTGATGAGGATGAAAATGTTGAGAACATTTTTTGTGCTATGGAAATGGATGAAATGAATGTGTCCTTGAGAAGATCCTTGATGAATAATATCAAAGTATGAGAATAGAATTGGTAGCACAAGCTAGAAACACTCATAATCTAAGAAATAGAGTTGTGAACTATGACCAAGGAAAATTGGGAAGTATGTTTATCAAGGGGAAAAATGTAGAAAAACAAGGAACTAAAACAAAAGAATTGGTCAAGTTTAAGGAAGGAGAGTAAAGGAATGACAATTTGGGCCAAGAAAGATAATGAAACCAAGAAAAGTGATGACATTGTCTCTCCAATTGTTAAAGCAAAGAATCAAAAGTCAAATGTAGATCAAGAGAAGAAATAATAAAATAAGGAGGTTGAAAAGACATCTAAACAACACAAAGTCTAGATAAAAGAGAAGAGCGTAGTCCCTTATGAATTACCCAAGTATAATCCAATTGAAATTTTTTAGCTACTTTCACAAGTCAAGGTGATAATTCCTTTAATGAAGATGATGATAATTGAGGAACATAAACAGAAGGAGACAACCCTTATCAATGGTTCCACTATGGCCTGTGATGATAAAAGGGTGACTAGTCAGCCTAAATTGAGTGGAAATCAAGTGAGTTAAGAGGAAATGGAGAGAGATATTAGTGAAATACCTTAGATTTATTTGGTTGGTACTATCACATCTTTCCCAAGTAATATTTATCCATTTTGTGCAACTCTAATTGTTGATGGAAAGCTTCTAAAAAACCGTATAATTGGGGTATGTGCAAGATCATGATGGGCCAAAAAGTGGCAATATGATGGGTATGTGGCTGACAACTTTTTTTAACCTAAAATTGGTGAAATGAAAAGGGTTTTTAAAGGAGATTCCTAGCTTTCCACCAATATAAATTATTCTTTACTTTGGATTTAATAAGTAATTATTATTCATTTTCTATTCAAATTATGAATAAAGTCCTAATTGATAGAATAATTGAAAAAAATCTATAGCTTTCAAATAGTATCATATTTTTTGAATCCAAAACATGCGTCACATTCTAAGCTTTGTATAATATAGGATTAAAAAAATAAAAAAATGAATTTCATGAAGTTTTGACCAAGTTAAGGTGGTCAGAAATACAATTTTTATATTTTTTAAAATTTGTAATAAAAGAATTCATAATTAATTATTTACTTGGAAAAAATTCCAAAAAATATGCATCACATTGGGACATGAGTCATCTACTTATATATAAAATATTATAAAAAATTATCATTTTATTGTGGTTGGGGTGGTCACAGACACCTACTTCTTATTTTTTCGCTGAATTTAAGTACTACAACATTCAAATTTCAAATTTTCACCAAATAGATTTAAAAAAAAAAAATCTGAGTACTTTATAAACTACATTCAATTTGCTACAAATTATATTCTTACATATTTTTGAAATAATATAGATAACTTATTCAAATTTTTATGTCAAGTTGCTTAACTCTTATTTTTCTGATTTTTTTGCCACTTGAGGGCCTGCTTTTTCCATGATGATCCTACACATGCCCATTGATTCAGGAGCTTCATCCAACATCATGCCAGTAGAAATTATGAAAGAAATGGGTTTGAAGATATATTGTGCCTATGGAAAATGTTATGCCATAGATTCAAGAGAGATCCTAGTCATAGGGTTGATTAAGGATGTCACATATAGATTGGTCACTTTTCTAGACAAGGAGTTTGTTATGAGCATAGTTGTGGTGGAAATCCCACCTAATTATAGAATATTATTGTCAAGGAAATGGAGTGACTCCATGGGAGGTAGCATATAGTGTGACATGTCCTTTACCACAATCCCAATTGAGGTAAAATACATTAAGTTTGTAAGGGAGCCAAGAGCTCCACATATGATTGAATATGTGGAATAAGAAGATTGAATTCAATTTGTAGATACTGGTATTGATAACTTCAGGGTTGAAGAGTTACAAGAAGAGGAAAAATAGCCTATAATCCATGAGAAAGAAGTATTTCAACAAGAAAATAATGATGAATTATGGATCATGTGTTTTGATGGTGCTTGCTTAGAAGGAGTTGGTGTAGGGGTGATGCTTATTTCCCATAGTGGTAGAACTTTTAATTTTTTATTTTCATTGCTATTTGTATGCACAAATAATTTATCTGAATATGAAGCTTTGCTACAAGGATTAAGACTAGTTGAGAAACGCGGAATTAAGAATTTAAGGGTTATAGAAGAATCAAAGCTTGTTGTTTATCAAGTTAGGTCAAGATATGCATCAAAGAATAGAAGGTTGAGATAATATATAAGATTTTTTGGGACTCAATAGAAAAAATTTGATGCATTTGGTATTGACTGGTTGGATAAGAGTAAGAATTAGGTGGCTGATTTTCTTTCCAATATTGCACTTCAACCAAATGGCATTACTTTTGTTGGCATTTCAAAATTTGAAGTGTAGGCTAGACCTTCAATTCTTGATAACATAAAGAACTAGCAAGTGTTTAATGATGATGAGGATATCTTGAGATTCTTGCAGTGTAGAGATTAGTATGAAGGTCAAGAAATTCAATTTGGAGTTTTTGTAGAAGAAGTGGATGGGAAGGAAACAATGTTTGGGAATGAAATTATTCAATTAAAGACTAATAAAATATCAAAGGGGTTGGTTTATTTTGAGATGGTTTTTCATGGTTATGATAGAAGCAATGCTAAGAAAACATCCACTCACAAAGAGGACTTGGAAGAAGTAAATCTTGCAATATAAAATGCTCCCAATAAAGCCTACTTTGGGAAGAAAATGAAGCTTCATATCAGAACCATGTCAATTGAATTATTAAGTATAGAAATGTGTTTGCATGGTATTATGATGACCTAAAGGAATATAGAAAAGAGTTATCTCAACATGGGATACCTTTAAAGCTAGATGAAAAACCCTTTAGGCAAAAGTAGAGACCAATAAGCCCCACACTGCAACCTAAAATGTAAGAGGAACTCATAAATTTGAGATATGTTGAGATCATCAAGCCCATCAGAAACTCAACATGGGTTTCAAATTTTGTTCCAGTTAGAAATAAGAATGGTGACATTAGGCTTTGTGTTGATTTTAGAACTTGAATGTGCCATCGTTGAAAGGTAATTACCCACTGCCAAACATAGAAGCCATGTTACAAAAAGTAACTAGCTATGAGTTTTTACCAATGATTGATGTATTTTTAGGCCACAACCAAGTAGTAGTCAAAGTATTTGAGCAATAAAGGATATATTTTATAACACCCTAGGGAACATATGTCTATGTGAGAATTCCATTTAGATTGAAAAATGCAAGGGCTACTTTTCAAAGATCCATGGATGTGTCCTTTGTAGATTTTATAGAAATATTTTTAGCTATTTACCAACATGATCTAACTTCATATAGTAAGAAAGAAGAGGATCATTTTATGCATTTGGAAAAAGTATTTGGAAAAAGTATTTGCAAAAGCATTAGAATATGGGATTTCATTGAATCCCAAGAAATGTACATTTGGAGTTAAAGAAGGAAAGCTACTTGGGCATTTCATTTATAAAGAAGGAGTTGGGATTGATCCAAAACATTTAGCTACAATAGACAAGATCCCTCAGGCCAAAAATGTCAAAGGTATCTAGTCTTTTGTTGGGAACATCAATTTTATAAGAAGGTTTGTTAAATTTTTAGCATAAGTCACCCATCATATATCCAAAATGCTCAAGAAAAATGAAAAGGTGGTATGGAGTGAGGAGCATAAGAAAGCTTTTCAAAGTATCAAATAGGCTATTAAGGAAGCCCCATTTTTGAAATCTCTATATTTCTCAAATCCTTTTCAAATTTTTGCATTTCCTTCATTTCATTCAGTTGTGGGATTTTTGTTGTAGAAAAACAATGAAGGTTTTCAACAACAAATAGCATTTTTTAGCAAGTTCTTGCAAGTTGTAGAGCTCAAATACAACTTGATAGAAAAATAGACTGATGGGTTAGTCAAAGAAGTAAATAATTTTAGAATATATCTCATGGGAGCAACAATCATTGCATACATTCCTATTTTTGTGGTTAAATACATATTTACCCAAAAAGAAGCCATAGGTAGAAGATGTAGGTGGATTAACAAAATCTAGGAATTTAACATTGACATTCAAATCATTAAGCTAGTTAGAGGCCAAGGATTAGCTATGTTAATGTCTAAGACAAATCTAGATTTTAATCAACTAAATCAGGTAGATTATACATAGGTGTCACAAATTTGTGACATACATACCTATGAATAGTACAAAAACATTGTCCAGTATTTGTGAATAGTGTAGTGCCCTGATGGTTTGGTTGAAAATGAAAAGATAAATCTAAAATTGTAGGCAATAAAATATGTGATTTTCAATGATGAACTATGGTGGAGTCCAAATGGAGTTTTGTTGAAATATGAATCCCAAGAAATGTACATTTGGAGTTAAAGAAGGAAAGATACTTGGGAATTTCATTTATAAAGAAGGAGTTGGGATTGATCCAAAACATTTAGCTACAATAGACAAGATCCCTCAGGCCAAAAATGTCAAAGGTATCTAGTCTTTTGTTGGGAACATCAGTTTTATAAGAAGGTTTGTTAATTTTTTAGCAGAAGTCACCCATCCTATATCCAAAATGCTCAAGAAAAATGAAAAGGTAGTATGGAGTGAGGAGAATAAAAAATCTTTTCAAAGTATCAAATGGGCTATTAAGGAAGCCCCATTTGTGAAATCTCTAGATTTCTCAAATCCTTTTCAAATTTTCTCATTTCCTTCATTTCATACAGTTGTAGGATTTTCGTTGTAGAAAAACAATTAAGGTTTTCAACAACAAATAACATTTTTTAGCAATTTCTTGCAAGTTGTAGAGCTCAAATACAACTTAATAGAAAAATAGACTGATGGGTAAGTCAAAGAAGTAAATAATTTTAGAATATATCTCATGGGAGCAACAATCATTGCATATATTCCTAGTGTTGTGGTTAAAGAAATATTTACCAACAAGAAGCCATAGGTAGAAGATGTAGGTGGATTAACAAAATCTAGAAATTTAACATTGACATTCAAATCATTAAGCTAGCTAGAGGCCAAGGCTTAGCTATGTTAATGGCTAAGACAAATATGGATGATAATCAACTAAATCAAGTAGATTATACATAGTTGTCACAAATTTGTGACATGCAGACCTATGAATAGTACAAAAACATTATCTAGTATTTGTGAATAGTGTAGTGCCTTGATGGTTTGGTTGAAAATGAAAAGATAAATCTAAAATTGTAGGCAATAAAATATGTGATTTTCAATGATGAACTATGGTGGATTCCTAATGGATTTTTGTTGAAATATGTTGATAACACACAAGCTTCTAAGTTTTTGGATGAGATACACAACAGAGTATGTGGAGGAAATTACATGGTTAAGAACATTGCTCACAAGGTTTTAAGTGGTAGTTTTTTGTGGCCTACAGTTTTTAAGGATGCAAATAAATTAGTGAAGGCATGTGATGCATGCCAGAGGTTTTGTGGGAAACTCAAATTCTTAGGAAATCTACAATTGAGACCTGTCTCAATTCAAGCATCATTCCAATAGTGGAGCATTGATTTCATAGGAGAAATATTAGACAAGTCTAGTGTGGAAGCTCATGGATTTTAGTTGCCACATATTACTTTACCAAATGGGTAGAAGCAATCCCTACTAAAAGAGCAATAAGTAATATGGTGACTGATTTTTTATTGGAGAACATATTGATTAAATTTAGTGTACCTGAAAAAATTGTCTTAGATAATGTCATGTTTCAAATCTAACAAATTTATAGATTTATATAATAAGTATGGGATCCAAGCATCTTATTCATCCCCTTATCATCTACAAGGAAATTACTATGCTAAATCAAGCAATAAAATCCTTATGAAAATCATCAAAAGAGTGATTGACAAGAACAAGAGAGATTGGGATTCAAAGTTGAAGTTGGAATTATGCACAGATAGGGTAACAGTTAAGAAGAAAAATAGATATTCTCTATTTGACTTAGTTTATGGTATAGCTGCAAGGTTGCCTCAAAATAATTTGATGAAAATGTATAAGTTCATCTAGGAGTATGATGGTGATTTGTGTGATGAGATGCAACACATAATTGAAGCTCTAATTGAAGTGGATGAGATTAGAAGAGAGGCTCAAAAGGATAATACAAAACTACAAATGCAAGTTAAAAATTTGTATGACAGAAGATCTTCAATGAGAAAATTTGAAGTAGGGAGTATAGTTTTAATGTGGAATGTCAGGGCTGAAGATAAGGGAAAGCACAAAAAGTTTGACCATCTATGGTTGGTCCCTTTTTGATATCAAATACACATGGTGAGGACTCCTATTTTCTTTAAAGTTTAATAGGTGAACCTATTGAACTACTAGTACATGGAAAGTTCTTGAAGCCATATTTCTCTTGAAATATATTTCACTCCATGTACATTGTAAGCCTATATTTTTTTATACATATGTTTTCTTTCATATGGTCTTCTTTCCTTATCCAGGAAAGTCCTGAGTTTTTTGGGTTCTCTTTGTGCTTAGTTTTCTTCACTATAAGATCTATAATTTTTGCATGCCTACAAGAGGTATGCATCTCTAGTCATAGCCACTAGTGGAACACTTCAAATTATTCATGTTCCACTAACCTTATGACTTTACCCAGATGGTTTCTTAGTTTTTGGTGGTATGGGATTTGGAAGTGTTCTTTAGGGTTTGTGTTTTAACAATGCATCAATTGGTTTTCTTTGAAAAATCACTTATCATGTTCTAATCCTTCATTGACCTACTATTGTTGGTATGATACTTTTTAAGTTGTCTTTGAAGTTGTTGTATTAGTGTGTAACCAACTCCCCATGTCATGTTTACCTTTGGAACTAGTTATGATTGAATCCCATCATGTTCTTGGGTTATCAATGATGCTTTACCTATGTTTTAAGCCCCTACAATATTTTCCTCTTATTCAAGGTTTATTTTATGTCATGGGTTAGTTTTTTGTATGTTTACCTCATGGTCCTAGTTGGTACCCCTTTTAAAACATATTTTGTGCATGTGCTCTTAATATCTCTTAAGTCATTTCCTACCACTCAATGCACCACCCATTGTGCATAGTCACGTGACCACTAGCCTTGTATGAATGATGAGTGATGGATCCTTTCTTCCATGTATCATTTCTTTGTTGTGCATCATGGGTGAGTGTAAGGCCTCAAGTTTCATATTAGCAACATTCAATGTGAATTCAATTACCTTGTATCATTGATTGTATTAATTCTCTTATTTATTAATTAGTGATAAGTGATAACACTAAAATATTTTTTCTTGTCAGTTCATTGCCCATCACGCATTGCTCCCTATTTTTCATTTTTAAATTAGTGGTGACAAATGAAAAATTGTAGCTTTATTATTTTAATGTATTATATCGCTAATCCATTTTAACTGAAGTTGTTGGTAGGAGCGATGCTTGCCATAACCCTAGATCTTGTTGCTAAGGAACATGGCCAAATCTTGAACCATCACTAAATTCTCTTTTATCACTAATGTGATTTAGCTATTGTAAAAAGAATCAGTGATGAGCAATGCAAGATGTTAATAAATGTTGTCATTGTTGGAGTCTAAGGCATCACTAGAAGTTATTTATGAAGGGATTTCCTATTAGTGATGAGTGATGGAGGGAGCATAGAGTCAAGGAAAGATGATTTGATTCAATGGACAAGATTTCATCACATGTGTTATTCACATCGCTAATAGCATGCACAAAGGAAAATGATTATCCACGTTGAGCGATGAGGGTTAAGTATTGTGTCCATCATTTCACCTCAAAGCATCACAATTACAATTAGAGGCATGGAGAACATATTAGCGATGAGAAATAGCATAGTTAAGGAATATTCAATGGAATATTCCTCCCATCACTAGACTCTTGCATTGTGGATCCAATCAAGTAAGCTAAGGGTGAAATAGGGATGGGTGATGATCTTGAAGAAAGAACTGATAAAATTTCTAAAAAGGGAAATGTGGAAACATCAAAGGAGATCAATAAAAGAAGAAAGGGTAAAGCACAAGGATGAAGGAGATACATTGATGAAGTTTTAAGTTAGAATGATTAATATCTGGAATTCAAACATGAATAGCTCAAGTGTTAGTTTCCTTGTTTGAGATTTCTTTCATACATTAATGGTGAAACTACTCCATGCCTGAGCTATAATGAAGGTATTTGGTCCATTTTTCTTCATATTTCCAAGAATTAGAAGTAGAGGAAGATGTGAGGGATCTAGGAATTGCAAAAAATTGAAGGTGAATTTTCTCCTGGGTAAGCAATTTTTTACTTCTCTCTATGAATTTTGGTTGAATTAGAAATTAGTGGCTAGTTTAGTGAACTCTTTGGGTTTGAGGTCTTGAAAGTTTTGATATTATGGGATTTAATAAAATCTGGTTAGATTTGGTAAAGTACAAGAGGGTTTTTATTAGTGTTCTACAAATTGAGGTTCTCGTGAACATAAAACTAGAAGGCCCTATTTCAAAATTTGAATTCATAAATCCTAGGTGTGAATCATGAGTCAACCTAGTGAATCCTTAGGATTAGGGTCTAAATCCAAATAGAAAAGGCCTAGGGTTGTAAAATCAAAACCAAAATTTCAAAAGGAGCTACAAAATAGAAAGGAGAAAAGAGAGACTACACCAAATTCATGGAGGGTGTGTCTCAAGAGATTTCTAAAGGAGGTAAGAAAATAGGAAAACAACCCAATGAATAAGGGATTATGATGAGAAAATTAATAGATATAACAGTTGGATTTGGAGAAGTTCTAGTGCCTCAAAGTGGTTGGGAACTATTCTTGTATGCTTTCAATAGGAATTTTTCAAAATGCCTATCTCATCATTTGTGGGGTTTTGACCTTGGAAAGTTGGTGGTGCCCAATGTATTTGTTGAGGTTGATTTAATGTTCGAGTTAACAAGGAATCATGATGCTAAGGACATAACTATCAAGAGTGTTAATGGAACCCCATTGCTTGACATATCTAGAAATAGAATAGTGGAGGTTTGTAAGTTGAATCCTAATGACACTATTAACATTATTTTTTCTCAATTTTTTCATGAATATGAGAAAAATAAATATGGATACAAAAATCATGTGCTTCCTAGACATAGGAGAAGAGAAAAAGGGTTGAGACATATGTTTTGACCCCAAGGATTTCAAACCCTTTGACTATGATGAGTTTGATAATTATTTCAAGAATACATATTATTGTTTAGATTGAGTGTTAGCTCAAAGGTTTGATGAGAGAATACTCATTGCATTGATGGTAATGGACATGTACATTTAGAATTGGAATTCAAATAGAGGATTTGATTATGTAGCCTATATTGTAGATCAAATTCATAAGGAACTAGTTGCATTAAAGGATGGGAAAGCCCCTTTGTCTTTCCACCATTATTCTTTGTTGATGCATATTATTTTATGGATGGGATAAGAGAAGTGGAAGAAGCTTATGAGGTTGATACAAAAAGATGAGGATGGCAATGATTTTCCAGTGCAGATGTGGACATTTGTTTGGAACCAAAACTACCCACATTCCAATTATATTGCTTTTTGTAATGACTTGAAGGTTGGTATCATGGACAGCTTGGAAGTAAATCCTTTATAGAGAATTTCAAGGATCATCAAGGAGATTCTATGATCACATGAGCTTAGAGAAGGATCCAAAGTGGGTCATAATTAGGGTGACTGGTTCTTGCATTAAAATTACACTTTGATTAGAGTTTATGGAGCCAGGGTTACACCACATTGTCTACCTTTGTATGTTTCTAATAGATTGGATTTCATGGAGATCATGTGGTAGTTAGATAGCATGAACAAATATCATTTTAGGAATAATAGAAAGACTTATATGATAACTCTACAATGTTCCTTTGGTTACTTTATTACTACTACCAAGAAAAGTTATGCCAAATTTGGGATAATGCTAAGTAACCTCAGAATTCTTGTAGATGAGGTGAGAAAATATGACCCCAAGGGGTATGTAAATGATGAAAGGAGAAGAAAAGGTTTATCTGGGTTTTCACATTAATTTTTATGTACTGATGATATAATTAGATACCCATTGACTAATGTTATTGTGACCTCAAGAAAGAAAGAGTGGATTGCTATTTGTAACATTAAGGAGGACATAATGAAGAAAAATCCATTATGTTTAACTCATTATGTTGAGATTGAGAATTCATATGAGCAAGCTATGACCAAATTAAAAAAATTTCAAAATGGTGAATTTACTATGAAGGTCAAGGAGGCAGCAAAGAAAGATCAAGTGGTCAAGGAGCAGTGGGATTCTCAATTAAGAATCCTTCAAGCTCACCAAGAGGCTCAAGGCACTCAATAATAGCCTTTGGAGGTTGGGGAAGGGTTGGTGACTAGCCCATTAGTTGAGTATTCAGTGATAGAACTAATTGGAGAAGAGTAGTCTGATAAGCATATACCAAGTGCCTAAGATCTCGAAAAAGGGTTTCCTTCACCTCCAAAAGAGATGCTCTTGAACCCTACATCCCAGAGGATAAAATTGTAAAATGGTAGTATGATGAAGGGGTTGATGATGATGTTAGATTGAAGACTTGTGAAGAGTTTACTACTGATGATTATTTTATCTAAAATAAGGGATTTAAAGAATTTTTTATTCAATTTAAGAGTTAAGAAATTAAGAAGAGAATTAAGGATGCAAAGGCTAGTGTTTCCCTCTCATTGCAAGAGAAGGTAGAGAAGGCAGAGGAGGAGAAAATAATGAATGAAATAGTAGCAATTGCTACTATTGAACCTAGGAAAATTGTCAAGGATATTGGTGTGATGTTGTTTCCAGGATGGAATCTCACTTCCCCCATTGAACTAGATTAAATTAGGAAGGATCTAGGAGATTCTTTTTTTGAGGAACACTTTGAAAATTAGGTTTTATAATCTCACTTTGGTCCCAAGTTGCATACCCTTGCAATTTGGTCAATGGAATCAAACACAGGGAAGCCCAAGGCTATAAAATCAATAGAAGAGATCATTGGTGTTGTTGTGGTTAAAAGAGATACATATATCACTCCTACCTAAGCTTTTCAATTGGCTATACATGCTACAATTTTGAGTGCAAATAGTGCACAGATTTCTTAGAAAAAATATGATAAATTTTTTAACAAGTACAATACTCTCCTAGATTAATATAATAAAATGAAGGCTACTACAAAAGTAGGCTAAAAAAAAAATGATTTTCCTTCCCCTTCTTCTTCCTTTGATCTGTGATCACAATACTGAGAGACTTTATCACTTAGAATTAGCTAGATAAAAGGGGAATTGAAAATAAAAAAGGACAATGTTAAGAAAGCTAAGAAAGAAAATTCAATGGTTGCTAATACCATTTTTTATATTATTTTGAGGTACATGGTTTCTAAGTTGGTACAAAATTATGATAATGTTTTGGAAGAATATAAGAGCATTCATGAAGCTCATAAGATGTATATTCAAGTTCAAAATTCCTTTTATACTAATTGGAGTAAGTAGAGTGAAAAGATTGAAGATCTTAGTGAAATGATGCCAAACATGAAGGATGATCCTGAAGCTCCAAAAAATAACCTAGATTTGTTTAAGGTAGTAGATTTATAGGGTGAAATATCAACATACCATGGTAAGATTGGTGTTCAACTCCAAAGCAAACTAAAGACGTTTAGAAGTATGGAGGAGAGTAGGATGCCAAATATTTTGAATTTGAAGATGAGAAAAGGAAAAATTTCAATACATGGAAGGAACAAATAACAAATATGCTCCCCAAGGCTAAGGAGGCTATCAGTCTTGGAGATTACACAATTTTGAATTCCTCTCTCAATGATATGACTAAAATTGAGGTTAATATGGCTGTGTTTATGAAAGAGGATAGAATATTATGGAATACTAGGTATAGTTTGCATGATTCAAAAGTGAAAACATTTCTTGATACAAAGTGGCCCATTGAGGAGGAATATAATACATAGCTTGAAAAATTTACAAATTAATCCTTTCATGAAGTATTGCAAAAATTATATCCTCTCTTTCAAATGATAACATGTGTGTTGGCATGGAGGTGAAGTTATTTCTTTCTAGTGCTTTTATGCTTTGACCAACATTTTTGGATGCACATGGAAAAAATTTCTAGCTCGTAGTTGGTGTTGTTGTGGTGATGAAGGATGCCTTTTGGAAGGTGGGAGTTATGTTTAAAATATAACTGCTTTTGGGAATGTTTTGAAATGTATATGTGAAAAATGTACAATTTGGCTCGAGGCTTGTTTGTTCCCTTGTGCTTATAAAAGGGAATTCAAGGAAAATTGTATGGATCTTTGGTTGATAGAGTTTTGATCTCATGTAAATAATTTTGTAATACAAGCATAGAGAAATGGAATTATAGTTGAGACTTAGGTTTGAATTTCAGTCTTGTAATTGGCATAATGTTGTATAATAGTACTAGCATTTGAATGAGAAGGTACATGTTCTAAATAAAATACTCTTCTTATGTATTCATCACATGAATTATCAATGAAATGATCAAGGATATTTTGATTGGTCTTCATTTGTGTTTTGATTGAATGCATGATTTTTTCTTTGCATTAATTCAAGGAATTAATTAAATTGCTCTGATAAAATCATCAATTTGTATGATTAGATATAAAGATCTGATAAGTAGTCTTTGTTTTGGAATATTTGAATTTTTTTCTATAATTTAGTATTACAATAGTCTAGAATTATAAGTTTGGTTATTGTTATATTGCAGTCTATTCCAAATTTGATTTCATCACCCTTGGATAAGGCACTATTCCATTACTTTGGTTAATTTTGGAGTCATTGAGTCATTCCTACCATTCAAAGAACAATTCGTAAAGAATGTCATTCATTCACTCAAATTTGTTTAAAATTCCATATGAGGTTTTTCCATTCCCTACTTTAGGTGATTATTTGTTAAAGAATTTTCCAAATTCTTGAAGGATTTCATCTAATTTGTAATTATATGAGAATGTATTTGTTATAACAATGTATTTGATAATTAGCACAAGAGTATCATAAGATACATTGTAGGGATCACTCTCCCAACTTTTGCAGAACCCAAAGTGTAGAGGGGAATTCTAGGAAGCTTTCACCTATTTGTTTTCCAATCCTCACAATTATCAACCATTGAATTTGGAAAATTCATAGATAATTGATGAGATTAATTTTGGTTCATTAAAAAACACCAACACTTTGCATGAAAGGAAGTCCACACAAACAATTTTTTTCATTATTTTTTGTCAGCCTACAAGGTACCAAAATTATTACACTTTTCAATATCACTCATTTTGTTATCAACTTTCAAGACCATGAAGAGTGATTCATTATTTGAATTATCATGATCCTCATCTTCTGAAGAACAACTACTCTCCTTCGAGTAGAGACTCCTTTTGAAAAAAAAAAATTATCATTTGATTCTTTAAAAGTATATTTACAAGAAAAATGATAAATTCTCCCACAATTGAAGTACTTGAAAGGTATCTTACATATATATTTTTCACTAAAATTCTTCAATCTTCTCACAAATTTTTCTTCTACCTCATCAAATTCACCACACTAAACTGTAGTTTTATCTTCTACCTTCTTACTAACTTTAAATTTTGCTTCCTTATTTGGAGCATCTTTGTCAAACTCTCATTTCAAAGGTTGTGAGAGCACCAAAAAAATTCTATATTGAATACTTATCCAAGTCCTTAGAATCCTTAATAGTAAATACCTCATAAATATAATATTTAGGGAGATATCTCATAACCTTCTTCACAATCTCATCTTCTTTCACAACTACACCAAGACCTCTAATTTCAATAACTACTTCATCAAATTGGAGCATAGAACTAGCAATATCTTCATCCTCTATCATCCTCAAGGTCTCAAATCTAATCTTGACTTGTTTGACTCTATTATCTCCATAAATGCTTCTCAACTTTTCCCATACATCCTTTGAAAAACTACATCTTATCAACTTAAAAATTTTTTGTATCAACTAACCCACACATGATAGCATACTTTTGTTGAAAAGGACCCAAGACAACTAAGAGGGGGGTGAATCAGTTGTCTCCAATATCAATCACAAATCTCAAAAAATTAACTTCACATCCACTTTATTCTTTTGTTAAGTATGAACATGTAATGTACATAACAAAAAGAAATATCAACACAAACAACACCAAATTTATGTGGAAAACCCAATAAGGGAAAAATCATGATGAGGATTAACTCACAATATAATCTAGTTCCAAAACCAAATACAAAAGGTTCAATACTAGAGGAATCACTCTCTAGATACAAAATCTCACTACTTACAAAGAGGACTAATTTTCCAAGCATGGAGGTTCATTTCCTACAAAAAGATTACAATACTAAAGTGGCTTCATAGCCATAATGAACTAGTAAGAGTGCACCTAACAAGTGTTGATTAAGTTTTGGTAATGCTCAGTAAATAGAATTGACACACTTTATCTTCACATCTCATGCATAATACTACTTTCACTTCATTATATCCATGACTACCACTACTCGATCTCAAAACTATCCAATATATATCTGCAAGCATCAATTAGGTCAGCCTAATTAGATGCAATCTTTATTCACCAAAATGACTAACTATCAGCTCCAAGTTAGTACAAAACTTCAAAAAATAATCCAAGCATGTAGCACACTACAATATGTTGGAATGGACCAAATATGGGTCACACATATATCTACATCATAAAATTAATTGATTATATCATTAACTATCCATTAGGTCAATCAAAGATAGACCTAATAGAAAAATGCAACAATAGAGTAATGCCAACTTTCCATACAAGCACCTATTCACACGATATTCTGAACATACACCCTTCTTGGATCCAAAAACCATTTCCCAAAACCACAATAAAAGATAATCATCAGCAAAGAATTGTGGACCAAGATTCCAACACCCTTTTCTGATTCAACCAGTCAACATTGTGCAAGTCAACATTGTGATACTCATAACATCTGACATAAAGATAAGTACCATTTGCAATCAAGAACATAAATGTAGATATATGTGGTGAACACCATATATAAACCATAGGGATAAACCTTATCTATATTGTATGTGTAGACCAAAATAACAGAGGATGTAAACTAGTTCTCCATACTGATTTAGAATACTAAATCATACTTAACGACTTAATCAACATGGTGACATTAATGAAAACACAAAATATGCACAACTATATGTTCTTCTTCATTCTTCCAACAATCTCCCCTTTTTCATTGATGGAAAGATGTGCTAAAAGAATGTATAACCCTCCACACATCTTTACACAACTCTTCACTCTTTTAACTTCACACTCCCCTTTCTACATGACAATCTCCCCCCCTTTGAAATCAAGGACAAAGGGTGACCAAAAATAGGATGTAAACATATATACATTGTGAAAATGTATATACAAAGGAATTTTAAGTCACAATTTTGAACATTCAAGTGAAAATAACACTTTTTATATGAAATTTTTTCTTGTACCTTTCTCTTATGAGTAGAAGAATCCTCTTCCAAGAAAACACTACCGAACCCAATCTGGTACTCATACTATCCAATAAAGACAATAGTGTAAATGAGGATGTCTGGTTTGAGGATAGACATTGTCATTCACAATCTTCTCCATTAGAAATTATTCCAGAGAGATGATCCAACCGGACCTCAACAATTTCTTTAACCAACCATAATGTATTAACCAAGTCTTCCCTCTGTCTCTGAGAAATCAACAACACCAATTGTAATTCACCAACTTTATTCTCTATTTTCCATTTTTTTCTTCGAAGAAATCAAAACTCTTTCCAATATTAGTTATCTCAGATTCAATAGCTCTATTCATGCTTCTAAAGTTATCAACAGTTGTAGGCCACTAGAGTTAATACTTGTATATTTCATACATTTCCTCAATGCATTCTCTTGTCTCACCAATGTGTTTGGATAGCTTTTGTTTGGAATTGACACATCTTCTCTCAATCATAGCTTCAAAATTATGTCCTTTAGGTCCTTTTAGCAATATTCTTTCTTCAATAACTTCTACTATAACATCTGATAATGAGTTCAACACATCTAAAACTATAATACCCTTTTTGATAAAATAGTCAATCAAAAAATAATCAATTTTAAGTCTTTTGATCAGAGAGTAGGCATGCCACATTTCACCGACCTTCTTCATATACCCTTTATCTAACATTGTCTAAATATCCTCTAGATCAAAGGAGTCAAATCCAGACAGAGACTCTTCTTCATTCTTCTTTTCTTCTGAGATAGTGATGACATCTTTTGTGATAATTTTCCTCCTTTTAGATTCTAGAGGGGAGCCACAAATAACAACTTCCAGCTCTTTCTTACTAGAAGAGGAACCCTCTTCAAACTGACTATACACTAACACGATTCATCTGCAAGGATGGAAAATAGATTTTGCACGCACTTTCTTTATCTTCCATGCATTCCAAATACCTATAGAATTGCTTTCTGACAAGGATGTCAAATTCCCACTTAACATTTTCTCTTGTTGGTAGTGAACTCATAAAGTAAAATATGAAACATATGAGTAGAAACCCAAACTGAAAGGGATAACCCTCAACTAGAGACATTTTGACATTCTTAATTAGGTTTTCCATAATTAGGCTACACAAATCAAACTGTTTGTTTTCCTTCACCATTTTATGTGCAAGATATACCGCAATAGCCAAAGTAGAACATTCAAGATTTTGGAAATAGATTTTATAAGAGATTTCATATGCAACATACCTTACTACATGATCGATAATGGTATTTATCAGTAGAGTTCAGGGATCTTTGTTGATACCAATAAGTTCCTCCACATCTTTTTATTTCACAGTTTTCTTCCCAAGGAGGTCACCAACACTACACAAAGGAGTAATAGTTTTGATTACCTCCTTTGTGATCAGATAGGGCTTGTCCAAAATAATGCTACCATCCTTGAATTGACTTAACAGGAAAATGATAGATTCTTTGTCTGCAAACCAAGGAAATTCTCCCCATAAATCCATACCTAGAGTGTTCACATTCTACAATTAATTTTTCTTCAACCTAGTTCCATTTCCTTCATCTTCTAATGATCAAATTATTCCAAATTGACTCCCTTCATCCTTAGTGGAATATTGACACTTGATCCTCTGTCAATAGATTCCATCATTATGCTTATCTTCTTCAAACTCTTTATTTCTCAATGAACCTTCTTCCTTTTTTTGTAAACTGAGAGATGATTTTGAAAAATTCCATCTTTTATTCCTAATTATACATAATGATTTCTCCATATTACCTAATAATTGCTCCAAATTCTCTCTAGGATCACTTCAAGATTGCTCCAAGTCATTCTTCAAGCTCTTCAATTGCACAAGTGATAAAAAAATGACTTGTGAATTTCATTTTATACACCAATGTGCTGCCCTAATTCACATTCAATGTGACAGACTTCAAAAAACCCTTTTCATTACACAGGAAAACCCTAATTTTCTCTACAAATGAATGTACCTATACATTTATTCCAGTTCCTTTTGCATATCCTCTATCTACTCATTCTTGACAACATATCCTTGTGCCAACATCTGACAAGTCATATTTCTAGGGAGTTCAAACAATTTTTTGTTAATGCTCCCCCTAAGTACATGCTAGGTCTAATTATCAGAGGAATTTTTTGCACCAAATGGGGGCACAGACACATCTAATTTTTTTGGCTCTTCTTTCTTCCTCCATATCTTGTTCATTTCTTGCTTAACCTCTTATTTTTCAATTTTCTTCACTAGTTCATTCTTCTTTACTGGATCAGATTGCTTTCCCTTTTTACTTCTACAAACTCTTGAGATATGTTCAAGTTTATTGCAATTGTAACAAAAAAAACCTTTTTGATATGTTTGACCTCCATTAACCCTTGATCTCCATTGATTTGTTTTGTGTCCAAACTTATTACTTGTATAATAGTAGCCAACAAAAAGATTGATTCATTCTTCCTCCATTAAACCTATTCATTATCAACCGACTAATCATCCTCACTTGAGATCTACATTTAGTAGCTCTATATCCAAATTTCTTTCATACAAAACATTGTTTGAAAAACTTCCAACATTCTAATATAGCTTGCTTCTACACTCATTTTCTTTATGACCAAATTTATTACATGAGAAATAAACACCATTAAAAGATGGGTACCTTTGAGAATTTGGTTGTTTGATAAGTTGTCTTCTAGCAAAGTTTCTTGGGTTTCTTTTCTACTTTCCTTTATCTTGAGTCTTCTGATCATTCATTTTATTGGTTTTTGAGCTTTCACCTTCTTCCATTCCTAAACCACCTTTGTCTTTAGTAGGTTTATATCCTAAAATCAAATCATCAAGCTTGGTGGAGCTTATCTTTAAATTATCTTCATAGATTTTTTCATTCTCCAAATCTTCTTTCAGGTTTACCACCTCTTGTTCAAGTCTTGTGCATTCATTAGTCTTGCTTTGTACCATTGTATTTAGAAAAATTTCAATTTTCTTCTTTTCCTCCACTTGCACCTTCAATATGGTGATCTCCTCATTTTCTTCTTTTAATTACTCACTCACTTCTCTATGTCTTTCTTTGAATTTCTTCAAATTCTCTTTCAATTTTTGGATGAATTCATTTTCTTAATCGAGAATTTTTTTCAAATATTTATTTTTACTTTCAACCTTGTCAAGATCTTCAATAGCAGCCTAGAGTTCTTCTTTGTCATCCATTTTTCAATCATTCAGGATCTTCCTCGAGCTGTTAGGCTTCCTCAGAGGAACCAAGATCTGATACCAATTGTTGAAAATTCCCCATGACAACTGAGAGGGGGGGTGAATCAGTTGTCTCCAATCTCAATCACAAATCTCAAACAATTAAAAACTTCACATCCACTTTATTCTATTGTTAAGTATGAACATGTAATGTAAATAATAGAAAGCAATATCAACACAAAAAACACTATATTTATGTGGAAAACCCAATAATGGGAAAAACACAGTGAGGATTAACTCATAATATAGTGTAGTTCCAAAACCAAGTACAAAAGGCTCACTGCTAGAGGGCTCACTATCCAGATTAAAAATCTCACTGCTTACAAAGAAAGCTTACTATCCAAGCATGGTGGGTCATTTCCTACAAAAGATTACAATACTAAAGTGGCTTCATAGCCATGAACTAGTGAGAGTGCACCTAACAAGTGTTGATTTAGTTATGGTAATGCTTAGTAAATAGACTTGACACACTTCATCTTTGCATCTCACACAATACTGCTTCCACTTCATTCTTTCCATGACTATTGCTACTCGATCTGAAAACTATCCAATATATATATATCTGCAAGTGTCAATTAGGTTAGCCTAATTAGATGTAATCTTTATTCACCAAAAAGGCTAACTTTCAGCTCCAAGTTAGTACAAAACTTATCAAAAAAAAATCCAAGCATGTAGCATGCTACAATATGTTGCCATGGACCAAAGATGGGTCACACATATATTCACATCACAAAATTAATTCACCATATCATCAACTATCCATTAGGTCGACCAAAGATATACCTAATTTAGCAAAATGAAACAATAGAGTAATTCCAACTTTCCATATGAGCACTATGCAAATTTATACTTTTAACAAGATCAAGAACCCTTAAATAGGTCAACATATCTTAATCAAGTCAATAACAATGGGAGATAAAGAAATTAACAACCCTTAAATAGGTCACCAAATCTTAATCAAATGAGCAACAATAAAAGACAAATCAATGAACATGCATGCATAAGATAACACCAGATATATTAAAAAACTAAAGGAGGTAAAAAACATGGTGAGAAATCTCACAATATATGAAGATCACTAGGTATAAAAATTATAATTTTATTTTAAGGATCACCACCTAAGGAAGCAAAATATTCCTTGAAAGACTTATAGGATAAGTTTCATAACCTTAGGGTAAGATAGAAAGGACTTGTAGGTTGAGGCACAAAACCCCAGGGAAAGATACAAGGATCTACTGAAGAGACTAGTTGTCTAATAGCAAGATACATGAAAATTTGAAATTTTAAACATTTTTCAACAATACACTCTGCTGACTAATATGTTGGAGTGAATTCTCACTTATATTTTCCACAACTTATAATACTTCCTAAATTGTTTCACTCTCAACACCACCACACTTACAACTGATTTATTCTCACATTTGTATCCTCCACAAGTAATGAAAACATCAATTTAGGTTGGTTAGAATAAGGAACAAGCAATGACCTCAACAAGTCAGCCACAAAACATGAATTTGGTGAAAGAGGTCTTATCCAGGAGATAGAGAAGATGAAAAAAAACTTATTACATCTTCTAATGAGATCCCAAACATCAAACATACTAGCACACAACATCTGAAGTCAACAAAAAGGAAACATGTAGAAGAAATTTTTATCATAGTAGTCAGCTCAAAAAATTACTTTCAACTAAATTTACTCAATGTGGTTCTTAACAAGATAGGGAAGGACCCAAATACATCTTATGAAAACCTTAATTGTTGGTTTAGACCCCACAAGTGCATAGAACAAGCAAGATACTAAACCTTTTCAACTAGACAACCATAAATTACATAAAGAAACCAACTCAAAAAATATGTGACACCAAAAGCATCAACCATTGATGTGCATACCACAAAGAGATGTTCCATGAACATCCAAAAACATATCCATATACTTCTTTCTTACCATATTACCAAAAATATCAAGAAAAAACAAAATAGAGACAAAACACTTCATCTCAAAATCCCAAAAGATCCAACAATGAGATAGAATAGTAACAAGCCAAATTATGGTAAAATTCATCACATGAAAGCTAAAATAATACATTACACAAACACTAAAAGCACATCCACCAAGCTATAGGAGTAGAGACAACAATGTAGAGAAATGTGGAGAATTTTTTTGGATTAGTCTTGACAAGCAACCAAACTACCAACCCATTGCAATTACTGGAAACCTCCTCGATAACATTGGTGACCTAAAAAGATAGGAGTGTAACATCCACATAACATAAACATTGAATCCTAGAATACAAGTGTTGGAAAAACAAGGACAAACAAATGAGAGGGGGGGTGAATCAGTTGTCACATAATATTTATATTTTTTATATTTATCTTAACTTAATCTTAGATATGATGAATGCACAATAAACCATAAAAAATCACCACATCAAAAAAATAGACAACACCAATATTTTTACACGGAAACCCTATTAGGGGAAAAACCATGGTGGATGTCAGTCCACAATATTATACCTTGTTAAAAGTATAAAGAAGAATAATGGGAATGCACATGCATTCAGGCACACTGCCTAGAGCTCACTACCCAAGGAAGCCACACTATCTTATAGAAATTTGGATTAGATCTGTAGGGTATGAACTGAGAAAATAGCTTCTATGAAATTTTGGTTATAGTTTTGGTTAAGCACAAAAACATTTCTTCACACTTTGCTCAAACTTCTTCACACTCTACTCTGCAATCGAATGATTAGAACACTATTCACACATTTTCACCTTCTCTGGTATACATTCACACTTATTCACACTTTAATTTTCTCAAAAAATCACTCTTATATATCCACAACATGGATTTACATCAACAACTTCGTCGGCCAGAAGAAATATGAAAATATAAAACATACGTACAATGTTAGCCCAAATTTACAAATAAATTTCCAATGCAAATCAAACATCATCAAAAAGTATTATGTTGTGACCCAAAACAACATCCTCCACCATTCCAAACATTCAAATTTTAATCTTCAAGGATCCACAACACGTTACAACCACCATGTTGACCAAGAACACAAAAACCTAAACACACAAGGGAAAAAATCACTGACCATGAGCACACCAATCAAGGAAGATGTGCAACAAAGATAGAGAATGATCTAGAAACATCCATGAGCATCAAGAACTAATAGAGAAACATCCACAACAACTAAGATTACTAGAATCACATAATCTTCAATTAGGAACACTAGCTGAAGCCACAGAAAAACTGCCAAAACAAAAATCTTCATAACTCAAACAAATCTTCACGTGAATCTCTGAAACTTTTAGTGGATAAACTAGATACACTCAGAATAAAACCTTTAATCCACAATGACTAATCTTCAATTTATTGAGAAAAAAACCTTCATGACCTTCACTATTCCACTGGGAACCTACAACTCTTTAACAATTTTATCAATATCCTCAACATATACAACCTTCTATACATCAATGCTAATAGTGTTGACATCAATGACAACCATATATTAGCAACACAACCACAACATCCAAAAATATCCCCCTTTGGCATTGATGGAAACACATGATGTAAAAAACACCATCAACACAACTCTCAATCAGCAGTTAATCCTCCTTAGATTTTGACTCTTCTTTCAACAACTCTTCCACATGATCTTCCCATAGGGCTCTTCTCCCCAGGTAATCAATAGTTTTTCACATTAATCTTCTCCTCCTTTGAAATCAATGGAAAATATAAGAATTACCTTTCCACATATAAGCTTTGAACCATATATCTACACATCTAACTACTCCCCTTGAGTAGCAGCCATGAAAACATCAATCTAGATCAGAATATGATCATGAAATGCACCAATTAATGCAATATAATGCATCTCTAGTTCATATCAGGAGGGGTAATCACCCCTAGCATCCTTCTGAGATAATTAAAAGTATCCTTTGGCAATGGCTTGGTGAAAATGTTTGCAATCTGCTCTTTGGTAGGTACATAATCCAATCTAACTTCTTTCTCACTCAATTTCTCCCTTAAGAAGTGAAACTTGATTGGAATATGCTTGATCTTAGAATGTAGCACTAAATTCTTCGATATGTTTATTGGACTTGAATTTTCATAGTATATGGTAAGAGGCTCATCATATACCAATCTGATATCTTTCAACATCTATTTCATCCACAACACTTGAGTACAATTATTTACAACAACAATATACTCTGCCTCAACAGTAGATAGGGAAATGGAATTCTACTTTTTACTCAACCAAGACACCAAATTCTTCCCTATAAAGAAGGAACCACCACTAGTGCTTTTCTTGTCATCTACATCTCCTATCCAATCCACATTAGTATAGGAACTCAAAGTGAGATCATCATCATTAGGATACCAAAGCCCAAAATCAACTATCCCTTTCAGATACTTGAAAATTCTCTTTATAGCAGTCACATGAGATTCTTTTGGATCAACTTGATATCTAGCAACCATGCATACAACATTCATGATGTCTAGTTTGGTCTAAGTTAAGTAGAGAAATCCACCAATCATTGACTTGTATCTTGTTTTATTTTCCTTAGGAGAATCATCATTTTTTGTTAACTTGCATCCGGTTACCATGGGTGTACCAATAGGCTTTGAGTCTTCCATTGCAAACTTCTTCAGCAATTCTCTCACATATTTGAACTATGATATGAAAATTTGATTTTCTAACTGAGTGACTTGCAATCCTAGAAAGAACCTCATCTCTCCAATCATACTCATTTCAAATTCAATTTTCATTTCATCAGAAAACTTCATACATAGATCATCATTTCCTCTGAAAATAATGTCATCAACAAAGACTTTAATAATCAGCTATCTATCATGATCCAATTTAAAATACAAGTTACTGTCAGCAATACCTTTATTGAATCCAAGCTTCAGTAAGTATTTATCTAGTCTAGCATACTAGGCTCTGGGGGCTTGCTTGATTCCATACAAAGCTTTCTTCACTTAGAAAACCATTTCTTCCTTATCAGTTAATTGAAATCCATCTAGTTGTTCAACATATACCTCTCTTGTAACTCACCATTAAGAAAGGCTAACTTCACATCCATTTGATAGACTTTATAGTTCTTATATGCAGCATAAGAAAGAAATAATCTTATAGCTTCAATTCTAGCAACAGGGGAAAATGTTTCTTCAAAATCAATACCTTCCATTTGTGAATACCCTTTACATACTAGTCTTGCTTTATGCCAAACAACTTCACCTTGTTCATTCAGCTTATTCTAAAAGACCCATTTATTACCAATCACAATTTTATTTTTAGGTCTAGGAACAAGAATCCATGTATCATTCTTTTCAAACTACAATAGTTCTTCCTTCATAGCTTCCATCTAGTGTTCATCATTACAAGCTTTATTGACATTGTTAGGCTCAGTCTTGGAAATCAGATAATACTCTTCTACAATCCTTCTTCTAGTTTGCACACCTTTATTCATGTCTCCTATAATCTAATTTTCAAAATGATTTAGCCTTACATACCTCAAAATTTTAGGATTCTCTTGCACTTTTGGTTCTTTTTTTCTTTCTTTTGCACTTCCACTTGTTTCTCGTTCCTAACTTTCTTGATTTACTAGAACAATTTGAATTTGATTTTATATGTAAGCATTCTTCCATTGGTTTGTATTATCTTTCTAGTCATATAAATCATATCCATAGTATTTTGATGATCTAGCACAGCCCTCATCAACTCTGACATTTTCACTCCTAACCGTTTTTCTCAATCTTCTATCATAGCATCAGTAAGCCTTGCTTTTAGTAGAGTAACCTATAAATATTCCTTCATCGCTCCTTGCATCAAACTTTCCTATGTCCTCATTTCTCTTAATATAACACTTTCTTCCAAAGATCTTGAAATATTTAATAGTAGGCTTATAACCAAACCATAGCTCAAAAGGAGTCTTACCAAAAATACCATTGACATTTACCCGGTTTAGAGTGTACACAATAGTGTTTATAGCTTCTCTCCAATAGATGTGAGGCACATTTCCTTCTAACATCATTGTTCTAGCAACATCCAAAATTTTTATGTTCTTTCTCTCTACAACTCCATTTTTTTGAGGGGTTCAGGGAGAAGATAAATATCTTTTAATTCCATGATCTTCACATAAATAATTGAACTCCCATGAAGTGAACTCACCACCTCTTTCTGACCTTAGGAATTTTATCTTTAGACCAGTCTCATTCTCTACCACAACTTTGAAACTTTTGAACTTCTCTAATCCTTCACATTTTTCTCTTAAGAAAGCAACCCATATCATCCTAGAGTAATCATCAATAAGCAACATAAAGTACCTTTCTCCTTGTAGACTTTTGACTCTGGAGGGAGCACACAAATCAATATGCACCAACTCCAGTGCTCCATTAGAATGAGGTTGTTTTCTCTGAAAAGAAACTCTAGTCTATTTTTCCATTTGAGATTCCTTACATATTGTGTTAGTAGGCTTCACTAGCTTAGGTATATCTCTTACTACTTGAGTGGAACTTACTTTGACAATGTTATCAAAATTCACATGAGACAACCTCTTATGCCATAACCAATTTTCATCTACTTGAGCAATTAAACAACTTTCACTAGTAATATTTAGGTGAAATATATTACCTTTTGTTTATGTACCTAATGCAATTATATTTCCAGAGCTTCCAACTATCCTGCATCTTCCATTTTTGAACTAAAGATCATAACCCTTATCCACCATCTATCCAACACTCAATAATTTATGCTTCAAGCCTTCAACATAAAGAACATCATTAGTGTTATGTTTACCACAAAGACAAATAGATCCTTTGCCATGAATCACACTAGAATTGTTATCTCCAAATGTTACAACCCCATTATCATATTTCTCTAGACTTACAAATTTTCTTTTGTCACCAGCCATATGATGTGAGCATCCACTATCAATAACCCACTCATCCTTTTCTTCAATTTAGACTGCAAGAGCTTTCTCAACTTTAGAAAATTCAGTAGCCACTAGACCATTTTCCTTGATAGCAATGAAAACCCATTCATCTTCATTTCCATTTTCTTTATTAGATTCTTTATCAATTACACCTTCTTCAACAAAATAGCATTTCTTTTGAAATCTAGGTTTTTAGCTCTTAGACCTAGGAACTCTTTCAAGACACCTTGAGGAAAAATGACCTATTTTATTGTAGGAAAAACATTTTATAGGCAACTTTCCTTTATACTTACCTTGTCCTCTGCCTTCTTTCTTCACAATTAGTGCTTCTAGTTCTTCTACCTCTCTTTTTTCATCTTCAATCTATTTCATCTCTTCCTCATAGTTGAATTTCTTCTTAGAACTTTCTCCCAGATCATATCTTTACTTGTTTCTTCCAGATATAGAGGCCTTAAATGCAAATTTAGTCTTAGGGGCAGAATCACCAAATTCACTCAACTCAAAGGAAGCAAGTTTACCAATCAACATACCTCTTGTCACAATTGTTATTGATCTAATATCTTCAATAGCATGAGCCTTAGATTTGTAGGAGGGTGGAAATGATCTAAGCACTTTAGCTATAATTTCTTGTTCATCTAGGGTACCACCGACACATCTAATACCCATCACAAGTTCATTTACTCTTTGCATAAAAGAAGAAATATTTTCATCTTCACCCATCTTCAAAGTTTCATACTTGCCTTTCAAACTTGTTAGTTTAGAAACCTTCAGAAGTGCATCTCCATAAAAAGTCTCTAGCTTCTTCTAGATCTCATGAGTTGTCTTCAGATCCATCACATTTGTAATTTCTGAATCTATCAGAGCAGTCAACAAAGCTTCAGTAGCTCTGATGTTAATCTCAATCTCTTTAATCTCATTAGGAGTGGAAGGACCATTCTAAGGAATACCATATTTGTTATTTACAATCTTCTAGAAGGGTTCACCAATACACTTCAAATGACACTCCATTCTTGCTTTCCATAGAGAGTAGTTTGTTCCATCAAATCTAGGACTTTCCTTCTCATATGATGCCATCTCAAATCACCTCAAGCTTTTAAAATTCTTCAAAGGAACCAGCTTTGATACCAATTGTTGGAAAAACAAGGACATACAACTAAGAGGGGGGGTAAATTAGTTGTCACAAAATATTTAAACTTTTTAGATTTATCTTAACTTAATTCAAATATGATGAATGAACAATAAACCATAAATAATAACCACATCAGAAACATAGAGAACACCAATATTTTTTATGTAGAAACCCTATTAGGAGAAAAACCATGGTGGATGTCATTCCACAATATTATACCCTATTAAAAGTATAAAGAAGAATAATGGGAATGAACATGCATTTAGGCACACTTCCTAGAACTCACTACTCAAATACAAGAGGGATTACTACCCAAGGAAGACACATTGTCTTATAGAAATTTAGATTAGATCCATAGGGTATGAACTAAGAAAATAACTTCTAAAAAATCTTGATTACAGTTTCGATTAAGCACAAAAACACTTCTTCACACTTTGCTCTACAATCAAATGATTAGAACACTATTAACACATTTGCACTTTATTTGGCATACATTCACACTTATGCACACTTTACTTGACTCAAAAAATCACTCTTCTATATCTGCAACATGGATTTACATCAAAAACTTCATTGGCCACAAGAAATATGAAAATATAAAACATACATGCAATGTCAGCCCAAATTTACAAATAAATTTCCAATGTGAATCACACACCATCAGTCAATATCATGTTTTGACCCAAAACAACATCCTCGAGTGCACCAAACATTCAAATTTAATCTTCCAGGATCCACAACACATTACAACCACCATGTCATCCAAGAACACCAAAACCCAAACACAAGAGAAAAAATCACTAACCACGAGCACACTAATCAATGCATAAATGAAAAAAAATAGAGCATGATCTAGAAAAATCCACAAGCATCAAGAAACAATAGAGAAACACATGCAAAAACTGAGATTACTAGAATCACATCAACTTCAATTAGGAACACTAACTGAAGCCATAGAAAAACTGTTAGAACACAAATCTTCATAACTCAAACAAATCTTCATGCAGACCTTTAAAAATTTTGGTGGATAAACTAGATACACTCAGCAATAAACCCTTTAATCCACAATAATTGATCTTCAACATATTGAGTAAAAACACCATCATGACCTTCACTGTTCCACTAGGAACCTGCAACTCTTTCTTTAACAATTTTCTCAATATCCTCAACATATACAACCTTCAATACATCAATGCTAATAGTGTTGACATCAATGAAAATCACATATCAGCAACACAACCACAACATCCAACAACAAGACCAATTCTTAAAAAGTGGAGTAATGTAGAGCATAATCCTAAACATGAGAGAGAGAACAACATACTGAAGACCATTAGCAACATCTCCCAACACCAACATTACTTCTAATCCTCATCTTAATACTTCTAATACTCATCTTAATATATCATCATGATATCATCTCTACCAAAAACAAACATTCTCAATGCTACTTTAATTGATATCAAACAAGGCATGGAATCCAACCATGAACAACAAAAACAAAAACAACATCAATGTTAGCATATCATTCTATACATATAAGAATCAATGACAACCTAAACCAAGTGTAGACATAAGAACCAATGGTCCAACACCATTTTTATCACATCATCATACAAATGTAGCCATCAATGATCACCCAAATTGAGTGTAGAAACAAGCACCAATTACAACCCAAACTGGGTGTTAACATCAATGACAAACAATGCCAAACATATGTGCAACAAAATCATGTGGGATACTGTAATTAGGGCTAAAATATTAAGGTTAATGCAATGAAGCATACAAAAAAACCCTAATAAATAATGAAGCACAAATGAGCATAAAGACATAAAGTATAAAACAATATTACAAAATCTTCATGCCACCATTGATTCACCTCCATTCTACTTCTCCATTTTTATTGAATATGATAATTTCCCTTAGATTTGACTGTGCATTAATAAGCCTATGACAAGTGACTAGGAAAATATTGAATATTGTTGCCTCACACTAGCAACATGTACTTGCATAATATGTGTAGATAATGAAAATGACAAGGGTAAGGTCTTTTATAGAAAATACAAATTTGAATGAATGGTTGAGATTAAATGCCAATAAGATGTATTAATCAATGGCCAAGATTGAAAGTTGTAGCACGAAATAGGGTTATGGCTAAATTAGGGAAAATGATAAAGATGAAGGATTGAGATTGAATTATGAGATAATTCAATCAAGGGCTAGGATTAAATGAGATGTCAAAAGATAAGATTTGATGTGGAAGATAATATTGGCATGGATAAAGAGGTGATAGGATAAATTAAATAATAAAAACTATTTAATTTAGGTGGCCAATGAATAATTAAATAATTAAAATAATTATTTAATTATAGAGGAATGTGACAAAAGGAATCATTTTGAATTAAATAATGATTTAATTCAAAATTCAAGAGAGTGGACCAAATTAAATAAATAAAATCTATTTAATTAATCAAGGAGGAATAAAGATAAGAAAATGAATTAATTAAATAATTAAAATTATTTAATTATCAAAGACAAAAGGGGAAATGATGGAGAATATAGAAATCACAAGCCTGAGACAATTTTTAGTGTCTATATTTTTCCCCTCTTTGATACAATGCAATTTATCATGATGTGATAAAGAAATTTAGTCAAAACATGCCCTAGTGTAAAGAGGATGAGGAAGGATGATGAGGAGGGTTGTGGTATGCTCCCTCAAGAGGACATGCAAGTTCAATGAACATGAGTGTGCTCTTGAAATGGATGAGGAAAATAGATAAGCAACATAGAAGAAATGTTACTGTGGAGGATAAGGATGTTACTGGAGACAACTTTTACGATGCATATTTTGCTAGAAAAGACTCTGCACTAATCATCATTAGGTGGTAAAATGACACAAACGGACAAAAAACACTATGGTATGACATAGAATAAGGTGTGCAAGGTCATCCACTTGCAAAATAGATAGTCACTGACAAGGAGTGTCCTAGCTCATACTAAGGAACAAGTTGCCTCAATCTTTTTTTCAAGACAATCCACAAACAACAATCAAAGAAAAAACAAAATAGGTCATGAGACATCATCGCACCTCTAAATCCTTCATGGGACATCCTTGAGGTAGCTAGTAACATGAACAAGAGACAAAGCAATAAAAATATATTACAAAATAAACTAGAAAATTAACAGCCATTCAATATGTTTGCCAATATTTTTTTGTCAAAGATTGATTGCATAATAGTTTGACAATTTGACAATTTTATGGTTTGACGGTTTGATAATTTAATATTTTGATGATGCTTATTGTCAAGAAGGTCACATTCTAAAAAGGATTTTTTTTTTTTTGACAAGGTCCAAGTCGAAGGACACATATTGGAGAGGACCATAAAGTGACGAGATTCACATTGTCTTGACAATTTAACTAATTTTGATTGTATTTTTGGGATTTTTGAGTGATATTTGGATGTTTTTGTGTTTTTGACATGTTTTGATTTTTTTTTTTGGATTTTTGAGGTTTTTATGATTTTTTGTCTTTTTTTCATTTAATGATTTTTTTTTTGTCATTTTATGATTTTTTTGTCTTTTTGTCATTTTATTATTTTATTATTTTTTATTTTGAAATTTTTGATGAGGATCGTGACAAATGCATGTGAATGATTCCAACACACAAGAATCCAAGGAAAAAAGTGATTGTGCCCCTATTCAAGCTAAATACCAATTGAAAAATGATGACAACATTGTTTAACGTGAGAATGACACATCCCAAAATAACGTGAGGATGGCGATAATGTGATTGAAGGATTAAGGTCTGCAGCTAGGCCATGAGAAAATTCAAGTAATTTTTTGGATGATGCGCTAGGATGTAAGTATTAGGCTCATTGCATTTGGAATGACATCTTTTCATGACTACATGGGATGATGGGGTATCCTTAGAGCATTTGACAAGGGAAAACCAAGATAGGCGATAGACATGAAGGATGATAAGTGGCCTTGGTAAAAGATAGGCGACATGAGACTGAAGGAATTTTCATATGATCTTCAAGGACTATGTCACATAGGAATAATTAGCCTATGATGGTAATGACATGTTATTTCATGATTAATATGTGACCAAAGGCATAGACATGTCAAGAGTTTTCCCAAAGCATGATTTATGTTTGCATGTTTTATGTCAAGACAAAGGTAGGTGGGAAAAATGAGCGTGAATGATATGGATTAAATGGTCAAATGAAAATTTCATGATGAAGGAATGGGAAATAAGGCGACTTTCCCACAAATGTAAAATTACACATAGATGATTTATTTTACAAATGATACCTGCTTGCTAGGTTTTCATCATGGTACTTATCCAAAGCACCATAAGAATGGTTTTCACTATTGAATGAATTTTTTCTCTTTACTATTTTCTTGAATTTTTTTTTAGTGTCACCAAGATGCCTATTTTCCAAGTTTTCATTAGGGTGATTTTTTTTGTATTTTTCAATTTTTTTGTATTTTTGATATTTCTATATAGCCTTGATGCTTTAGATAATCACTGGTTGTTTTGAACCCACAAAGGATGCTAATGTAGAGACTAATGCCATGATATGCCAATAATGACCTTTATGAAGCATTTTTCTTGTCAGGATCATAGCGCTTATATACAACTGATTGATGCCATTGTGATCCTTTCTCATACTAGAGTTGGCCTTATCAGAATATGCACATTGCGATAAAGTGCCATGAGAGTCCTTATGATAAAGAGTTTCTACCAAGATGCAATGGATTTGTGACATGCTACTTTTGGACTTTAGGTGAGATGTAGGATTATGATGGATGATGGTAGATGTGGGAGGATTGTTTGGACATTTAGATGAATCACTTTTTATTTTCCAAACTTTGGATGTTGGATGATGAAGTTTGGAATGTTGATTGGCATAGCGTTTGGAACCATGAATTTTAGGTTCCTTACTTGATGACCATTTTGAAGGAGGTGGACACTTATTATATTTGGGAGCCCTCTTTTCTTGTGGCTCCACATTTTGATTGACTTTTGAATTTGGAATATTGTCTTTTCTTGATCCATTTTTCTTTGGGATCCATTTTAACTTCATTTGTCCACTTGGACTTTTGTTTGATTCAATGACCTTTGACATTTTATTTTGAACTTTTTATTTGTAAGATTTTTGTTTTTGTTGGTTCCAAATGGAAAGTTTATTCATGTTGGAATGATGGTTTATGGTGTGGACGGGAGGAGTGTTGGTAGAAATATTATGCTAGGATTACTCATGGCCCCTATTTTGATGTTTGTATCAGATAAAGTTTCCCCCAATAATGAGGAGGTACCACTAACATTATTAGATTTTTTGACTGAGGAATAGCCAAGACCTTGATGTCTATAATTTTTTTGAACTTGTACTGGTTGTAGAATTACTTTCTCATTTAGGCCTAGTCCTTTTCCTTGATATTGTATGCTCTAAAAAATTCTATTTTTGATGGCGTATTTTTCATTTTGGAAGCAAGATGCAAACCCATCATTGTGTATGTGAAAGCTATTACTTGGAATCTTCTCTTCTGCAAGAAAGCTTGAACTAATAAAAGTTGATGATCCTAGTTGATAGGATGTCTTAGCTTCAATGGAATGTATGATAGCTTACTGATTGATATCTTGGGTCTAATCTTGTAACATGTCAAATTCAGATGATGCTACAGGTGCTTCCAAGTTGATGTCAAAACCATCTTTATGATCAGTGTTGTAGATTCCAGTGAATTCAGCTATAGCTTGATCATTTGTAAATATTTCTAGAGTTATAGACTCTTGTTCTAGAGGGAGATCATCTATGTGTCCCATGGAGGAAAGTGTCTCATTTTGGGAAATGGTGATATTCAAAGCCAAGATAGGGTTGCTATCAAGTGTCTGATCATGAATGGGATAAAGGTCAAGGAGTGGATCATTTTGGACTTCTTGATCAATGGTAGTGTCTTGGTCAAATAATGGGTTGTCTTGGACAACATGACTAGGAATGGAATATTTTTCAAGGATAGGTGTATGTTGGGTGCCAGTATTATCTAGAAGGACTTCTTGAATCGACTTAAGGATGGGGTCATGGGATGGACTACTTTGATCTTGACATGAACGTGAAGCCATGATGTCATGCTTTGGACTTTATTTTTGACATGTATCCCCAAGTTTATTAAATGGGATATGACTTTGGAGATCATGACGAGATGTATAGGATGTAGAGTCTTGGTATGGATTAATGAATGGTGGAATAGGAGAGGATGTGGTGTATTGGAATGGGTTAGTGGATGAAGGATTAGGATAGGACATGGATGTTTGAAAGGGGTTGAGAGATGATGGACTAGGATAGGATGTAGATACTTGGAAGGGATTTGTTGATGGACTAGAATATGACATGGAGGTTGGCACAGGGTTAGTGGATGGTTGATTTCCCTTGTCAATGTTAAGATAAGGACAATAAGTGGAAATTTTTTGTGGATTAATGGTATGAATTGTGTTAAGTGAGTCTTGATAGTAAGGGTAGATGGTGGAATGACTAGGAATTATGGATTGTTGGTAGGAAAGGCCCTGCTTTTTGGATAGGAGGAATTGTATTTTGAAGTCTATGGCTTGTTGGTATTTACCATGACAGAGTAATTGGTATTCAACTTGACTAGCAAGCATATCAATGTGAATTGAAGACATAATTGTGAGGTCTAAATGGAAATGAAAAGGCTAGGATGAAAATGAGGATTAGAAGTTTAACTTGAAGATAATGTGGATAACGTGACTTGGAGGACACCTAGATTTGTTTGTTTTTTGAAATCTTTCTAATTTTTTTGGGTTTTTTTATATTTTTTTACTTTTTATTTTTAGTTTTATTTTTTCTCACTTGATTAATATTTCAATATTCAATACACATTCACATATGTAAGACAATATTTGATGCAATATGTAACACAAATGATTATGATAAGAAGACACTTCCAAGCACAAGAACAATCCTAGCAATTATTCAAGTGGGGAGATTGGCCAATGGTCTTAAGCTAGGATGCACAAGGTTGACTAGGGATGATTTGAAAGAAAAATCCTACCACACAGTTGGGTGAAAGGGGTAACCCACCCTTAACGTTCACTTCCCAAAGGTATAAAGTTCTTTGGGGCTTTGCCAAAAGTGACAAGATTTCAACTCCCAAAGAGGCATGTCTTTGGATTCACATATGTATTGAGGTCGTCCCTTAGAGGGGTGTGTGCTCCAAGTAGGAATTCAAAGAAGGGTATGACCAAAGTGAACCAAGTGAGGTGTTTTTGAGGACACATACACTGGATTCACACTCGTAGTGATTAATTTCTCTTTAGAAAATTGAAATGTGCGAAAAGTAGTTCAAGCACTTGTTCTTTTTAACCCCAAGTCAAGATGTGTGATTGAAGACAATGGTTCATTTTAACCCAATTTCAATGATGTGACAGAAAACAAGATTTATTTTAGACCCCAAAATCCAAATGTGTGATCAAACAAGTTCTTTTTAAGCCCCAAATTGAAGTGTGTTGATAAGCAATAATTAAAGATGAAAGATGGAATGTGTGCACCTAGACTTTCTTTAGCTCCAAAATAATTGTCCACTTGATCCAATTTGTCCTTTGAAGTTTTTTTTTTTTTTGCACATTCACAAATCCAACAACAAAGCCAAAACCCTAATAAGATAATTGATCACTAATATTAGAGGGTTAGCTAGTCAAGAAACATCTGATTTTTGGAAATGTTTTTTGCATCAAAATTAAAAACACAAAGAACATAACCTTACTGAAATTTCTAGATCTTTCCAAAAATATAAAGAAATCCAAAAAAATTATTGTTTTACACCCAATATTAATTTTTTTATGAAAACTCATAAAAAAATAATACAAAATTCCAATCATGTCCAAAAAAATCAATTTTTTGACTGAAGGTGCCTAACATCATCCCACATCTCCATAAAAAAAATTGTGAAAGGATCTACAACTGTTTGTGAGATACAAGCAAATCTTTGTAAAACCCTAATTTTAAAAGATCTATTTTTTGTCTAATTATTTTTTATCCAAATAAAAATAATAATGAACAGACCCCTATTAAAATTCAAAGAGAGTTCCAAAAATGTAAATAAATACTAAAAATTCTCTAATTTTCTCTCAAAATTGATTTGTCATGAAACATAACAAAACCATTATAAAAAATTAAAAACAACTCCAAAAAATATGATTTTTGGAATGGAAGCTCTTGATATTATCCCCAACTTGTAGAAATTTTTTATGAAAATATCTTCATCCATTTCAGATATATGGTCGAATCTTTGAAAACTAGGTTTTTATCCCAAAATGATGCAAAACCTGCAACAAAAAGCTAACAAAACCTGCAACAAAAAAGATCCAACTCCAAAATTCCTCAAAATTTGTCAAAATTTGTGGGGTTCACCAATGTAATTAGGGCTAAAATATTAAGGTTAATGCAATAAATCATACAAATCAAACACTAATAAAAAATGAGGCACAAATGAGCATAAAGACATAAAGCATAAAACAATATTACCAAATCTTCATGCCACCATTGATTCACCTCCATTGCACTTGTCCATTTTTCTTGAATATGATAATTGCCCTCAAATTTGAGTTTGCAATAATAAGCCTATGACAAATGATTAGAAAAATATTAAATATTTTTGTCTCACACTAGCAGAATGTACTTGCATAATATGTGTAGATAATGAAAATGACAAGGGTAAGGTCTTTTATAGAAATTATTTAATTTAGGTGGCTAATGAATAAGATTTGATGTGGAAGATAACAATGACATGGATAAAGAGGTGATAGGAGAAATTAAACAATAAAAATTATTTAATTTAGGTGGCTAATGAATAATTAAATAATTAAAATAATTATTTAATTATAAAGGAATGTGACAAAAGGAATCATTTTGAATTAAATAATGATTTGATTCAAAATTCAATAGAGTGGAAAAAATTAAATAATTAAAATAATTATTTAATTATAGTGGAAAGTAGATAAAAATTAAATAATTAAGAATTTATTTAATTTTAGAAAGAAGAGGACTTAATTAGTGACATAATTAAATAAATAAAATATATTTAATTAATCAAGAAGGAATAAAGATAAAAAATGGATTAATTAAATAATTAAAATTATTTAATTATCAAAGACAAAAGGGGAAATGATGGAGAATTTAGAAATCACAAGCCTGGGACAATTTTTAGTGTCTACATTTTTCCCCTATTTGATATAATGCAATTTATCGTGTTTTATCAAATAAATTTAGTTAAAACATTCCCCAGTGTAAAGAGGATGAGGAAGGATGACGAGGAGGGTTGTGGTATACCCCCTCGAGAGGACGTGCGGGTTCAAAGAACACGAGTGTGCTCTCAAAATGGATAAGAGGAAAATAGATAAGTGGCATAGAAGAAATGTTAGTGTGGAGGATATCAATGTTAGTGGAGACAACATTAAAGATGCATATTTTTTCAGAAAAAACTCTACACTAATCATCATTGGGTAGTAAAATGACACTAATCGACAAAAAACACTGTGGTATGACATAGACCAAGGTGTGCAAGGTCATCCACTTGCAAAACAGATAGTCGCTGACATGGAATGTCCTAGCTCATACTAAGGGCCAAGTTGCCACAGTCTTTTTGCCAAGACAATCCACAAACAACAATAAAAAAAAATAAAATAGGTCATGAGACGTCATCACACCTCTAAATCCTTCATGGTACATTCTTGAGGTAGCTAGTAATAGGACCAAGAGACAAAGCAATAAAAATATAAGACAAAATAGACCAGAAAACTAACAACCATTCAATATGTCTGCCAATATTTGTTTGTCAAAGATTGATTGCATGATAGTTTGACAATTTGATAGTTTTATGGTTTAATGATTTGATAATTTGACCTAGATTAAATATCTTTTCATTGGCCACCTAGATTAAATAATTTTTTATTGAAAACTAGGGTTTTGTCCCAAAATGATGCAAAACCTACAACAAAAAGCTAGCAAAACCTGCAACAAAAAGGATCCAACTCCAAAATTCCTCAAAATTTGTCAATTTTTTTTGGGTTCACCAATGTAATTAGGACTAAAATATTAAGGTTAATGCAATAGAGCATACAAATAAAACCCTAATAAACAATGAAGCACAAATGAGCATAAAGACAAAGCATAAAACAATATTACCAAATCTTCATGCCACCATCGATTCACCTCCATTGCACTTCTCCATTTTGCTTGACTATGATAATTGCCCCCAGATTTGAGTGTGCAATAATAAGCCTATGACAAGTGACTAGAAAAATATTGAAGATTGTTGTCTCACACTTGCAACGTGTACTTCCATAATATGTGTAGATAATGAAAATGACAAGGCTAAGGTCTTTTATAGAAAATAAAAATTTGAATGAATGGTTGAGATTGAATGCCAATAAGATGTCTTAATCAATGGCCAAGATTGAAAGTTGTAGTATGAAATAGGGTTAGGGATAAATTAGGGAAAATGATAAAGATGAATGATTGAGAATGAATTATGAGATAATTCAATCAAGGGATGGGATTAAATAAGATGTCAAAAGATAAGATTTGATGTGGAAAATAAGATTGGCATGGATAAAGAGGTGATAGGAGAATTTAAATAATAAAAACTATTTAATTTGGGTGGCTAGTGAATAATTAAATAATTATTATTTATAGACAAATGTAACAAAAGGAAACATTTTGAATTGAATAATGATTTAATTCAAAATTTAAGAGAGTGGACCAAATTAAATAAATAAAATTTATTTAATTTAGGAGAGAAAAGGCTAATGAATAATTAAATAATTATTTAATTATAGTGCAAAGTGGACAAAAATTAAATAAATAAGAATTTATTTAATTTTAGAAAGAATAGGACTTAATTAGTGATGTAATTAAATAAATAAAATCTATTTAATTAATCAAGGAGGAATAAAGATAAAAAATGAATTAATTAAATAATTATAATTATTTAATTATCAAAGAAAAAAGGGGAAATGATGGAGAATTTAGAAATCACAAGCCTGGGACAATTTTCAATGTCTACATTTTTCCCCTCTTTGATACAATGCAATTTATCATGTTGGGTCAAATAAATTCAGTCAAAACATGCCCCACTATAAAGAGGATGAGGAAAGATGATGAGGAGGGTTGTGGTATGCCCCCTCGAGAGGACATGTAGGTTCAAAGAACATGAGTGTGCTCTAGAAAATGGATAAGAGGAAAATAGATAAATATTCATTGGCCACCTAGATTAAATAATTTTTATTATTTAATTTCTCCTATTGCCTCTTTATTTGTGCCAATCTCATCTTCCACATCAAATCTCATCTCTTGACATCTCATTTACTCCTATACCTTGATTGAATTATCTCATAATTCAATCTCAACCCTTCATCTTTATTATTTTCCCTAATTTTTCCCTAACCCTAGTCCATACCTCAACTTTCAATCTTGTCCATTGATAAATACATCTTATTGGCATCCAATCTCAACCATTCATTCAAATTTGGCTTTTGTATAAAAGACCTTACCCTTGCCATTTTCATTATTAACACATACAAAACATAAAAGAATATTACCAGATCTTTATGCCATCATTGATTCACCTCCATTGCACTTCTCCATTTTGATTGAATATGATAATCACCCTTAGATTTGAGTGTGCAATAATAAGCCTATGACAAGTGACTAGAAAAATATTGAAGATTGTTGTCTCACACTAGCAGCATGTACCTACATAATATGTGTATATAATGAAAATGACAAGGGTAAGGTCTTTTATAGAAAATAAAAATTTGAATGAATGGTTGAGATTGAATGCCAATAAGATGTCTTAATCAATGACCAAGATTGAAAGTTGTAGTATGAAATAGGGTTAGGGCTAAATTAGGGAAAATGATTAAGATGAAGGGTTGAGATTGAATGATGAAATAATTCAATCAAAGGCTACGATTAAATGAGATGTCAAGAGATAAGATTTGATGTGGAAGATAAGATTGGCATGGATAAAGAGGTGATAGGAGAAATTAGATAATAAAAATTATTTAATTTAGGTGGCCAATGAATAAATAAATAATTAAAATAATTATTTAATTATAGAGGAATGTGACAAAATGAATCATTTTGAATTAAATAATGATTTAATTCAAAATTCAAGAGAGTGGAAATTAAATAAATAAATTTATTTATTTTAGGAGAAAAAAGGCCGATGAATAATTAAATAATTAAAATAATTATTTAATTATAGTGGAAAGTGGATTAAAATTGAATAAATAAGAATTTATTTAATTTTAGAAAGAAGAGGACTTAATTAGTGATGTAATTAAATAAGTAAAATCTATTTAATTAATTGAGGAGAACAAAGATAAAAAATGAATTAATTAAATAATTAAAATTATTTAATTATCAAAGACAAAAGGGGAAATGATGGAGAATTTAGAAATCACAAGCTCGGGACAACTTTTAGTGTCTATAGATACAATTGTGGAGCAGAAAGACTAAAGGCCCTCCCTTTCATGATGTCTACTCCTCATAACACTTTTAAGGTGCCCCCAGATCCAAATGCTAGTAACAATTCAACACCTCCCAAGGTACCTACTCAATTCTTATCAAAATATTCTTACACCAAATTAGAAATTACACAAATGGGGAACTATGTCACAAAATAAATAAATAATATCAACATAATCCTCTCTATTTTTGAATTGTTGAAAATATTAGAGGTTAGAAATGCATTGTTTAGTTCTATTAAGGAGTTTTCCAAACCCAAAGCTTCATCTAGCACACCTCTAGATGAAATTATAGTTGAAAATATTTAAGAAAAAGGGAAGGATGGAACTAATATTTCTCGGGAAGACACACTAGTCACCCTTTACAAGGATATGAAAGATTCTCCACCCTTCCTTTTAACTTTGCGTATCTTTCAAAAAAATATACACAATTGTTTAGTGGATTTAGGTGCATCAACTAATTTCATGCCCTTATTAGTGTGTAAAGAATTGCATCTCACTCCTACTCCTTCTATGAGGAAAGTCACCCAATTAAATAAAACTAAGGTTAATGTTGTCGGGGAGTTAAATCACATCGGCATGCAACTTTCTTCTAACCCTCGATTCCAATACTAGATTGATATTCAATTTGTGGACATACTTGACATATATGGCATGCTCCTGAGCTGGGGTTGTACTGGAATGTTGAATGGATATATGTCTACCAGCTTTTTACAAATGTGGCTTCCATGGAGCAGCATGGCTAACCAAATTTATTGAAAACACTTAAAGATTGAAAGGGGGTGGATGAATCTTTTCAAAACATAAACCCTTAAGCCTGATGAAAACTCAAACTTCTTAACCAGATCAGAAACCCTCAAATAGATAAAAACGAAGATATATATATCAATTTTATTCCTTAACAAGGTTAGCAACCCTTAGCAATAAAAGATATAACAATTTGACCCTTAACTAGATCAACAATAATGAAATATGAAACAAAAGATACACATGCATAGGATAAAACTAGATTTACATGGACAACCCAATGAGGGAAAAACCATGGTGAGAGTTAACTCACAATATATGAAGCTCACTACTTACAAAATTTACAACAATTTTCACTACCAAAATACTTGCAAACTAAGGTGCACAACCTTACAAAAAGATGCAAAGGACTTCCAGAATGAAGTGCACAATTCCATGACAAGATACAAATACCTAATGAGAATAACTATCTCATAGTAGGGTACATGGAAATTTCAAATTTACAACATATGTTAACAATACACGATATTGAATGAGATGTTAAAGCACATATAATCTATCTTTCACACATTTTTATAGTACTTCATGATCTTTAGTACAATCCACTCACTCACACTCACAACTGATTTTATCTTCCATTTATATCAGCCACAAGATCACAAAACATCAATTAGGTTAGCTAAAAAGAAGATAGACAATAATCTCAACAAGTGGGTCACAAAAACATAGTGTCCTCCTATCTAGTGGGATGAAAGGACAAAAAAAAATTATTATATCTTCCAAAGAAATCCTAGACAACTCACAAGCTTGCACACACCAACCCAAGTTATCAACAAGGAAGTATGTTGATGAAATGTGTAACACATTACTAATCAACCCAAAAATATACTTGCAACTAAATTTATTCAATCTAGTTCCCAACAAGAGAGGTCAAGACACAAATCTAACATAGCACAAATTCATATGCTAGCACAAACCCTCAAACACATGGAACAAGAAAGATAACAAGCCATGTTGGCTAGATATCCATAAATTTCCTAGAAAGCCAACTCAACACAATATGAAACACCAAAGATATCAATCATTAACATGTGAACCATAGAGACATGTTCCATGAACATACAACAATGCTTCTAGAAACTTCTTTCACATTATCATGTTACCAATAACCACAAAAATCCAAAAAAGAATAGAATACTTCATCTCAAACACACAAAATGAACAAACACCAAATATAACATTAATGCAACATCTTGCAGACAACCTCAACACAAGAAAAGTGAACTGAGATAGTGCACAAATATTGAGAGAATTTTCACCAATCTGTAGGAGTAGAAACATCAATGTGGAGAAATACAGAGAATTTTTTTGGACCAAACTAGAAAACCAACAAAAATGCCAACCTTTTACAATTATCAAAAACCTTCTCAACAACACTGGTGACCTAAAAAATATAGGAGTGCAACATCCACATAGCAAAAAAAATAAATCCAAAACCATAGAACCATATCTTCAATAGTTGAGGAATGCAGAGCATTCACTCAAAAGGTCTTGAAAGCATTCTTTCTAAATTAGAAACTTTCTACCAACTTGTGAAGGCCAAAACTACCTTGCAACAACACATGCTTCCTCAAAAACAATAGGAGAGTGAATAAAATATACTAGAGACCATCAACAACAATTCTCCACCATCAACAAAACTTCTAATCCTCATCTTAATTCCTTTAATCCTCATCTTATTTTCTCTAATCCTCATATTAATATATCATCATAAAATAAACTTTGCTAACAACAAAAATGAACATTATATCTTTATTTGACATCAAACAAGGAATAACAACCAACCATGAACATCAACAACATCAAAGGCATGAAAATTAATACCAAACAAAAATATCACAAACATGTGCAACAATCTCCCCAAGTGCTAGCAACCAATGCTAACAAACTCACCAAGTGTTGACATCAATGACAACCAACTCACCAAGTGTTGACATTAATGGTAACCACTGCTAACAAGATTCAAGTAGAAAGAGAACTTAAGATGAAGCATTTGATTACTAAATAAAATCTTAACAATGAGATATTATTTTTTAGAAGATTTTGGCATGTATTCTCTGGCAACCTTATGGGTTGATGAAATATTGATGTTGCATCATATGATATTGCCTATTGAGAATGTAAACCAAGTTCCTAGCAGCACTGAAGCATGTGTTGATATTGATGAGGATTTCCAATGAGATGATGAGGGTGGTATATTTGGAGGATTCCATGAATTTATCGCCAATTGTGTCATTGATCAAATGATTTTGGTAAATAAATAATTTTTTTATGATTTATTGCTACCATGTTGGTGTAAGGTTCATGATATGTCACATTCAGTGTTTGAATACTACTCATGTCAAACTACAAACAACAAGATAAAAGAGAAACTAAATTTTCCTAATTCCAAGAGTAGCATGGAGCTGAAACTAGTGCAAGAAGAACAACCTTGTAAACAAGTGCCACCAACAGAAAATAAAGAAATATCAAGTAGTGGTGATAAGGTCAAATTTTTTATGTTAATATTTGATTGCTCTCAATCAAAACAAGGCATTGGGGCTGGTTTTGAGCTAATTAATCTTGATGGTAAGAAGTTCTTCAAATCTCATAGGTTGCAATTTCATTGTACCAACAATGTTGTTGTTCATATGAGGCTTTAGTGCATGGATTTTTGCTAACAATTCAAAATAAAAGCTAAAGTATTGCATGTTTTTGGAGATTCAAAATTGGTTGTAAAGCAAGTACAAAAGAAATATCCTTGTCATGATAAATACTAGCAAGTTATTGAAACCACCTGTGGGAATTGATAGAGAGTTTTGACACCTTTGATATCCAATTGAAACCTATATATAAGAACCATGCTAATGACATGTTAGCCCAAGCAACAAGTACTTTAAAACCATTGTCTCTATTTGGCCTAAAGAATTTCATAGTTGAGTTGACAATTAATCCTTTAATTCCTAATAATATCACAAAGTTTTAGGTGTTTAAGGATGATGAGAATATCTTGGATTTCATTATTAGTTTAGATGTATTTTCAACTCAAATTATAGATGAAGCAGAGCCAAAGGAGGTTGAATTGGACCTTGAAGAAGTTATTAATTTGAAAACCAACACAACCCCTGGAGGTATGGTGTAGTTAGAGTGAATCTTTGATATGGATCAACTATCAAAAATAGATCAATAGTCTAAAGAGTAATCAATAGCCAAAAAATGTGAAACTTACAATATGGGCATGATAAAGGAGCCTATAAATGTCGTTATCAACAAAGTTTGTATTGAAGTTGAAAAGGAAGGAATAATCAAGTATCCATATCAAGATGTGATAGCATGTAGCTATGTGGACCTAAAGACATATGACACTTCAAAAATTATGCACATGATTACTCCTAAGCCGAATTTTGAGCCATTCAAGCAATGATAGTGACCCATTAACACATTATTGGAGCAATTGATTCATAAAGAAGTACAAAATTACTTTGAACAAGGATTGTATTTATTGTAGGACACTTGATGTGGGAACTAACTTGGTACTAGTTAGAAAGAAGAATGAGTAAATTCCCTGATGTGTATATTTTCATAATCTTAATCGAGGCTCAGAAAAGGACAACTATCCACTACCCTCACTATATGAAGTGTTGTAGATTTTAAATGGATACCAAATGATGTCATTTTTGGATGGTTATTCAAGGTATAACCAAGTTATGGTGGCACATGAAGATAGATTAAAGGTTGCATTTACCACCAAGTGGGGCACTTTTTCCAACAAACATGTGTCTTTTGGATTAATTAATGCTAGAGAAACATTTCAGCATGCAATGGATATTGATTTCAATGACCTAGTTGGTAAGTGTATTATCATTTCAATGGATGATTTAATAGTGTTTTCTAGGAAAAGGGAAGACCATGTATCAGATTTATGTAAAGTATTTTAGAGATGTAGAGAATTTGGTATTTCACTCAACCCAAAGAAATGCATATTTGGAGTAACAAAGGGTAAGTTACTCAGTCATGTGATTTCAAAAAAGGTTATACCCATTGTTCCTAAGAGTACAATATATATTAAAAATACAACCACTGACCAATAAGAAGGAGCTTACATCTTATTTTAGTAAGATGAAATTTGTATGTAAGTTTATTACTGGTTTTGCAAATATTATCAAAGCCTTGAATTCCATGTTGAAACAAGATGCAAAGATTGACTAGACACTGAAAGCCAAATGTTCTTTTGAGGAGATTAGGAAAGAAATTGTGAATGTTATAGTATTAGAATGTTAGGATTATGCACAACCTTTCTATTTATATTCATTCACATCATACCACTCTTGTGTTGGAATGTTGACATAGAAAAGGGTACAAGGGAATGAGCATCTAATAGCCTTCATGAATTATCCTCGTAAGGATGCAAAATTAATATATCTACACATTGAAAACCATATCGACACTTTATTGAGGGAATTCATGAAATTCAAACACTATATTTTGAGAAGTATTTGTGCTCCATCTAATCTTGTTGTCAAGGTATTACTAATATAGATTTAACTAGGAGAGTGAAGAGGTAAATGGGTAACAATGTTACAAGAATTTGATTTGTAGATTCAACTAATGAAGCTAGTTTGAGATCAAGCCTTGACTTGTACTATAGTAGAAACAAACCCAAGAATTATTGCACAACAATATGATCTTGAAGATGTAGCTCCAAATGAGTGGTATGATGATATTAATTTTTATCTACTTAACCAATGTTGTCGATCACATTTGAACATAGTCCAACAATGTGCTTCAAATTTGAAAAAAAAATCATGTTGAAATGTGTAGTATTGTACAAAAGGAATCACGAAGGTGTCTATATGAGATTCCTTGGAAAGACAGAACTATCAACAATATTGAATGACTTTCATGATAATTTTGGGACTAGTCATGATTGGAGAGTTGCTACAGCTCATCAAATCCTAAGAGCTAGGTATTATTGGCCCATATTGTTTTGCAATGCCCATGCACACATTAAAATGTGTCATACATGTTAGACAATGATAAGAAAGGAGAGGTATGTTTCTATGTCAGAAAATGATAAGAAAGGAGAGACATTTTATTATAGCATCATGATGAAACTTGCATCTAATTATTACCCTCAAGGGAATGGTTTAGGAAAGTCCTTTAAATGTCATTTGTAAACTACTAGACAAGAATACTAATGATTGGAATACTCAACTAAAGTTTTCCTTGTGGGTAGAAAAAAATTGTAAGAAAGCAACCTTAGGAACATTGCCATATCATTTGGTTTATGGTATGGATCCCATCTTCCTGGTCCATTTGAAAATCCTTACCTTGCAATTCATTAATGAATACTATGATGAAGGGGAAAAGTTGTTTGGCCTAGATCATCCATCTATAGGAAAAATATGATGAGGTTATTGAGAATTTTTCTAAGCATCAAGGCATTGTTAAATGTTGGTTTGATAAGAAAGATCGATTCAAAGCATTTAGGATTTTTGATCTGGTCTTGTATTAGAAGAAAGAAAATGAAAAGAAAGGAAAGCATGGTAAATTTTGACAAATTATGGCTCAATATTTTTCAAATTTCTAAGATATTAGGGGATAATACATATTTCTTGAAGACCCTCATAGGTTAAGATGTCCCAATGCCCATTAATGGGTAGTATTTAAAGCATTACTTCCAATCCTGAGTTGTTTCAACTCAACCTTTTGTACATAGCTAGGTTAGGTTGCTTTTGTGTTACATCATTCTCATTTTCATTTTACTTGGATGCAGTTTTTAATATATGGGATTTCTTCTAAGATGTGAGTTTGGTTGTCTTTTTCTGATAAATCCTAATCCCTTTCTTAGAATACCATGGTTTGGTAGGCTAGTTGCATATTTTTTCAGATTTCTTCATTTTGGTATCTGCTATATTTTGAGATTTTTCCATCATATTTTGAAACCTTTCATATTACATGAACACATCTACAGTAGTGGGTTCTCTTTTGGGCTAGAATGGATTATCTAGTCTAAGGTAAAAAATATTTATTTATTGCTTTAGTGTCACTATTATCCTCAACCCTAAGTGTATGCTTCATTTCTTGTGGGTTAAAATTGGAAAGAAAATAAATCAAAAGAAATCAAAAAGAGAAAACAATCACAATCAAGAGAAATTCTACTTTTAGGAGGATTTGAATATCTTATTGGGGAAATTGGCACCCAACTATAAGTAGAGGTATATCCGAGAGGATAACAATGATAACCTTGTTGGATATAGAGACACTTGACTAATAGTGATGCTCTACCTAGGTTGCTTTTGTAGTAGTATTATTTATGTAGCCTTATGCTTGATGGTCTTTTTTCTGTCCAAATAGTGTACTACAACAATAAATTTAATGAATATCATTTATGTTGGAAAAATGAATAAGATTAACTATCTCTATAGTTTTTATGTTGTCATTGATGTCACCATGTTGTAATTACAAGTTTAAGGTTGTGCTTGATCTAGTATTTTGGTCTGGTATCTGAATTGGTATTCTTGTCCACACTCCTCCGCAGTTGACTGTTACTAATTATAGTTTTTGGAAATGGTTTGTAGGTGTTGGGAGCATGTACATTCAAGATCTTACATATCTATATGCTCGTATGGTGTATTAGCATTTCTCTAGTATTTGCAAATATGTTATTAGGTCTATCCTTGGCTGACCTAATGAAAGGTGAATTATTTTTTGTTATATAGATATATGTGTTACCAATCCTAGGTCTATGCCGACTTGATGTAGTGTGTTGGGAATATTTTGTGATCACTTGAAGCTGACTATTAGTATTTTTGGTAAATATGATGTGCATCTAATTAGGATGACCTAATTGATGCTTGAGGTTGATTCAAGTATATATATGTGAATGTTGAACAAGTTTTAAGAATTATGTGTGAAGTTTGAAGACATAGACATAGCGTGATTGATGAGGTAGTAGAAAATACAAAAGTGAGTGAATATAATGAAGTGTGTTAAGTTAATGTATTGAGCTTCATCAAAACTATATCAACACTTGTTAGGTGCATTATTTTCAATTCATTTTGGTTGTAAAGCCTTCTTTTGTTTTGTAAATCTTTTTGTAGGAATTGATCCTCCTTGTAAGAGTGAGCTTTTGTATCTAGATAGTGAGTCCTTTCTGGGAAGTGAGCCTTATATTTTTAGTTCTAGAATAATTTTATACTATGAGTTAATTCTCATCATGGTTTTTCCTTCATTGGGTTTTCCACATAAAATCTGGTGTTCAGTGTGTTATCTTACTTTTTGTTTTGTATCTCTTTCCTATGTTTAATAACAAAATATTGGATTTGTGGATTTGATATGTGTTGAAGTTTTAAATTTTAATTCTTTTGAAAATTAATTCAACCCCCCTCTCAGTTGTCTTGCATCGTTTAACAATTGGTATTAGAGCTTTGGTTCCTTGGTGAAGAGCTTAACTGCTTGAAGAGGATCCTAAAGATTGATTAGATGGATGATAAAGTAGAGCTCTAGACTACTCTTAAGGATCTTGACAAAGTGGAAAGAGAGAATAGAGATCTAAAAGAAAATCTTGATGATTCAAATGAATGTGTCTAGAAGTTGAAATAGCAATTAAAGAAATTCAAGGAAAGACACAAAGAAGTAAGTGAGCAACTGAAACAAGAGATAATTGTACTGAAAGTGTCGGTAGAAGAAAAGAAAAGAACTGAAGAATGTTTGAATACAATGGTGCAAAACAAAGCTGATGAATGCTCTAAACTAGAAGAGGAGGTGGTGAACCTGAGGATTGAACTAGAGAAGGAAAAGCTATGTGAGAACAAGTTCAAATCTAGCTCCGATAAGCTTGAAGAATTGATTGTTGGATAGAAATCAAGTAAAGACAAAGATGGTTTGGGAAATGATGCAGCTGAAAGTTCTAAGGGAAATAAAATGAATTAGGACAAGGGTAAGTAGAAGAGGAAATTTTCATGAAGATAGCCTATGGGACAAACTAATGCAAAAAGTTATCCCTCTTTCAATGGTATTTGTTTTTCCTATAATAAATATGGTCACAAAGCAACAGAGTGTAGAAACATAATGAATCAGAATTAGTTTCTAGCTCTTTCTCTGGACAATGTTTTTCATGAAAGAAATTTGGACATAAGACTACTAAATACAGATCTTAGGTGAGAATGATCAGCAGGGTGATGATGAACAAATTTCATGGAGGCAGACTGAATCAATCCTTTAATGGCTACTGCTATACATGCAACAAATTTGGACATAGAGAAAATCAGTGTAGGTCGAGAGGTAATAGAATTCAGGCTAATTAGAAAAGTGCTATTTTCTATAACTATAATAAACCTGGACATATCTCAAAGGTTTGCAGAAGAATGGAAAGCAGTATACTCTGATAGAGAAGAATGATCCAGTAAAGAAGATTGACAAAGAGGAAATGAAACAAGAGATGAATAAGATATGGAAGAAGAAAGAGGAAGAAGAAGAAAAACCTAAAACTACTAATGGGTCTATTCCTTCATCCAGTATAAATAACTTATTTAGTAATTAGACCTAGCATGGTCTTAGGGGGAGCATTATCAAAAAAACTATAAAACCCCTTATTGTATGGCATGTTAGAGGCTAGCACAAGGATGGAATGTGAAAAATGAGTATTGAAATTTTTTGGAAAAGGAACCAAAAGAAATCATGTTGGTATGCAATTTTGTAGATCGAATTAGGGTTTTCTATGTTGGGAAGGATTTTTTAGCAACTTTTTGATGCTTTCCGCATTTAATGCATGGTTAGGGAAAATTCAATGGTGTATAAGTTGAAACCTTGTGAGTCTTCTTGATTAATTGAGCATTTGAAGAACTTGAATGATCTTGAAGTGAGTTGAAGCAATTCTAGAAGAAAATTCTAAGAAATTAACTCAGGTAATCAAAGAATTCGTTTCTCTATTTGCAAAAAGGGTAGAAGAAGAAAAAATGAGGAAGTCTAGAATAATGAATTAAAGAAAGCATAGAAATGGACAAAGAATCGAGTGATTTCATCCCTTTGAAGCTTAAAGGAGTTGAGTTAGAGGACTTTGATCATAGGAAGATGAAAGAAATAGAACTAGGGCTGAACCAAGACAAATTACAAAACATCAAAATCCTAAGTATGGATTTGTGGAGTGAATTTTTGTGGGTTGTTGATAAAGAGTTTATCTTGTTCTTATTGAATTGTATCAAGAATGGAAGTATTTTATTGGAAAAACTTTACTTGGTTACAAAGGAAGCGATTGAGGCTATCACTAGCTTATGCAGTATCAGTGACCTTCCTCGAAAGAAAATTGTAAAGTATAAAGATGTGGAGGAATTGGTTGGCATTTGTAAAGACCCATGAGATTTATTGATAAACACTCTTGAATATTTGGTTGTAAGGTATGTTGTGTATGAAATTTCTTACAAGTTCTACTTTATAAATTGTGAAGGTTCCACATTGGCCATTGTTGTTCATATTGCTCACATGATGGTTAAGGAGAATAGGAAATTTGACTTGTGTAGCTTGTTGCTTGAGAATATTTTTGATAATGTTTGAATGTCTTTAATTGAGGGTGATCCCTTTCCTTTCAGATCTTTGCTAGTATTCTTGGTGTTTTACTTTTTGAGTTTCCTACTGAGAAAAGATAATGTGGTATGGAAATATGGGATTCTATTGTAAAATAGGTTTGTAGGTATCTAGAGGCATTGCCAAATAGTGCAAGTATGTGTAAGTCTTATTTCACATCTTTGAAATTAAATCATTGGTCCAGTATATCTGATTTGAGTTAGTTTTGGGTGGGATTGTCCTCCAGTAAAAGAAAATTGGAGATTGTCATTAGTGAATCCCTCTAGAATCAAAGAAGAAGAAAGTTATAATTGAAGATATCATTGACATTTCAGAAGAAAAGGAGAAAGTATGCTCTAATGAAATCTAATCTACATTAGTTGAGGGGAAAATGAAGAATCTTGGTGAATTATAGAGTGCAACATCACCTATTTTCAAACTAAAAGTTGATGATGCTTTGGTAGAATACCTACTTTGGAAAGGTATTTGTGTATCAGTTGTTTCTAATTTCTTGCCAAAAAATCTTGTTGAGTTCATCGAAGAGAGAATGTTGCTTGAAGGTTTGGAAGGACACAAATTTGAAGATTTGGTTGAAAAGAGGTGTAATAAAGCTAAAGGGAGATTATCTGAACTGATCATGTAAATAAAGTGCATTAAAGAAATATGTGAAATTTACAAGTATTGTCTTTGGTGGCTTGTTGCAGTAGATAATTTCAAAACTAAAATTGAAGCAATTGAGTCAGAAGTAAATAGTATTGGAAAGAGTTTTTACATCTTTGAAGATAAAGGAAAGAAAATATTGAGATTTGGTGAACTACAAGCTGAACCGATTGTTGTGCAAAGGAAGATAGATAATGTAGTTAAGAATATTTGGCTTCTTAAGGAAATTGTTAAGGTCCAATTAGACCATCTATCTAGAATTCTTACTGATTCTAAAGATGTTGAAGGATAGAGTTCATATTGTTCACCATATTTTACTCTGTTGGGTGTATTGGAAAGCATCTGCACTTGAATGGAGTCTACTACTTTTAACTGGAAGAAACTACATTTAGTTCTTGAGGAGCGATATAAGAAAAAAAATTAGGTGAAGAGTGTTATCTTTACTTGAACCCCAAATGTTCTATTTCTATTGTTTTTGTTGTGACGAAGAAGATAAGGGGAAGAAAATTGAAATTTTTGATTGATTGGAAGCTTGTTTTGAATCCTTGTGACTTTTGATGTCACCATGTTTAAATTTTTGTATACATCCTTTTTTAGATGCCCTTTTCCATTGATGTCAACTGGGGAGAGATTGAAGTTAGGGGGAGAGATTAGAATTGGAGAGTTTTTGGTAGTGGAGAGAAATTTAAATTACTAGGAGAGTTTGAGGGAGAAGTTTTGTTCCATGTTGCCATCAATGAAAAAGGGGGAGATTGTTGGAAAAATGAAGAAGATTGACTATCTCTATAGTTTTTGTGTTGTCATTGACATATGTTGTGATTACAAGTTTAAAGTTGTGCTTGATCCAATATTTTGGTCTGGTATCTGAACTAGTATTCGTTCTACTCTCTTTGGCATTCTTGTCTGCACTCACCCACAGTCGACTGTTACTACTTATGGTTTTGGGAAATGGTTTGTACGTGTCTGGAGCATGTACATTCAAGATCTTACATATCTAGATGATCATATGGTGTATTAGCATTTCTCTATATTTACAAATATGTTATTAGGTCTATCCTTGGCCGACCTAATCAATGGTGAATTATTTTTTGTTATACAAATATATGTGCGACCTATCCTAAGTCTGTGTTGACTTGATGTAGCATGTTGGGAAGATTTTGTGATCACTTGAAGCTGACTATTAGTATTTTTCATAAATATGATGTGCATCTAATTAAGCTGACCAAATTGATACTCTTGGTTGAGTTAAGTATATATACGTAAATGTTGAATAGGTTTTTAAAGAATGATATGTGTGAATTATGAAGACATAAATAGAGTGTGATCGATGAGGCAATAGAAAACATGAAAGGGAGTAAATATAATGAAGTGTGTTAAGTAAGTGTATTGAGCAACACTGAAAGTGTATCAACACTTGTTAGGTGCATTATTCTTAGTTCATTTTGGTTGTAAAGCCTTCTTTTGTTCTATAAATATTTTTGTAGGCAGTGAGCCTCCCTCTAAGCAATGAGCTTTTGTATCTGGACAGTGTGTCCTTTCTAGGCAGTAAGCATTACATTTTTAGTTCTAGAACAATTTTATACTTTGAGTTAATTCTCATCATGGTTTTTCCCTCATTTGGTTTTCCACGTAAAATCTAGTGTTTGTTGTGTTATCTTGCTTTTTTTTTTGTATCTCTTTCTTATGTTTAATAACAAAATAGTGGAATTGTGGATTTGATATTTGTTAATGTTTTAAAGTTGAATTTCTATGGCAATTGATTCACCCCCTCTTAGTTGTCTTGCATCCTTTAACAATTTGTACACACTTTAGTTTCTTATATGATGAGAATCTCTTGGTTTTACTTTAGATCCTTAATCTTGTCATTTGGAAGTGTTTGTTTATCTAATCTACAAAATTGGAAATTTTGGGTTCTAGATCTTTATTTATCTCTAAAATTATATGGAGCATTTCCCCAATAGAGTTTCCATTTTGTTCTTTTTTTAACACATTCCCAGTAAAATGAGGACCCCCTCTTTTGCATTCACTTGATTTGGTTAGGTCTCACTCTATTCCCTTTTCTTTGGTTGGTTTCAAAATTATGATCCCCTTAGGGTTTTTCAGGAAAATTGAGGAAGATTCCCTTTTATGGGTTTCAAGATGTAGGTTACCCTTGTGTGTATTCCTCAATGTGTATTGACATTGATGAGTTTCCATTTGTGGGTTTTTGGAGTATATATTACTAAAATGGTGTGAGTAGTGTCCATCCTCACAACATCTGCAACCATGCATCTCATCATTTCCTACAATCTTGCCATTTGTGCATGGTTCACATTCCCACATCCTTCAAGGTATCGTATTTCTACAAAACCCTAGCTAAAGTTTCCTTTGTGTGTGGTAGGTTATCTATAAATAGTAGTGGGTATTTACCTTTCATACCTTTGGGGCATTAAGAATTGGAACATACTGATATTTTGGAGCATTCAAATGAGATCTTATTAAGCCTCTTTTCATGCATCCTCATAGTATAAATTACCATACACATGATCTAGGTAGGTATAACTTTCCTTCCTATGGATTTCGTGTGTTTTGGTGTCCTTTGAGTTGGGTTTTGTTAATCTTCTTGAGTTTAAAACATCATGGATTACTTAGTACTTTCCTTTTTAAAATAGAAACCTTTTTCTTTGTGAGGAGTTTCCTTGTGGGGTCCTTCATTCCTCATGCTGAAAACTTGGTATTTTTTGGGTACAAACATTCCATTGCTTAAAATTCACAAAACATTTCTCATGGGTTTTATCCCATGGAATTCAATCTACAAAAATCCTTATGGTCGGTGCTACTAAGCTCCATCCCAACACCTCATGGATTTTTGCAAAGTGAAAGTATGCAAAAATCCCCTTGTGGGATTCTATACCTTGATTGTCTAAGAGTTTAAAATTGGAGTTTTAGGACCTTTGGTCCTTGCATGTAGCCATTTATGCATGATTATTTAAAGGTGCGTCAAAAATATTAACACTTTCACCTATTGCCAAAAGTCCCCTATAGATTTTTGTTTACATAAATCTATTGGAAATATTTCATTCCTCTAGTGTCGATAGACCTCATTGCTACAATTGCTCTATGCACGCAACCTGTCCATCCTTGCAAAGCATAGAAAGTCATAGATGATCAAAATAAGCTTAAATACAATAATTATTATTGGTTTAAATAATTTCATTCATGCATATGGTGTTTTTGAGGTGATATTTTCATGATTTAAGTATGTACATGCATGATTTATGTGGGAATTGATTATGTTACTGCATAAGGACACACATCTCATTACACAGTCTCTTGTGAAAATTTTATGGAAAATGTTGATTAAGCAACCAAGATGAAGATTGAATTCCATAGTTTTGAAACCATCTCTAGGATCTAATCCAATTGGGAATTTTTTTTGACACTAATCATAGTCATGTGGAAATCAATGAGTTCAAGGAAAGAATTTTTGGAGCACCAAAAACAAATTTGGCATGAAGAATCAAAAGGAGCGAAATTGCTCAGGCCACACAATTTCCCCTTCTTTAATTTTTCCTAAGCTAATAATGAAATGAAAATAATATTATCATAAGGACACCCAAAGAATTATTGTTGTTGAGGGAAGGGTGTTGGATGATCTATCTAATCCATCAATCTCAAGAACATTTGTGATCCCATCACTTTCAAAAATAGAAGTCACAGACTCAGTGTATTCAACTAATTTATTCAAAGCTAATCCCAGTAGTTACATGCATATTATCAAAAAACACTAGATAGATAAGCCCTGATCAAGCATGTGAAATTTTCCCAAAACATTGTATAAAGGTGACTTCATTGAGGAGGTCAATGACTTGATCACACTCCTTAGTAGGATTATAGGCTTACCCTCTACCTCCACATTTGAAGAATTTATGTACTACTTTATCATGAAGATGTTGAGGGGAAAGGTTAAATTTCACTAGGCCAAGATCATTAGTGACAATATTCATGAATAATTTTTTCATGAAGAAGACATCTAAATTCTACATGACTTCCTACATTGTATACTTGTTGGCTAAAAAATTCTAGTATAGGGGCCTCTACTGAAAAGGAAACATTAGAATAGATCTAGATGATTAATGGTATATGATTGTTATCCACAACTCTAGTATAGAAACACCAAGTATCATTACAAAAGAGTAAATGACATATTTATAATGCATATTGTTAGGGTTCTACAAGGAGATATCAAAGCAAGGATTTCCCACTTGGCCAAGGGTCTGGTAAAATGATTTAAGTATTTTTTTATCTAATTCCCAAAAAATCACCTATTTTAGAATTAAATGTTTCTCAAGGGTGCCTTATAGGTTGTCAAAATACACTACTAATAGAATTGTACTACTAGAGTTGACTAGGAAATTGTGTCCTCCCACCACATGCTACATGAGAAACATTGAGATGGGGTACCCTACCACATAACACTAGGAAGATTACTATATTCATTTCTTTTAGTACCTTCACCAAAAAAATTGGTGTTGAGATCTAGGGCTTTGGGTTTTAGTTTCATAGTTTTAAGAGTAATTTTGATCCTCTTGGAAAAATGAAGGAGCAAGTGGGTAGGAAATATTCCAACCAATCACACATAGAAGACTTCTAGGCCAATTGTGAAAATGACTAGGAAGTTAGTAAAATGAGTTACATGAGAATCACTTTGGAGTTTAATCACACCCTTGATCTCTCCAGGAGCCAAACCAACTACAAGAGGATGAGAAACTACTAGATGAAGACACATGCAACAAATTTTCCAACCAACCCCTTCTCTTGCTTAGTTGGATGGAAGAAGAGGAAATGGACCTTAATGTGATTACTCATCCTATGTTTAGGGGATGAAAATATGGTTTTATGCTCAAGTTACCCTTCTTGAAGCCCAAAATTTTAAATTGACATATGGAGATAAGGCACAAGAAGGCACCCAAGATAGTGAAGATGATGAGAAGAAAAATGAGAAAATCAATGAAGCATAAGCATCTAGCAAAATTTCTACAAGAAAATGTTATGATTCTCCTACTAGAACTAGAGGGAGAAAAAGAAAAGAAGTTCAAGAGAGATTCCCAATAGAAAAACCAATGGTGTACAAAATGAGGAATGCAAAAGGATACATTACTACATCTAAAAAGACTAAGAAGTTTGGAACTATTGTAAAGGAAACAATTTCAGAAGAGCCTTCTCCACTAGACTCTCAGGATCCTCCCTCTCGTTCACATTTTCCATCACCACCCTCTTCATCTGCCCTGAATTCTTCCTCCTCCCATTCTTTGATATCTATATGACATTGATATTTCAGTCCACCTCACATCTTCTACTCCCTCTACCTCTACCATCTTTGTAGAGTCTTCATCTTCTTCCTCATCCACTTCTTCCCCTTCTTCCTACACTCTTTCGTTGGCCCGATTCACCATCTCAACCTTACTACCTACCATCCCTTTCATTTCTTCCATCACTTCCCTAATCCTACCAAAGTCCATGGATCACCTAAACAACCTATCAAAGCAATTATTAGATATCTAGTTATCAACATCAAATAGGACTCTTATTAACCAAGTTGCATTTTCCTCCCCTCCCTCTCCTTCTCACCAAGTGAAAGAGCCACCCTCTATGGAGAGTGTGGATAACATTTTAAAAGAGATGCATAAATAGGAATAAAAATAATCTCAAGGATATGTTTGTAGTTGAGGAAACAACAATTTCCCCTAAGCCATGTGATGAAGGAGCTTTTGAAGGGGAAGAAGGAATAAAAATTGTAGAAGAAAAAATGGAGAAAAAATGGAAACTAGAGAGAAGTTTCCTAAAATTGAAGAAGAGAAAGAGATTCAAGAAGAGAAGATAGAAGATGAGCATACAATGTAGCCAATAGATTAGAAAGTTGTAGAAGAAATTTTTGTAGAAACACCCTTCACTTCTTTTAAAGCAACAACTCCAACATGGCTTGAGGAGAAATTAAAGGAAAAGGCTCCCATTGTTAGAGATCCAAAGGCTAGTTTTGGATAATTTTTTGCATGTATGGGATATCCTATAGAGAAGAAGAAGGATAAGGTTAGGTCCCACATAACCAACTTGATGCTTCTAGTTCTTGAACTATTCATATAGCTACACTTGTCGTGGACAAAGATTCCATAACAATTTTTCCAATAGAGTATAATATTTCTTTGATTGATATTGGCCAAACCAATAGAACTTAGGAGAGTGATGTGTTTCAAGAGTCCATTTTTAACATTTTGAAAATGTTGGATAAAGATTAGGTGACAAAGAAGGAGCTGAAGGTGCAAGTTGTTGAGTTGAACAACTTCATCCAACAACTAGTTATCCCAATTCAAAAAAATTCAAGGAAGGTTATTGCTCATGTGCTACTATTGAAGGATGACATGAATAAAAGGGAATAGATGAATTCCTAGGCCCAAACAACATAAAAGTGGATTGATAGTATTTCTATCACTAGGGACAAAGAAATTAGCATGGTAGTTGAGATGCAAAATAAATTTTTGATACTAAGGGAGGATATAGATAAAATGATTGAAGACTAGATAGCTTATTCCAAATAGTAGGAAATAACATATCCTAAATTGGAGGTTATCATAACTTTATCTGTAGTAATATTAGTGAAGGAAGGTATATTACCAAAGGATAAGCTTAAGGAATTAACATTTTAGATGCATGTGTTGGATTTGTGAAAGGAAATCATATCCCAAGGTTTTCTTGAAATGAATATTATTGTTGGGAGGATAAATGAGCTACTCACACTATGACCAATTTATTAGTGATATGACAAAGATTCCTATGATTGTTGCAGAAAAATTGGATGATGGGATACTAGAGTTAAACTAGCATAAGTTCATACAAAATCAGCCTTCTAAAAATTTGGGTAAGGGACTTTTAAATGTTTGTGTAGAATTCCTAGTACATTTTGAGGAGGTTATTCATTAGAGGAGATATTATGTGTACTTGCACAACTAGTTTTTGGAGGATTATGAAGTTTTGGGTTAAAAGATTCATGCTGCATAAACTCCTCCCAACGATAAATTAACTGTTGCCATCACAAATTTTGATGGATATGTTGTTAAGGAAAACAAAGCTAGAAACATTGTAACTATTAATTTTTTGTAAAAGCTCTAGCCAACTATAGTTAGTTACATCAAATTGCATGCCTCCATATTTTATGGTATTTTTAACATGTATTTAATATAAAGTTATATTAATATATTTTACATTCTCCTAGCTTCTTATGTGATGGATTTTTAAGTTGGGGATGATATTACAAATATTTAATGCACCCCAAATATTAAATGCAAATGCAATCTTGGCCATTGGTGTTGAGTCAATCTTCACCATCCATTTTGTAAGCCTTCTCTATAAAAAGTAGTCTCCTCTAATTTGTAAGGGGTTGATTTGGGATTATTTTAATAACATTTTGAAAGTAATACAAGCAAAGGAATTGAATTTTTGGTGACTTGGTATTTTTTTAATGCATGCATTGTTCATTCTTGCAGCTTCATTTTAAGTTTTAGTTTCAGTTCAGTCATGATGATGGCAAAGTGTTAAGCTATTTATTGAATTTCTTGCACATACCATTTGTGATTTTTTTGTTGTAAATTTTAGTGTATGGTTAGTTTGAGATGTTTAGTGTAGTGGTTCAAATGTGAATTTTTATCCATATCATGCCAAGATTTGGGTATATGTCTAAATATTTGTAGTCTAAAAATCTTTAAGATTTCCTTTGAAGATTGCACTATTTATGCAGCATTGTGGGTTTACCTTGATTAATAGGGAGTAAGTTTATTAGGGGATTTTTCTACTAGAAACATCAACCATTATTGTGATTATCCTTAGGTTTAAATATTTAGGATTTCTAACCCTAATATTTTGATCTTTATTTATAAAAAATGGGTTAGTTTTAGGAAAGAAAGCATCACTATAGAATTTTTTATTTGTTGATTAAAAGTCATTTTCAAATTATAGATCTAAAAATACAACTAGGATTTTAACTAGTCTTCAGATTTCACAAAAACCTTGTTCCAAAAATTTCTAGTTTTTATTGAATGGTAAATTCCCTTTGTGAAAATAGAAATACATTGGAACCGTTGGGTTTTATTTGCAATGTCAAGAATGTTGATGGGTGTTTTTGCACTTCTCAACATAGACAATGCACAAGTGCAATTCCTCTCTTGAAAGATGAAAATATACAATGAAGTTTTAGACAATCACCCCAAGGTCTCTCTAGTATCAAGTCATGACAATGCTTGGAATAATTCAACTGGTTGAAGTGATTTTCTAGTAATCACAAAGGGCATTTATGATCACTAAGCATGGTAAGTCTAGTTTGTGAAGTAAGTTCTAAAGTGGTGGAAATGAATGAATAGTGGCTTCCCACTCAAAAATCAAGCTAAAAATCACTTCAATCACCAATTTTGACATTGTGACAGTGCTTGGAATCTCTCTAACAAAGAAATGAAAGAAACTGCAAAAGGAGAAAGGGTTAAGAGAGTTTTTATAAATCTAAGCTATGAATGAAGAATAACAATGGAGGATGCTATAGTAGACAAACTCCCATAACTAAGTTTCTTTTGAACTAGAGAAACCTATAGCTACACAAAACTAGTGCAATATTCTATGGTCTATAGATTTTTTGATTGTGCATTCACCTCATGAACATACAATTGAACAAAAGTGCAAAAAATAAACAAGCCCAGACTAACTTTGCATAGAAATTTGTCCTTAAACTTTTCCAAAATTATGGGAAAGAATTCCATCAAATACTATAATAGCAACCACCATTAAAGAAATTCAAGAAACTAACAACTTAAACTAACATGGAGGTTGAATCATGCATATAAAATGAGCAAGCTCAAAGAAAATTCCCAAAATAATGCAATTCTTCCTTTTATTGCTGAAAAATGCATCTTAGAACAACTCAACACCACTTACAAATGAGGAGCAATCCCCTATTTATAGTTTTCCAAAAGAAAAATGAATGGCCAAGATTGATTTGCAATGAGTGGCCTAGATTTTTTACAGCTTAGGGTTTCATCTACCCCCAATATTTCATAATTTAAAATAGACTATTTTGTCCTCTTCTCTATTTTGTCATCTAGTCTATTTTATCTTCTAGTTTCTATAACTATTTTTTATTTTAGCTAGCCTCTCTATTGCAACTAGAAATGGTTGAAGTATGCCCTTGTGTTTTATATGTTTGCAACATCCTTCATTTGATCAAATAAATCTTCTTGCAGATTTGTGTTACTGAGAAGTAGATACATTTCTCTTGATTCTAATTAACAACTCCTAACAATCATCATCGTTACTTGGTGTAGAATAAAAAAACTTCCTCTTCCTTATTTTTAGGTCACATTTGTATTTTTTTCACTGATTTCCTTAGCATTTATCCTCCTTAAAAAAATTCCTTTGTTAAGGAATATTTGATTGGAAGTACCTAGTTCCACTACATCTTGTGTGAAATAACTCTACTCATTATGGCTTTGTTTTCTTGAAGAGCTTGTCCACTCTGAGTTGAAATATATATTCTTGATGCAATCTCACACATGGGCCTTTGGTAGACACCTTTCCCCTTTTGCAAGCTTGGCACAAAACCAATCAGGAATGTGTTCTTATCATATTTTAAAGCTTTAATCCACCTTTCAAATATATAGTTGCAACACCCCAAAATACAAATTACTCAAAAGAGAAAATGGTGCATATTCATACTCATTATCATGATTCGGGTAATAATAATAACATTACTCATAATAATAGTAATCAAATAAATTTCTATTAAAAAAAGGAAATTTAAATCATTAGCACTCCATATTATAACATTCCCCTTTATGAGCCCACTCATTGATAATAATCACTCGAAGGGTAGAAATAATATCCTCAATGTCCTTTTAGATCAAATTGTTAGTAGAATGGAGCTTAGCATGGCTACACCCACAAAACACATAATCCACCAAATAATCAGAGACAATTTTCCTTGCTTGTTCATAGTGGCTTAGTATTTATTCTTTCAAGAACTGAGTGTATTATGTTGTTTATTCTTTTGACATCTTAATTTTACATTTTCCCCTTTTATTCTAACATCACTACCCTCACTTGATCAACCTCCATTTACAATTGACCTTGCATAAGGCTCATAAGATGTTGATTAATAATGAAATTGTAGGGGTCCAACCATCCATTGTGAGCAAAAATATATAATAAAATGTCACATAAAGCCCCCCTTTGAATCCCTCAAGATTGTCACTTTGACCAATGCCCACATCTAGAATTTATTTTCACTCGATTATTCATTTTTTTTAGTTTATCAAGACATCCTTACCCTTCAAATATCCAAATTAAAGTTATGAAAGCATGAGAAACCATTGGAGAAGTAATATGAATTATGGGAAGAATAAAAGTGAGGGGATTCAGGAATATGGAGGGAAGTTAGATGTAGGAAGGCATAGCCACAGGCAGAAGCCACATCCTTAATGGTTGTGAAATACCCATGCAGGAAAGTTATGCAAGAGGGTCGCTAGTGAATGCCATGATTAATGATGAAGGGAGCAATGGCCTCCTTCTCCATAAAGCTCACCAACAAAAATGCGGAGACATTAGATAGTGATGCCTCTTATTGGAGGTTCCATAGTATCAAAAGCCTATAGCAATGTCATTGAGTGCCAAAGTGCAGGCTTCCACCTGATGAAATATTTGGCCACTACAAAAGGAACCATAACCTATGCATGTCCATAATGGGAATCTAAACCAACAACTATCCACGGATCACCACCCAAGAGTTAGCTATTAATCTCTAATTGTTTGTATAGAAAGTTAAACCTTTTCACATTTCATCGTACCCCTAGTGAAATCATGAATCAACTCATGCCCACCATGTGACTTGATTTTTCCATTTGATACATATCGAGCCACATCGATGGAGATTCTACCATTTTAAAGTGACAATCTATCACTTTGTTAGTGCCATTTCTGGTTTTCTCATTGTCTAGTTGTGTACTCTAGTTTTTTATGATAAAACTTTAGCTATGGGGTGTTTCTCATTTTGACACGTGGGACAAGTGGGCTCCCACAAGGGTTGAGCTTAGTGTGTTTGAATTCACTTTTGGTGGGTGTTTCTCCCTCTAGTTCTGTTAGAACTATAAAATTTTTCAAATTTTCATAGTCAATTGCATCCATGAGTGTTCAAATTGAGCCCTTCTCATTAGCATATTGTCTCTTCCACATATTTCCTCGCTCATATTCTATCATGTGATCCATTTGAATCCATTGTGTCATGCATATTTTTCATTCTAGTTCATGTTGGCATAGGTACCCAATTGTCTCCCCGACATGTGTATGTTCCACTATTCTTTGTTGCAGGTGGTTGGCGAGACACTCCTCTTGCTATGGTGATGGCAGGAACCCTTATCGGCTTATCTTCTAGCTATTGGGCTAACCTCTTGCTGAGTTTCTGATGTCTCGGCGACAGGTACATTTTGTATTCTATCAACATATGTTTTGTATTGTAGCAGGAGGTCTTGGCGAAGGGGTTGGGTCTTGCCAACATGATTTAAAGTGGCACTTGGTAGGAGTTCTCTCTTCTCTCGGTGACCTAACATGCTCGGTTGTTTCGGCATAACTTTTCACTCTGCATAGTGTCTCACCGAGGATTTCATGTTATGGTGATAGGTGGACTCTGTTGGTGAGAGAACCATTTTGTCTTGGAAAATGTGAATGACCTCGGATGATTTTTGGTGAAGCAAGGCGTTCTCTACATAATGTCTCACCGAAGGTTGAATGTTATAACGACATGAGAGTTTTTTCGATGTAGGGATGGCAGTGTCTTGGCAATACATTGTGGCTCAATTTTTTTGGCAAAGCAATGTGATATCTACAAAGGGTCTCCCTGAGAGAAATAAGCTACAACGATAGTGAGTGAATACAGGGGAATCGGTACAGAAGGTCTTAAGTCTCGAAAACATATAAAGAATGAGGTGGGTTTTTAGTATAATTCCACAATCTGTATGACATCTCACCGATGACCTCGGTCCATAGCAACATCTCATAAGGGGTTTCTTTCAAAGGTTCATTAGTGAGAGTTATTTTCTTCGAGGATATGTCTCCCCGACCACGGCTTGTCTCACCGATTATGTTAACCCTTCGGTGTGAATCCCTTCGGCCGCAGTATCTTTGCCATGATGTCTGGCTGACCTAGCTAACTCTTGCTGACTATGATGAGCATTTGATGCAACATATGATTCTCGGCCTATGGTCTCCCTGACCTCTTTGTGTCTTGCCGACGATGGTAGCCTACTTCAATGGCTAATGGAGATTTAAGAGGCAGCTGTCTGATCATGGACGATTGACAGCCTAGATTCAATTTCACATGTTTCAGGGTTTCTATTATGTTTACACACGAAAGCCTGGAGCATTCATGGTGACAGATGAGAGGGTCACTGGATCCACTGAACTAGCATTCATGGCAACGACTCTAGGACAAGGATGGTATGGCTCGAGTATGGGCACTCGGATTCAGTGGCAGATTTGACATTGATTGCTTGGCTTCATTCGTGCGGGAATGCCTTTCCTACAACAACTTGACCAGTGGCATTTATGAGACCAGGGAAGTTGTTGAAGGTCACAATAAGAGTTTTGATTAGTCACAATGTTGTTGGGGTCTAACATGGCGTATTGATGTGGCTTTGAGCTGGATGGCAATCCCTGGACTGTTTAAAAGGAATTTTTGAATCATTTGTAAGGGTCTTCGGCCATATACTAAAATTAGAACTAAAAAGAGTACTAAGTCACAGAGTCAAGTTTTTACCAGATTTTGAGGTCTAGGGTTACAGTTTGTAAATTGTAAGGTTCTTGGATGCATACCAGAACCCGAATGTATTTGTTTAGGTCCTTGAGTCTCTCCTTTGGATTGTACATTTGAATTGTTAATGAAACTGATCAAGGATCATTCCATTAGCCTTTGTAATACTTTCTTGCATTGTTTGTTTTGATAATAGCTCATGTTCAAGGAATAGGTTAAATTGCTTTCATCATCTCAGAAATTTATATGTATGATTGAAGGATTTGATAAGTAGTCTTTAAGATCCGATCACTAGTTGTGGGATTAATAAGGTTAGTTTCACATAGGATTTATTTGTCCAAGTAATCATTCCTTCTATTTGCAGATTGTCTTGACTCCTAGCCCAATGGATATTGGCACTAATCTGATATATGCTATTTGTCTTTAGGGTTTTAGTTATCTTGCTTAAGAACATTCATTCAAGTTAATGTTTCCTGTTTCATGAATGATATTTGTGTTGAGTTTCATTCTCTATTAATTTGTCTTTCTTATCCAATGATTTTCCATCTATTGGATGAGTGTGTACACTTTAAACTTGCTCGAGAATGCATCTGCTTAGTTTTATTTGAAGTCTTGTAAGAGTATTTGTAAGAGTATGCACTAGTTTCTTACAAGAAATCTCAAAGTGTGCTTGAGGAACACCCTCCTGGGTCTTGCAGAGCTTGAAGTGAAGGAGAATTCAATAACTAGGTATTGCATCTCATTAGTTGGCCACCTATCTAGCAAGCATACAAGCATTGAGTGTGGAAAGCTCATAGGTGCTTGCTCAGACCTGCTGGTTAGTCGTGAAAACAACCAACACACTCATCATAAACTGCATGTAAATCTTCTTTAGATTCTTAAACATTTTTATTGCTCACCCTTGAGCCTGATCATCGTGGGTGCATTTCCAATTATGAGGGAAATTATGAAACAGTCATCTGCACCATCTCCTCATGATAATGGACTAAAAGAAAGGGGAGGCCATTGTCATTGGTAACTCTCTATTTCACTACCTGATCATCGATGATTTGAATTCTTCCCTTCATTGAGTAGGAAACCAACCTAATCCCCCTAGAATGGATTCTTCTATTGTAGTTCTATTGATTCATATATTCCATGATGTATAGGCATGGTGAGTATAAAAAGGTCCCTAATCATCTATCTTTATGCCTCGAATCTCCTTTATGTGAGTGGATTTCATCTCTTTGTGGATTTGCTTCATGTCCTTCCTCAAATGCTACCCCATAAGAGGATACAATTTGGTTCCATCTCCATGAGGATTATCAATGACATGGAGATAGGATGTGAGTCCAACATTTGAGGGTGTGAAAAAACTTATGTGGGAATGAGCCTATAGAAATATGCCAAGGAAAAGCTATTATAATAGTGGTGAGGAGATGGCAGCCTCCATCACATCAAACTCTATGTAGCACACTTACTCAAAATTTTGTCATCATCCCCCAAATTTATTCCCTCAATGTTAGTTCTTTGTTTTTGCTACTCATAGGTTCAATTTGCATTCATTCACAATGATCTATGCATAAAGCCCACAACTCCTAGAATGATGCCAAGGTGCTCCTCCCTTATAGGGTTCATGATATTGATTCATCTCCAACCTCACCTAGTCTCGTAATGTCTCTCTAACTTGAAGGATGGTGTGAGCATGGCTATACCATGATAGTGATTCCCATTATGAATCAACATATTCTCTTGTCTATGAGGGTTAAGTGATGGCATGATCAACTTGATGGCCTATAATATGTGATTTCTGACAACTAATATCCATTTTCCACTGGCCTCAAGGGAGAGTATTGCTAACATTCTTGTTCCTTCATCGCTTGACATCTTACACCATGTGGAAGCTTTGAGGCAGTCCGTCATGATTTTTTAGAACAATAATTATCTTTTCAAGTTTTCAAAGTACCAATGTAAAATCAAGGAATGAAGCGATGGAAGAGTGGTTGTGTGCTACAATTGAAATCTCTTTGAAGACTAGGCATTTTCAAATTAATCCAATTAGCCTTGTTGGTGTGTGTTTCAATAATCCCACCAATTTTCCTGCTTCATGCTCCTATCATCGCCAACCTATAATGAACAAACTAAAGTGTGAAACATCCATGGGAGATATGATGTGGAACTTCGTTGGGTCAACACCATCTCGTGGGTGTGAGAGTGTGGGTTTCCATGGTAAGAAATTTGTAGTAGCAATGAAATTTGGATAGTGGAAGCCCACATGAGAACTTTCACAAGATATAAGAGATAGTGCAATAGGGTTGAAGCTCTTTAGTAGAATCTTTGAATGACTTAAAGTGTGATCATCATAACTGCCTTCAATAACATAAACACAATTTGAGCATTCTCCTATTATCACTCTCAATTGACCAAGCACCTTCCTATTAGTAAATATTTCTCTACCTAAGACATTATATGAGGTAAAAGAATCTACTCCATGCAGGAGATCCATGCAAGACCAAGGTGCAGATTATCCTAAATCTTCATAAAGATGAACATAAATACTATAGACACTGAAATCTAGTTTAAGCCTGCAACTTCAATATTCTTCATAATTCATATTCATGGTCATGATTAAATATTGTCAATTATTTAATTATTCTCTAAAGTCTTCATTTCTTCTATTAATTAAATAATCTTAATTATTTAATTAATTTTCATTTTCTTTACTCTATCTGATTAATTAAATAAACTCTTTTTATTTAATTATGTTACTAATTAACCTTATCCTTTTTGTCAAATTAAATAAATTCTTATTTAATTCCCCCTTTATCATATGTCAACTATAATTAAATAAATCCTTTATTTATTTAATTATTCTTCAAATATAAAATCTTTAATTAAATTAATTATTTAATTCATAAATCCTATATTAACACATTCCTCTATATTTGGATAATTGTGTGAGTTATCTAAGTATTCACTTTGACTCGACTCAACATCTATTTAAATCGGGCAGTTAACTCTGGATTTAATGTCTGAGTTGCTTTCTCGAGTAATCTCTTCATCATAACATTCAATCATCTAGTTCTAACTCAATTGCATGTACATGCATATTAATTAAATATTCCCATTTAATTAATTAAATCTTATGCATGCATTCGAATAGAGAGTTGCTTTAATCCATCTTTATCTCTGTCATGCAAAGACTATTCTTTTGTTTTCGAATACCAAACTCGAAGATTAAATAATTTATTTAATTTTTGTTTCTATTTCTAATTTGTATCACTCATGTCACTACTAATAGTTATCATAATGCATGTCTAATCTGTCGATCTCAACCATCCGTTGATCTTTCAATCCTGACATGTCGTTTGAATGATCAATTTTCTATGAATTGATTTTTCATTCATCATTCCAATCTCTCTCAAAATCATATGAATTTTAGAGAAATTATCTTCAATCTTCGATGTTTTGTCTTAATGACAACACTTAGGCCATGCTTGCACAAAATTTGAAAATTTGAGGGAAAGTACACTACACAGACGAAATGGAGAAGAGTAATGGAGGTTATTCAATGAAATTGATCACATGTTTGGTAAAATAGTTTCTTTTATGCATGTTGTTCTTAGCTTTCTTTTGTACTTGATTATCTAAGCTTTGAGCATTGATTAGCATAGTTTGAATAGATTAGATTTGAATTTCCTAACTCTCTTGTGTGTTTTTCTCTAAGCTACATTTGGTGACCCGACATGAAGACACAAACTTCATGTATCCGTAGACTTTTATTTGATTTTGAAATTTTTTCTATGGAACGACACATCATTTTGAAAAAATGCCACAATTGATATTCAGAAACACATCATTTTGATGAAATGATGTAAATGACTTTGTTGGTCGCATCTGTGATAAAAAATGACGCATCTGTCAAATTTTGAGCCGCAATTGACTGGTAAAATACTATGAAACATTTGACAGAGAAAACGATGCATCTGACTGGTATATTTTTAGGTTTAGACTTTCAATTTTACAATTTCCTTTCATGTTTTTATTTTTGCTAATCTTCTATTTTCAACATGTGTCTTTAGGAGTTAACGAACTTTTTTTTGGATCAATAATCAAAGACCAATATCAAACTACTAATGAATCTTTCTGCAAAACACATGTCAAAGACCCTAGTTAAATTTTTGAAATAGATTGTTTGGTAGTGTAGAAAATCTTTCATTTGGATTAAAATTAACAAGTGTCTACTATGTTTGGTATGAAAGCACAATTGTGTAATTACCCTCACGATTTGGTACATCGAAGTATCCTCTCCCCTTACACATCTGTGTGATCCTGGGTGTAAGAGAAACAATTAAAAACTCTAGAACTTGGGCCTATTCTAGTGGGAAAAGTACTCACCACAGGATGACTCAGACTGGTAGCACCCTAAACCTGAGGGACTTCTAGCCAGTATATAAAATTGTATTGTTAGGGAAAGCCCAAGAATCACACATATGGTTTCGACAAGATGGATTTGAAAGGGGACTCTCATCGTATGGATCATTCCTTATGAACGAAATTCCCTAATTAAACACCTTTGTTTGTAGTGTCAAAAATCCTTCTATTTACTGGTGCAGTAGGTTAGACTTGTGAAGTCATCTCATATTCTTATGGTTCATGTGTAGAGATGAAGGTATGCCATGGGTACTATAGCTTGGCTGCCCCAAATGATGTTAATGAGTTATGGAGGGGAGCTAGAGGGGTCAAGCTACTAATCATCCACCTTGAATAAGCATAGATGGGGAAAGCCAATTGTAAACTCAATAAATATTGTTCTTCATAGCCTAGGATGTGCTTGTCTTTTGTCAAATTAAAAATTATTTGAAATCCAAAATCAAACTGAAAACACTTTGTCTTATGATTGTATTTGTTTTCCAGAACTTGATCACAGAAAACAACATCAATTTTATATCTTTATTCATTGAAAACACAAAGGAGTCACAACTGTTCACTAGAAAGTCACAATTGTTCTGTCGAGTCGCATCTACTTAGCCTAGGGTCACATCTACCATATTAGCTCACATTTTCTTTGTCAAAAATTGCATCGATTTTAGAGAACCACATGTGTTATTTTGTGACACATCTAATAAGGTGAGCCACAACTGTAGTATCAAATGATGCATTTCCCACTGTCGCAAAAATTTTACCAGTGCGTAAGTTTAGGAAAACTGCATCTGTTATGGTTTGAGTCACAATTTTCATTACGAGTCACATCTATTAAAAACTAAAACCACATCTACCTAACACAAACATTGAATTTTACCGAGAACTCACAATTGATTACCAAAAAACCACAACTATGAAAGATAACCACATGTGTGAAATTTTGTGACGCATCTGCCTGATTATTAGAAAACTAGAATTTATGGTTACAGTTTAGTCAACATAGTCATACCAGTCTTTCATTTGTTTTTTCACAAAAGTCCTTGGATAGAAACTTGAAATGATTTGCTCAATTTTGCATCCTTTAGGTATCATTTAGCCATTACTATAGTCATCCCGATTCTAAGTTTTACTTTCATCTTTGAGTACATATTGCCTTTAGATTTAAACTTCTAGGAAGGTCACTTTTAAAAACTTTAGGATAGGTCCATCATCTACACTCTAGAAAAATCATAGCATCAATGAAATCTATCATTGAACCTAGTCCTATCATTATATCCTTTGTCCTACAGAGAGTCCTCCTATCTCATTAGTCTAGTTAGGAAACTCAACTTATCCTAGTCCTATATTAGTTCCTTGACATAATTAAATTGACACCTTAGTTAGACTTTAGGTAGTTGGTAACCTTGTCTTAGGTTTACAAAATTGATTACCTTAGAATCTTTCTTAGACTTTGCATCTTTAGATATTGTCATTTTAGACTAGCATCATCTTAGAACACTCCTTATTTTGCATTCAGAAAATCCCAAAAACATAGACCAGAGTCATACTATCCATAGATGTAATTTTACATTCCTTGCATATTGAGCTTATCCTACATGGTTGAAACTAGGTCTTAGAGAAGAGCAAGAGAAAAGATGTCAAACCCAAATGAATTCATCAATCCATTCTCCACAAGACCTCATAGGACTTTATTAGACAAATTCACCACTAGAAACACTCAAGGACACATTACAATAGAAGACATAGAGGTTGTTGCATAGGACCCCGAGTTTTCCTCTTTTGTAGATGAGTAACCTAGCAAACGATTGTCAATGATACTTAGCCAAATTGCTAGCTAAAGGCACTACCTTACCTACAAGATTCAATATTAGCACCTTACAAGCTGAACCTACACAAGGGACTAATACAATGACTGCCAATACTCCTATACCTCAGGTAAATACAACCATACCATCTGGAATACCTACACAGAGTATGATAGTCCATATGTCTCCATTTGGTACATATGGCATGACATCAGGATTTAATTTCACTGTAGGGGCATCATCATCCACTCCTTTTGGTCCTCTTGCTAGAAGTAAAAGATCTAAAATTTCATTGTCTACACCAAATTTCAGTGTCATGATTACTACACCATAGTGAATAGCCATACCTAATGTTAGTTTCATGAGTATCATACCACAATAGATGGCCATACCTAGTTTTCAAACCACTAGTACTATACTATAGATTACACAAACAAGAGGCATTCCCTCATTCCAATATGGCAATCAGAATCCATCTTCCTAGATTGGCAGTTAGAATCCATTCACACAGATTCTGAATCAAAATCAATTCTCCCAGATTGGTAGTCAGAATCCATTCACACAAAATCCAAGTCAAAACCAATTCACATAGATTCCAAATCAAAATCCATTCTCACATAGTGGTAGTCAAAACCAATTCACACAGATTCCAAATCAGAATCCATTCACACAAATTCTGAGTCAAAACCAATTGACGAAGATTCTAAACTAGAACACATTCACCAACATTCTGAATCCAAATCCACATCAAATGCCGACATTCAATTGAAACCCATCACGAGACCTTGGATTTCAAAATACCTACATAGACCCGCATAATCTGTCCAACACATCCTTAACCCAGGTTGACATCTTGCAAAAAAAAATGCATGCACTACAAACACAAATGGATAACATGGTGGTGTCAACTAAGAAATAATTTTCAACAAAGGACATATGCCCATTTCCCTTTGATAGATCATTGTACATGACACCTTTCCCTCATGGGTATGTCATACTGAATCTCCCTAAGTACAATGGCAAGTGAAATTCAGTAGAACATATAAGGGAATTTTATACCATATGTATAGATGTCACTTACGACCCCACATATCTTATGAAATTATTTCCAAGAAGTCTTGTAGGAATTGCACTAGAGTGGTTTTCAGGTCTAGACTATGGCATCAGATCTTAGGGTGAACTGGCTAAGAAATTTGTTGAGCAATTCTCCTTCAACATAGACCACGCGATAAATATAGCAACCTTGTGTCACACAACACAAGATGAAGGTGAAACTTTCAACGCCTTCTTCTAGAGATGGAGGACTATAGCCAGTTGGTGTCTTGTCGAGATACCTGAAGAACAAAAAGTTACTATGTAACAAATAAACCTTCATGCAAAACTAAGGAGTAACTTAAGGGTACATTGTTGTACATCCTTTTCAGAACTAGTGGAAAAAGGGGTTATGATAGAAAAGGATCTCATTGAAAAAGGAGAACTTAAAACATCGACATCCAATAGAAATGAGATGGTGCAAAATGCCCCCAATGAAAAATAGATTTTGTTTTCAAAACAAAAATGTCACCAATGATGAGGTAGTTGATGCTAAAACTGTACAAGTGGGATGAATAATTACATTACAAGGACCTAACTCTTCGACCAACACACTTAATGTTGTCAATCAACCTTCCAGCATGGTCCAAAATACTCAGCATCTGCAACAAAGGAGATTTCAGAAATGTGAGTTCACTCCCTTGGGGGAACCCATTGAGTTTGTATTCAAACAATTGTTACAACATGATCTAATACAACTTCAAGAGCCAAGACAATATGATCTAGGACAATTTAAACTAGTTTGGTGGGATGATAATTCCTTTTGTGATTATCATAGAACTAAAGGACATAACCTACAAAATTGTCGCCAACTGAAAAATATCATATAGGATCTTGTCAAAAGGAGAATAATTGAAGTTAGTGGACAAAAAAAAAAGTCATCAAACACTGATCATCAAGTCTTTTCTGATCCACTACATGATCATGGGAAAGGAAATGTCCCCAGTTCAAGTAAGAAGACCAATATGTCAGCCAACTATGAGAATATCAAGCATGACTATAATAGTGGCAAAACCATTAATAACCTTCATGCTGCCGATGAGAATATCAATACCATTACTATCAATACAACTCCTGAGTGTGTTGTCAACACTCATTGTACTAATATCACTATCCAAGGTCCTCCATCACAGTAAACACCACAACCTTCCAAGTCACAATATAACCTACTTGACTAGTTGGGGAAGACCCCAACCCAAATCTCAATCTTGGAACTATCGTGTATCTCCCCTGAGCATCGATCTATTTTAGATAAAGCTTTACAAAACATCATCATCCCAAATGATATCAATGTCAATAGTTTCTAGGAAATGGTGGGCTACTTGACCAATAATTATCATGCCACATTTTCTGAACAAGACTATGCAACTGAAAAGACAAACCATAATGATCCTTTGCATCTTGAAGTCCTTGTTGATGACACCAAAGTTAGACAAGTTTTGGTAGACAGGGGATGAGGGTTAAATATGTGCACTTTAAAACTGATTAAAGCATTAGCTTTCTTAGAAGCATGTGTAGACACAACCAAAAGTATTGTCATTAAAGCTTATGATGATGAGGAATGAAAATCAAAAGGGGTGGTAACACTTCCTATCAGAATTGGTCCTCCAATAATTGAGACAAAATTCCAGGTCTTGGATCTCACTCTTCCATACAACCTTCTACTAGGAAGACCATGGATTCATGCCATGAAGGTTGTCCCTTCCACTTATCATCAATGTCTCAAATTTCCTTACAATGGAACTAAAATAACTATAGATGGTGACCCAGATCCCTTCCAATATTGCACCAATCTAAAAGAGATACCCCAACACCAAGTGCCAGTAAACCAAGAGGCTTCATCATCCAATTCATCTCACTTTTTTGATCCATCCACCCTTACTCGGACATCTATCTCACCTTCATTTCCTATCACTCCTAGGGTTGAGATCCAAGACATCTTATTGTGTTAGCCATTTGATTTCTCCTAAGTCATACGGTTTACCTACATCAAATAGGAGACAATCTATGGTCACTATACATATTCCTCCTACAACAACTTTCACTAAATGGGGATAATTAAGCAAAGAAGCCATAAATATAGAAGATGTCACCTCCTAGCTATATAGGGAAGATAATGAAGAACCTATCTCACTTGCTCACATTCCTATGGATCTACATGGAAAAGGCTTCACAATCATGTAGAGAAAGGGATATAATGGATAGAGTGGTTTATGCTTAAATCAAGACGGGAGGATTGAACTAATCTTTGTTTCTCAATGGCCAAAAGGCTTAGGGCTTGGGTTTCAACTGATTTAGATTAGTGTTCCAAGTACTGCATCACCCTTAATCAAGGAAGTAAATGCTTCAGACGATATCAAGACATCTCATGAACCATCTAACCAACACTAATGTGACTCCCCTGACTCAAACCAATATGAGTGGGATTCCCTATCCTCTACTTCCTCCATGGACCTTGACAAGCTATTTGGAGAACTTGACTTAATGTTGAGATCCTCACCGAATCCATTGAATTCCTACCCACCAAAGAATATGACAAAAGAGGAATGGTTTAAACACTATTATTGGGAATCACTTGATCCTACCTCTTGGAAACCTAATACATCTATTTTAGATAACCAAACATTGGCATTAGGCCCACCTCTTAATCTATCTAGATCTCAACCAAAGAGCAAAAAGGACTTAGTAAAAGACTTTTGTGACCATATGAACAACTTAGTCCTTACCTTGACCCCATTAAAATTTGATAACTCTGATGATGACATGCCCTTAGTTTATCCCCAACTCATTGATTGTGACCAACAAGACACACCTGTCTTAGACATTTTTTAGAACGATGAAGCAATTGTGAGTTCCTAGAATTACAAGAAGGTATACCTAGTGGTGATCACAAGGCTAGTTTTACCACTGAATTGGGAAAAAAAGCATACTTTGGGGAATCTGTTCAACCCTCCAGTCACAAAAATGAGAAAAATAATAAACAAAATCAAAAGGATGAGTCTCTAGGTGAAAACCAAAAGGCACCTCTAGACAATGGAAAAGTAAAAATAAAGGACATATCCAAAGGTGAAAACCTCTCTGAGGCTCCTATGGATGGAGGTTTGACCATTCTCCCCATTGCATAGGAAAATTCACCCATGCTTGTTGAAGAATCAATAGAAGTCAACGTAGGCATAGAAGAGAATCCTCGACTAGTTTACTTTGCAACGTCATTGACCATAGAAGAGAAACCAGAATTCCACAACTTCTTTGCACAGAGGCAGATAAATTTTTCCTGGTCATATGCAAACATGTTTGGGTTGGATCTTGAACTTGTTCTACATCACTTTCCCTTACAACTAGGCATCAAACTAGTGAAACATAAATTGAGGAAAATGCATCCACAGATTGCTTTACTAGTTAAGGAAAAACTCAAGAAACTGATGGACATTGGTTTTATTAGATCAATAGACTATGCAGATTGGATTTCCAATCTTGTACCAATCACTAAACCAATAGGGGGCATCCCATCTACACCCATTTTAGAGATATCAACAAGTCTTGTCCTAAGGATGAATTCCCTTTGCCTAACATAGACATGATAGTGGACATGACAGTAGGGTATGAGATGTTGTCCCTTATGGATGGATTTTCAGGATATAATCAAATCAGAATTGCAACTAAAGACCAACCCAAGACAACTTTCACTTGTCCTTGGGGAACGTATTATTGGAATGTTATGCCCTTTGGACTCAAAAATGCTAGAGAAACCTATCAATGTGCCATGACCACCATTTTTCATGATATAGTACAGTCTTATGGAGGATTATGTCAATGAACTTATAGTTAAATCCAAGACAAGGGTAGAACATTTATAGGTTTTAGACAAGATATTTAAAAGGATAGAGAAGTATAAAGTGAGACTCAATCCCAAGAAATGTGTGTTTGGAGTGAAGTCAAGAAAGCTTTGAGGCTATATCATCTCCAGACGAGGCATTGAACTGGATTCGGCCAAGGTAAAAGAAATCATAGACATGCATCCACAAACCAATCTCAGTCAACTAAGGACATTACAAGGAAGATTGCAATCCATAGAAGACTTATAGTGTAGTTAGCAAATAAGACACATCCTTTTCAACATCTACTTAAGAAAGGGGATCCCTTTGCATGGATAGTTAGGTGTGGAGAGGATTTTCACCTGATTAAAGAATATCTATTTACACCACTAGTCTTAATGCCACCTGTTGAAGGTCGACCACTAATTCTTTATATTACATCAACCCATTCATCACTCAGAGCATTGCTTGCACAAAATGATGATGAAGGTCATGAAAGGGCAGTATACTATATCAGTCATACTTTGGTAGGTTATGAGCTCAACTATAGTACCATTGAACATGCCTATCTTGCAGTAGTATTTGCTACCCAAAAACTAAGGCACTATATGCTAAACCATCAAACAATGCTAATTGCTAAAATAGATCCTCTGAAATATCTTCTAAGCAAAGTAGCATTAACGGGGCAACTGGCCAAATGGGTTATGATACTTAGTGAGTATGATATCTAGTATGTAGAGAGAAAGGCTATTAAAGGAAAAGTCATTGCTAATCAGTTAGCCAATGCACCAATACAAGAAGATCACCCATTAGTTGTAGACTTTCTTGATGAATTTATATTCACAATAGACATGAACATAACATGGAAACTGTACTTTGATGGCTCACATACAAATCATGGCTTAGGAGTTGGCATATTACTTATCACACCACAAGGTGATTCCATACCTATGTCATTTAGGATTTCATTCCCATGTATTGAAAACATAGTAGAGTATGAAGCTCTAGTGACAGGGTTACTCATGGTAGTCAAATGGAAAATTAAGAACCTACAAGTATATGGAAATTCTCAACTAGTAATTAGACAGATAAATGATGATTATGAGACTAAGGATGAGAAGCTTGCTCCATACAAATGCATCGCTGATAGATTTAAGGAGTACTTTGCTAAGGTCAAATTTCATTAGATACCATGAGTTCTAAATAGGGCAGTAGATGCTATGGCTACTATTGCATCACTTCTAGACATTCCTAGCAATGTGCCTAAGTTTGAGTTCTTGGTAGAACAGCTTTTGGTCCCAGCCTACGATATCCCAAATTCTAAAATGGTATGTGAGATTGTTGGTCCTAATTCCCCATGGTACAAAGAAATCTATGACTACCTCCATGCCGAAATCATACCCACTGGCCTGTCAAACAACCAACATAGGACATTCCTTCTCATGTCAACCAAATACACCATCGTCAGAGACACCCTATATAGACACACCTTAGATAATACCCTATTGAGATGTCTTGATTCCAATGAAGCACAAGCAACCTTGTGTGGGGTACATGAGGGTATATGTGGTTCTCATTCTAGCAGTCCTACCTTAGCCAAAAAGATTATGAGACTAGGTTATTATTGGCCTACTATAGAAAAGGACTAATATGTCTTTATAAATAAATGTCATCAATGCTAAGTTCATGGAGACTTGATACATGCACCAGCACAGGAGCTCCATCCTATAATGTCACCATAGCCTTTCACCTAATGGGGACTCAACCTCATAGGTAAGATCCATACCACATCATCCAATGGCCACAAATTCATCATCATTTCCACTGAGTACTTTACAAAGTGGATTGAGGCTATTCCAATGACATACATTACCGACACAGGGATCTCTAAGTTTATTCTAAACTATATCATCTCTCAGTATGGTGTCCCTTAGTCCATAATCATGGATAATGGCTACCCATTTAAGAATCAAGAATTCCACCATCTTTGTGACAAATTTCATATTCAACATCACTTTTTCACTCCATACTACCCACAAGGTAATTGCCAAGCAAAGGAATCTAACAAAACTATCATTAGAATCCTCAATAAGACTGTCAATGATGCTAGTCGTGATTGGTATTTATAGCTTAATCCTACCTTATGGGCTTATTGCACAATTATCCATACTCCCACTGGCACCACTCCCTATTCACTAGTCTTTGGTTCTAAAGCCATTCTTCCTATTGAGGTCGAGATTCCTTCCCTGAGGGTATCCTTAAAAGGGCACATTGATGATGAAGAGTACTGAGTATCAAGACTCCATGAGTTAGCATTCCTACATGAACAAAGATAGAAGGCACTAGACCATCTCCAAGCATATCAGAATCACCTTCGTCATAGCTATAATAGGAAGGTCTTGAACAAAAACTTTGACATTGGTGACATGATCTTAATGGAGAACCCAAAGAATCAAACAGATAGAGAGAAACCAAGAAAGTTTTAACCTAATTGGTTAGGACCGTATATTGTTACAGAAGCCTTTGGATCAGGAGCATATCAAATTTCTACTCTTGAAGGGGAACCATTGTCCTTGCCAATCAATAGTATTCATCTGAAGAAGTTCTATGCATAGCTTCTAAGGGCCTTGTCTTAATTACCAAAAATACAAAAAAATCAAAAAATCAAAAAAATTGTTACCAAGGTGAAAACCTGGCAAACAGGCATCTTGGCAACACCAAAAAAATTAGAAAATCCAAAAAATAGTAAAGACAAATAATTCTTCCAATAGTGAAAACCATTTCAGTGGTGCTTTGGATATGTACCATGGTGAAAACCTGGAAAACAGATGCCATGTGTAGTTAACTCTACTCCTTTGTCTACTATTATTCTAATCTAGCATACCCTATACATAGTCCACTTCCATGTACACATCACTTATCCTTGTACATAGTCCACTTCCTTGTACATATCACTTTTCTTTCCTATCCATCACTTGTATATGTCCTTTGTAATAAGTGGTAGTCTTTCCCATAACTCGAAATGATTGACATCGAGTGCATTTCATACCTCCCCATTTTACCTTATTCATAATCAATTGGTCGTATACTCAATTGGGGGAAAACATTTCACTGCATCATATTGGTTCTTACATTGAGTGTGTTGAAGACATAAGACCATAGAAAAATCCAAAAACATCACAAAATGATATGAGAAAATAAGAAAAAAACATCAGAAAAATTCAAAAACACAAAAAAATCAAAACATGTCAAAAATCCAAAAAACAGAGTCAAAGTCATTCGCACTTGTCAATATTTGTCATTTGTCAAACTACATTGCCTCTGCGACTGGACATAGGCAAGGCCATCTGCCGATGTACCCCTGAGGCATTAGGTTAGTTCATTTAGGTTTTTCTATATAAAGTCATGATTCAATCCATATGTCTATATGACAAGTCCATTGGTCGTGCCAAACTACAAGGTCTCTGTGTGTATAACATAGGCAAGACCATTAATCGATGATCCCCCAAGGCCACACTAGGTCAGTCCTTTAGGGTTTGTTATCACACACAGTCAATTGTCCACACATCATATCAAGTCATGTATCAATCTGGTGAACAAGTCAGCAATGTCTCTAAGTCAAATCAAACAAATAGCCAAAGCAACAACTAAAACAAATCAACTAATGTCTGTTATACGATGTGTCCTTCTTGGCAACAAACATCATTAAAAAAATCAACCTCTATGTTATTCAAGATGAGTCCTTCCTGAATATTGATTAAACAAAACAATCTAATGTCTTATACAGGATGAGTCCTTCCTACATATCGACATTGTCAAACAATCAAACATAGCCTTATGCAAGTTATTACATCAATGACATCTAACTCAAAGTCTTATACGATACATGTCTTTCTAAAACTAGGATTTGTCATGACTTATATAGATAGTCATAACATCGAAATTAGACTCACAGTCTTATCTGGTATGTGTATCTCCTAGAATTAGGCTTTATCAATCAATCATTTTATCAATCAAAACGAATCCAACAAATAGATCAAGTTTTGGCAAATATTTTATTGGCTTTTTGAATTTCTGACTTATTTATCTTATCTTTTCACTTGAATTTATGAGGGAAATTATGTTAGTAGATTTCTCAAGAATGTCCCATGAAGGATTTAGAGAAGCAACGATGTATCAACATTTTGTTTTCTTTGACTGTTGTTTGTCAACTGTCTTTGAAATTTGATTTTGAGTCATGTTACTAGTTTCCTCAAGGATGTCCCATGAAGGATTTAGAGGAGCAATGATGTCTCATTCCCCATCTTTTATTTTGTTTTTTTCTGTGGTTTTTCTTGACAAAAAGACTGGGGCAATTGTGCCCTTAGTATGAGTTAATGACAATCCTTGTCTGCAAATGTCTGTTGTTAGCAAGTGGATGAACTTGTGCACCTTGATCTATGTCATATCATAGTGTTTTTCTCCATTTGTATTAGTCCTGCCCAATGATGATAAAGTGCAACACCTTTTGTGATACAGTGAAACATTGAAGATTGCTAATACTAACATCCATTGCATTTCTTTTATTATTTCTCAATCTTTCTTTCTGCACTAACATTTCTTCTTTCTTGCATTATGACAGAGTCCTGTGACACACAACAATATACATCATCCTGCATACACATTCATGTTATAAAATATCATTTCCAAATCATATATCATCAATCATACATACATCTTACATTTGTAATATATAAACATATAGGCATTTATCATATCTAGGACATTATGGCAGAATATACATTCATCATCATAGAATATATATCATAAGCATCCCATGTACATAACAAATGTAAATACATGCACCACATTACATCTATATAGCATCACATGTAGAAAGCATTGTACATATAACATCATATTGCATCTCATAACTATAAAATGCATACATTACATAGAATCAACATTACATAGAATCAACATCACATCATAGGCTATGTAAACACATCATAAAGTAGATACGATCATCCATCACAAGGAATATCCTCTAAACATAATATGTACAAATAAATTACTACATAATCAATAAATAGAAATGCATATCATGAGAATCACCGCCAAAATCATATATATATATGACTCAACAATGTCATATCACAATGTCATAATGTATCAATAAATATGGAAGCCCATAGACTATATGATCATAATACAATATCTTAGTGCATATCAACAATGTCCCTATCCTGAACTACCACTGCTATCCTAACTGGAGTGTGTAGATTACTAATGTTGGGAACTTGATGACCTATGCCCTGAATGAGGCCTATCATATAGGCTAGCTCAGTGTGGCTACTTAACACCCTCTATGCTCACTATCCTATTGTGGGTCCTAGTCTAAGACCTCTCACTTCCTGCCTATAAAAAGCTTGGGGTCTGTCTCTCTAGAGGAACGGTTGTCTCATAAAAATATCTATAATAAGTGGCCCTCTCCTTGACTTTGACTAACTCTCTAGAAAATGCAGCTATCAGCCCAGTACATAGAGCTCTAATCTCTGTAAATCTCTGCTCAGTCTCCTACCTCTGAGCTGTGGCCTGATCTATGTCCATGATGGATTTGTCCCTTTCTATCTGTAACACATCTCTCTCAGACATCATGACCCTCATCTACTCCTCCAAGGATGCAACCTGGGCACGAAGTGTAGCGGTGTTAGGATTAATTTCCACTATGTCAACCTATCTCACCCTTGACACACCATCATCCTCATCTTCCAACTCCTCCAGAATCCTATCTTGAATCTCCCGCTTATGATCATCATCCTCCTAATCATCATCCTAATAGGCACCAAGTAAGCCAAGGGCATCAATCTCTGCCTCCTCTGCATGAACCTTTGTAACACTCTCCTTTGCAGGATGCTCCTCCTCTCCGCCAATCTTAACATGCACCTCCTCCCCACCTATGCCAATATCTAGCATGTTCACATCCTCCTCCCCCTGTCCCTCCTCATGGATGGATGATAATGGTGGCCCTTGTCCCCTCCGTCCATGCCTCCCTCTCCTACCACCTTGCCAACCACCTCCACCATGATCTCCATCATCACCCCATCCCCCTCAACCTCTTTGACCTCTGACTCTACCATGCCTATCGCGTAGTCCTATCCCTCGCTGCTCTATCGGAAATGATTGATCTAGATCCATTAGGGGAATTGGCCTGTGCATAGCCCACCACTGATTGTATGCCTCGATGGTACTTGGGTCTACTGCACCATCTCTCCATCCCCACTAAACTTCCTGTAATACATTAATATCTACCCCAACAGTAGCCACTAGAATCTCTAGACCCCATAGGGGGATCTCTTGCAAGGACCTCACAAAATCAGCCCATCCTCTCGGCACATCCTGTACCTCTCTGAACTACCACAATACACAGTCTAGAAAATGTTGCTCTATAATATGGATATGTGAGATAGTTTTCCCAATCAGGTACTGTGTCTGGCAAAAAAATGGAAAATGCTCATTCTCGTCTAACCACTCTGCACATCCCAAGTATAGTCTCCATGTAAACTATACCATAGTGTCAATGGCATGTCTAAAATACTCGGTATCACCCATGTGGTGCTAAGTATTATCCCCCACATAATGAAAGGCATAAGGGGATCTGTGTTGTACATCAACTATAACTAGTGGACAAAAAATGGCAATGTGTTCCCATGCCCATATCATTAGGAGCATGGTACCACAACTCATAGATTGGGCCTCTTGATAGGCTATATCATGCAAATGAAAGTATAACATGCTGAGCAGACAAGGACCCCAAGCATATACCTCCAGTCACTCTAACATACCTACCAACATCTCCCCCCAACTCACGAGAAAACCATGACCTCGATGGTTAGGGAGGACTATACCACCTATCAGTGTACATAATAGACAGTCCAACTGCTTATACCTCTATGCCAATACATGCCATCTAATCTCATAATGATCAAAACCTAACTATCTGATATTGGGGTGAGGGTAGTATCGACACATCTTAGGCACACCCCTCTGGATATTTTTACCTCACCATCATGCCTCTCATGGGAAGTCTCAAAATATTGTAGACATCCTCTAAGGTAACTATTGCTTCTCTAGTAGGCAAGTGAAATGAGGAAGTCTCTAAGTGCCACCACTCACACAAGCCTGTTAGTAGGCCTTGGTTTGCTCGAATGGTAGGAATGTTTGTCACATGGAGAAGACCCAAATGCCATAGGAATCATCTCTCTGCATTTCACAAGCTATCTCAGAAGTGAAAAGTCATTGGTCTCAACTCTCACATATACACAGTGTCTAAAACAACCTGCAATGGCATTATATATGCCTCATGTCAGAATCAATCACCTATCCTAGTGCAAAATGACAAAATTGCATGCTATTCAATTGTGTCATTATTTTACAAATGCATCATTCTTTTTCAAATGCATTGCAAAAAACCAAATGCATAATTCCATTTCACAAATGTGTCATTATTTCTCAAATGCATCACTTTCAAATGAAAATGTATGCAAAAACTATCACATGCAACTGCATAATTCAAATATCAACTGCGTCGAAATATTTTCAAATGCATTGAAAAATAAACAATTGCGGCTATTTTAGATGCAAATTATTTGCTATTTAGCAAAAGTGTGGAATGCAAATACAAATGCATTGAACCAAAGAAACCCTACGCTAACCATATATGTGATTTTACAAATGTGTTGATTCGTATGCAAATGCATTGATTACACACTCACATGCAAATTTTCAATAAAGTGACGCATAACTCAAAATGAAAATAAACGCATAGAAACTTATGATAATTAAAATTTCAAAATTTGAGATTAAGGTACATACCGGGTGGTCTACATCGGCCGATCACTTGAAGGTCCAAGAACTGTATGCTTGGTGGTGGGTGTGTGGAACAAGAGACATCTTCGTTGAGGGTGCAGAGAAAAATCTCAAATCTCAAAGCTATGTGGATAAAAATGAATATATTTTTACCCCATCTTCTATTTATACCTAGGGTTTTGGTGGTAATCCTTTTGATTGGCCGTGTCAACTTCGAACATCAATCAACTTGTACCCATCCTTAACACTTCCAACTTCAATACTGTCAACTCCATTGCATTTCTAGCTATCCGATGGACTAATCAGGATTATTTCCAATTTTTTTTGAAATTTTTCAAAAATTTGTTAATTTTCCCTAGGGGGCATACCTTCACCTATTTTACACTAGGGCATGACTGGGGCATATTTTTATCAATTTTCATTGACACAACATTGAAATTACATTGTATCAAAGAGGGGTAAATGTAGACACTGAAACCTGGTTTAAGCCCGCGACTTCAATATTCTTCATAATTTGTATTCTTCATGGTCATGATTAAATAATGTCAATTATTTAATTATTCTCTAAAGTCTTCATTTCTTCTATTAATTAAATAATCTTAATTATTTAATTATGTTACTAATTAACCTTATCCTTTTTGTCAAATTAAATAAATTCTTATTTAATTCCCCCCTTTATCAGATGTCAACTATAATTAAACAAATCCTTTATTTATTTAATTATTCATTTAAATCCCTTTGTCACTTAATTAAATAAATCTTATTTATTTAATTATTCTTCAAGTATCAAATCTTGAATTAAATGAATTATTTAATTCATAAATCCTATATTAACGCATTCCTCTATATTTGGATAATTGTGTAAGTTATCTAAGTATTCACTTTGAATCAACTCAACATCTATTTAAATCGCGTAGTTAACTTTGGATTTAATGTCTAAGTTGCTTTCTCGAGTAATATCTTCCTCATATCATTTAGTCATCTAGTTCTAACTCAATTGTGTGTACATGCATATTAATTAAATATTCCCATTTAATTAATTAAATCTTGTGTGTGCATTCGAACAGAGATTTGATTTAATCCATCTTTATCTTTGCCATGCAAAGATTATTCTTTTGTTTTCAAATACCAAACTCGAAGATTAAATCATTTATTTAATCTTTATTTCTATTTCTAATTTGTATCACTCTTGTCACTATTAACAGTTATCATAATGCATGTTGAATCTATTGATCTCAACCATCTATTGATCTTTCAATCCTAACATGTCGTTTGAATGACCAATTTTCTATAAATTGATTTTTCATTCATCATTCCAATCTCTCTCGAAATCGTATGACTTTTAGAGCAATTATCTTGAATCTTTGATGTTTTGTCTTAATCACAACACTTAGGGAATGCTTGCATGAACTTTGAAAATCTGAGGGCAAGTACACTACATAGACGAAATGGAGAAGAGTAATGGAGGTTATTCAATGGAATTGATCGCATGTTTGGTAAAATAGTTTCTTTTATGCATGTTGTTCTTAGCTTTCTTTTGTGCTCAATTATCTAAGCTTTGAGGATTGATTAGCATAGTTTGAGTAGATTAGATTTGAATTGCCTAACTCTCTCATGTGTTTTTCTTTGAGCTACAAATACCATCCCATAAAAATTCAATATGCCGCACCTCTTTCACCAATGATCAATTTGGACTTCCATTACGTCCACAATGAAATCCCAATGAAGTTCATCATTTCATAATGTATGAATCACTTTATGTGGGTGCACCAAGATTCTAAACAAAGTATCTGACAGCCCTAAGACTCAAGGGTAGGCTTCTTGTCTACACACAAGAACAATAGTTACTTGCCCTATCAACTCTCACCTATGAAAGTTCTACAAGTCATAAAGGAAACTATTGCACTCCTCTATCATCTTTGAAGATTTTGAGACAAAATGCCAAGGATCCCAAAGATTGAACATTAAGTAAGATGATGTAAAGTAGTCTGTGGGCTCAATGAGTTGCAACATACATAATCCACTAACTGACATCTCTCAATTTATTATGGATAATTAGCTTGCAATTTTTGCATTTGGAGTTTAGTTCATTAATGAACTCCCTTCTACATTCTATAAATCCATGGTTCCATTGCATTTCATTCCCCTTCATGGGTAGAACAAAGTATGATCTTGTGTAAAGCTTCTTGCCCACAAGCTTTGCATTAGAGTCATGGCTTATTTCTCCATTATACTGTTGTGGGAGTTTGATACATATATTCCATTTTCAAGTGCCCTTTTAACGATGCAGGAAAGATCATATAGGAAGGAGCATATAGCAAGTGCCAACTCCTCCAAAATCTTCATATTCTTCACACTTGCACCCAAAGAGGTCAAGAATATACAAAACTTGAGAATTTTTCATTAAAGAATTTTCATACCAGGTGTCTACCCTCCTTTGACATCATTGAATTCCTAAATTCAAAGTATTTATAGAACATAGGATTGCATAGCCATTGATCTAACCACACCGCATTCTCTTACTGCTCAAGAGAAATGGAATGTGGGCATCACATTCCTTAATTCCATTGTAGAAATATAATGTGGATGTGTCACATCTAGATGTCATGGAGATATCATGCATAAATTTTGTGTGGCTATGTCATTAAGAAATGGAAAAGAGGTGGTTGGCACCCACAAGTGAAGGACTCGCAAATGTGCAAAATCCATGAAATAGGAACTTGCAGTGATAAAAGAGGGTGTTGTTAAATTATTTCAACAAAGACATTGGAATGTCGAGAAAGTGGTCTATAAGCTATCACAAAACAACACGGGTACACTTCATGGCTTATCAAAATCCACTAAATGCACCTTGGATCAAATCACACCATCTATGGTCATTTGTCACCTCATTGCATAATGAGTGTAGTGTCAATAGTGTGAGAAATCCACCTGATGATGTTGTCAGGGAGTAAGAGTGTGGACACTGAATGAACCAATGGTGTATGTAGAGATAAGAGTGTGGGGCACCACTGTTGGAGTGTTGTAAAGAAAGCATCATTATGGAGTTGGCCACCCACACTGTAACATCCACAAGTGAAAAATTCACCATGTGAAACTAAGGATTACCAATTTTGAAGCTATGCCATTGTGAGCCCATTCTTCCTTTCTATGTAAGCCCCCCACCATAATTTTAGAACCTTGATCATCACTTTGTTTCTCTTAATTTTTTGAAGATCGGGAAAATCTACTCCTTCAAGGCTTCTTGGAGTGGTACCTATACATTTATTTAAATAGAATCCACCCATGATATGATTACAAAGTATTATACATGACTAGATGATAAGGACTATATATTAAGTTTAATGGATGACCTATTATAAGGGCCTTTAGGCTTGAAAGATGGTAGAAAGCTTGTGAGGATTCTTTTATTAGTGGTCTATTATCAATAGACCCAATCTTGTAGGGCTGAACGTCCAAGAGATTCCCGGGGTAGATTTAGGATGATTTTTGGGGGACCCTTCTATCCTAGTGATGATTTGAGGATGGTGGGATTACTTCATGTGAAGATGAATGATGCACTTCATTGATTTATCTCACACTTGCGTGAGACTTCATATGTTTTGAGCCCCTTAATATCATTATGTCACTATGCATTTCTGTAGCTCTCATCATGCAAATATTCATATTACAAAAGATGATATCCTTAGCACCGTCCTACAACCTAATGGTACTTATATAATAGATTGTGTATCCTAATTGCACTAACCCCCACAAAGAAGATTGATCTCCCCAAAGATCTATAATGCATCCAATACTTAGCTCAACAATGTCTTTAAAGTTCATAGGGTGTATATTGTGTAATCCCAAAATGAAGGAATGAATGCTTTAAGGAACAAATGGGTTTACATGAGTGTTGGTACCCTTTCCATATAACAAAGAAACCCATTATTGAATGGGCTTGTGAGAGTGTGGCTATGGAAAGTCATTATGGGAATGAGGAGGCTTTGCGTCATGTGTGGGAGAAACCTATGGGAACACCACATATGATGACCATGGAATAATAGTAAACCTTCCAATGGCTCCCGCAAGGAAACAAACCACAGTGGAGAAGAGTGCATATAAATAGGAAATGTAGATCCTTCCTAAGATGTCACCATGTAGAAGAATGGTGTGGGAATTTCATTAAGGATTAATACTCTAGGGATGGACAAGTGGATGATAGCCTCTACCTAGATGAAGCCCACAAAATTATATGCATAAAAGAGCATGCAAGTGGTGATGATGGAAATGCTAAAAGGAAATGATAGGGTAGGGATGGAAGTCCACATGATCACCTCCATGAAAGTAGCCCTTACCACTATACAAGCATTTTCTTTACACAATTTTTCCCATAAATATTGCAATATCCTTAACATTTAAACACAACTCAAATTTTATGAGAGGCATATGCTTGAGGTGGGAGTTTGTGTAAATCCATGATATGACATCCTCTAGAAGAACTGTGGTCCCCAGACATGTATCACCAACAAAGGGAAAACCCTAAATAACATCAAAGGCATTGCCATAGGAATCATGATCATCAAACTAGTCATACTCAAGATGTGAGAGATTTAAATGAGTAATTGAGAGAGTCCATCATTGCGACACCATTGGAGAAGGAAGTGAGAGGAGATCCCCCTTCAAAATGGCACACAGTGAAATGGGCACCTTTACCCACAAAGGGAGACCCACAAATGAAGGCCCACAAAGGGTGATAGCCACTTGGTCAAAGCTCTAACAGAGAGTCTAGATGTGAGTCCCACCATATGGGTGGATGATGGGGTTTGGCCACTACCTAGCAATAGAGAGATGATGGCAGTCTGCAAGAGGGGACTTAGAAGCATAGGTCTACAAGGTCAAATGGATACTACGAAAAAAGGCTACGGAAACCCATAAGCCAAGTTCTACAAAGTCAAAAGACTTGGTGAAATTAAAATAGGTAAGTTTGGTCGAGGGGTATTTGATGACTTTAAGGCATGTGACCAACTCAAGCTTTAAAAAAGGGGAACCCCAATTTGAATTGGGTGTGTGTGCAAAACATGCACAACAAATGGTGACTCACTAGGGAAATGTTCTAGAGAATTTTGATGAAAAACTAGAATCATGAACCCAAAATCTCTAGTTTTGATCTTCACACTAGTACAAACAAAATGAAAACCCAACCAAGGATCAAAGCAACTAGTCAATCCAACCTTCGGTATGCTAAAAATACAAGTGAGTGTAGATGAATTTATTCCCATCCTTAAGCCACTATGGGAACCTAAGCTCCATCAAGTTAAGCTACGTAATTTATTCTAACTCCAAAAGCACCTAGGACATTGCCTCACTACTAGTCAAGTGTCCATAGCCCTGATGAATTTTTTTCTGCAATTCTCCCAAACATTGCTCTACTACTGGCTGGGTGTCCATAGCCCTGGTAGAGTTGTTTGTATCCTCCTGAAAGTTAAATATTTCTTTCTTTTTTATTTTCATGATTTTATTTTCCTTTTCTAGCTTTTGTTTCTTTTGATTTCTTCTTTCTCTTCTTTCCTTTGATTTCAACTCACAAGTAGTGAAGCTTGCACTCATGAAAGGATAATCATAGTGGTACTAAAGCAAAATTTTATATTTTTCACTTAACCCAAATTCATGAAAGGACCTATAGCAACCATGGGATTCTTAGAGTGTGAAATGCATGAGATTTCATAATACATCTGGATCATATTAAACCTATGACTTATCCCCTTTGAACCAAAGATCTAGGTCACCTAACACTAATGGAAGACCTTCACCACCCACTCTAAAAACTTGATTGAATTTTATTGAAGAATACTTAGAATGACCCCAGACAATAAAATGGTTGTTGCATTTTCCAACATGCCCAACATTGAGCAAAGGGACCCCACAAAGAAGTAAAGTGGAAAAAAAGTGGAAGCAAATGGAAAGAAAACACCTACACTAACCAAAGTGAGAAAGTGAAAGAAAACCGAAAGGAAACTACTCTAAAGAAAACTAATCTATAAAAAATTGACTAACCTAACAAAATTAGGAAAGTGAGATATGTACATGAAACCTATACTAATCAAACTAAACTATGTACAAAGATATTCACAAAGAACCATGTTTAGAAAAGTTAGGTTGTCACTCATGTCTGTAAGATTTCATGATAAACATATAGATAGAATGATGATGGTAACAATTATATGCAATGAAAACTCATTCTTATATTTAGAAAAGTAAAGCTTTATGATGCAACACTCAAATTCAATAACACATTAAAAATAAAACTAAAATTTGAGGTGTTTCGTCAAGTCTGTGATCAATCCACAAACAAGTTTTTCTTCCCTTGTTCCCATAATTAAAATCATAAGCATGATCATTCATAAAAGTAGGGAAAGATAGAACTTGGATGTCATCATGCGAAGGTGGAAATGTTTGATTGTAAAGGAAGTTCATTGCATTGTCATTCATTGCATTGGCCACCTTAAGTGGGAACAATGGATGATGCAACATCCCTCTTGCATTCCAGATTTGCAAGTCACAATCAAACTAATCAGGCAGTAGACACTGTAAAAAATTAGAATTTTTGAATTCAAGGAATCTTTTACCTAATTTTGAAGTCCTATAAGGCTGAAAAAGTGATCCATCCAACCTTCCTTCCAAGCTCCTAGTGGGATATACAACCTCCATTAGCTATTCCTCAAGGAGATAAACACTATCATGTTGGTCATCAATGATCTTGGCATCTACTTCATTGTTGTATTTAAAAGGAAGCATGTTATCCCATTTAATTTCCCTTATGCCAACTTCAATTTGTTTATAGTTCATGTCATAAAAACATGATATGGATGAATCTGCTCTATTGCAGCTCTCTGAATGTGTAGGAGGAGCAACAATGGTTAAGGAGGAAAGACTCCCAATTATAGCCTATAGTTGGCAAGGTATATTACTTTATCAGGTAGCCTCTAAAATATCTTTTCCTTGGTCTTCTTCTCTTCATATTTCATGTGGCTCACTAGGATATTTACATGTTTTTTCTTGTTCACTATCATTGTAGATAGAAGTGGAGGCCCTTTCCCAATCTAGGAGCTCTAATTATTTTCCATCCATAGGTTTAGACGATATACCATCATCACTACCAACCTCTAAAATATACTCTTCCTCAATGTTGCTATACCTCTATGGCACAATTCCAAGTGGGAAGAAATCAACTAGTGACACTGGTTTTTCAAGGGGATTGGAGTATGGCAAGTTATTTCCCTCTAAGAATCACCCATAAATCCTATCATCGATCATGTATAAACTATCTACATGGGGGAAGGACTCCTGATGTTCAATAGACAACCCTCCCATTTGATCTGCTTCATTGTCTGGAGGTTCGGGACTATATTTCTCTTCTTCGATTTCTGCCCCAAGATCCTCATGTGAGCTACACTCAGCTAATTTATCACTTGGTTTAGGTTCTTCAACTTTTGGTTCAATCTTAGTAGCAACTGTAGGAGGTGGTGTTCATGGTTTCTCTACTTGTTCCTTAACTTAATTCCTAATTTCTCCCTCACACAACTCACATGCGAATTCTGAATGTTCTGAATCATGAAGCCTAAACCAAGCTGCTAGCAACAACACCTCTAAATCTATCTTGTATCTAAGCTCTGATTAGTCCCTCATGAGCCTTGAAATGATTTCATTATATCTTTCCAATATTGTATCTTCATCATCAATTGGGAAGGAGGCCTGATGGTGGACTGCCTCTTCTTGTAGTTGTTCCCACTCCCTCATATTTTCCTTTTCAAATGACTAATTACTTTCATTCATGGAGGAAAGGTCTTCTACTCTCACTTATCTTAAACTTCCATCATTGTTCTCTACTGCCACAAGGCTTTCAGCCTCTCCTTTCTGGCCTTCAACATTTGTGTTGGCTACCCTAGCATGTACTTCTATTTTTTTTTTGGGTTTAGCTTTAGTGTGTTTTCCTCCAAATGCAGATTTCTCTCCTTCCTCAATGGATGAATCCTCTATTGGTAGATGGTCAGTTCTCTCCTTGGGATTCATGACATGTACTAACCACCTCCTATGGATCCATTAACTCTTGTAGTTGTATCAAACATTAAAAATCTTTTGGTGCAATGACAACTATGGGGCCAACAATTGGTATCAAAGCCAAAGGTTTCATGTTTGAATCACCTCGAGTAATATTGAGTGGGAGTTTTTTGGTAGATGGTTAGCACTCCTCTCAGGATTCATGACATGGTCAAACTACCTCTCGTGGATCTATTAACTCTAGCATTTGTATCAGGCATTAACATCTTGATCTTCTAGTGCAATGACAATTGTGGGGCCAACATTTTCTTCATTGATATTTTGCTATTCTATCTTCTTCAAACAAATCCTAGCTTAGGCAATGATGTTTGCATATGAAGGGAAAGTAAATTCTAAATGGGGTGCTTTATGGACCCTGCACCACCTATACATCAGGACATATTCTAATCTTAACCCATCCTTGCTTCTTAGTTCTTCTTGGATCAACTCCTTGAAGGCTTTGGCTTCCATATTAAAAAATTCTTCCTTTGGATCTGCAAGAGCTAAGGGTTGATATATTTCCCAAAAGGGGATTTCACCTTACAAAAAAATTTCAATTATGCCCAAGAATGTTACATGCCAATTCACTATGCCTGCAAGTCTCATGAATTTTGTACTAGTCTGCCAATGCAAAGTGTTGCAATGGATTCTTGAGTCTCCTACTTAAATCTTCTTAGAGTTGAGTGATGTTGACTTACAATTTCTACTCCATCTTAGCTTAGATCTTGGTTTTATTCAAATTTTCTAATTTTAAATTTCTATCATATGATGAGATCTATCTCAGATTTTACTTGAAGGTGCATTCAACTTCCAACTCTATAGCCTTGAGCTCAACCACGACCTCCTTCTAGTGATAGTTTTGTTGATGGATTTTTTTGCACTTCTCAAAAAAATAAAATGAACAAGTTCAATGCCTCTCTTGAAAGTTGAAAATATGCAACTAAGTTTTAGATAATCACCCCAAGGTATCTCAGGTGTCAAGTCATGACAATGCTTGGAATAATTCAATTGATTGATGTGATTTGCTACTAATCACAAAGGGAATTTATGGTCACTAAGCATGGGAAGTCTATTATGTGAATGGACTCTAAAGTGATGGAAGTGAATGAAAAATGGATGACCACACAAAAAAACAAGTTAAAACTCACTTCAATCACCAAGTTTGGCATTGTGATGGTGCTTGGAATCCTACTCTAACAAAGAATTGAAAGAACTAACAAAAGAAGAAAGGGTTAAGAGAGTTGTTCTAAATCTAAGCTATGAATGAATAGTAACAATGGAGGATGATACAATAGACATGCTCCCATAACTAAATTTTGGTTAACCAAGAGAAACCTACAACTACACAAAACCACTACAATCTTCTAAGGTCTACAAATTTTTAGATTGTGCATTCACCTTATGAACACATAAGTGAACTAAACTACAACAAATAAACAAGCCCAAGCTAACTTTACATAGTAGTTTTTCATCAACAAGTGCCAAAAGTATAGGAAATAAGTCCATCAAATACTATAACAACAACCACCATTAAAGATATTTAAGAAACTAAGAATTGAAACTAACATGGAGGTTGAATCATGCATACAAAATGAGCAAGCTCAAAGAAAACACCCAAAATAATGCAATGCTTCATTTTATTGCTGCAAAATGCATCTTACAAAAATTCACCACCACTTAAAAATGAGGAGAAAACCCTTATTTATAGTGTTCCAAAAGCAAAATGAATGGTTGGGATTGATTTGCAATGAGTGGCTCAGATTTGTTACAGCTTAGGGTTTCACCTACCCCCAATATTTCATCATTTAAAATAGACCATTTTGTCCTCTTATCTATTTCATCCTCTAGTCTATTTTTTATTCTAGTTGTTGTAGTCATTTTGTCTTTTAGCTGGATTCTCTATTGTAGTTGGAAATGGTTGAAGTATGCCCTTGTGTTTTATATGTTTGTAGCATCCTTCATCTGATCAAAAGAATATTCTTGCAGATTTTTGTTACTAAGAAGAAAATATGTTGCTCCTAATTATTAATAACAACTCCTAACAATCATCATCATTATTTGGTGGAAAATAAAATAGCCCCCCTTGCTTCTTTTAAGGTCACCTTTTCAGTTCTTTCACTGACTTCCTTGGCATGTATCTCCTACCATCTTCTTCACATCTCTTCACATCTCTTTAAGAGCTTCTCCACTTCATTCGCAAGCTTCAAAATATCTCCACAAGCTCTAAGTAGCTTCTTCACCATCTCTTCAATCTTCAAACACTTTACACTTCATAGTAGCAACATCAACACTCTACCACTTCAGTAGAGCAAGTGTGGAACAAACACCATTGCAGCAAAGGCTTGACTTCCTCTCATTTTATCCCCTAAGTAGCCTTGAGTGCTCTTGGTGGAGGTGGTAAGCTTTCAATCCTCTCCTCTATTACTTGGTTGAGTAGCATAACACTATTTTGTAATGCTTTAAGTGATATTTACTCCATTTCTATTTTTCTCTCCATTCATCTAGTTGTCTGTGGAGGTGGGAACACCAAAATAGGGTCTGGTTGAGGTAGGCCCCTATACATCCACCCAACAATTTATCTCTCCCTCTTATGTGCAGTTATTGAAGACACCCATGAGCTAGAAGCTTTATCACTCGCATGGTCACAAGTATTTCCTTTCTTCTCCCTATCTTTTTCAACTCTACTTCTTTATTTCAGTTCTATCACTTTTTGTTATTTCCCTATATTCTGTGAATTCTTAGTAATTGAATAGAAGCATTCACTTTGCTATTTTTTGATATATTCTCATTCTCTAGTCCATATGAAATGCCAGCATGCTTCTAGGACACTAGCGCACCACCCTATAGTCTGTTTTCTATGCTGACGTCCTTTGACTGAGAGCTTGTTAGTTTTTCCAAAGAATCTTTGTGACCTACTCTTTCAAATTTTGAAACTCTCACTATTGTTCCATTGAGGTAGTATAGGGTAGTTTGCCCCATGAGGCCCTCTAAATGAAGAGAAATTGTGAGTATTGAATCCCCCTATATTATAGTGAGAACTAAGTGTATTATGTTGTTTCTTCTTTTAAGATCTAAATTTGAAAATTTCCCCTTTTATTCCAATGTCACTACCCTCACCTAATTGACCTCCATTTACAATTGACCTTGCATAAGGCTCACAAGATGTTGATTAATAATGAAATTTTAGGGGTCCAACCATCCATTGTGAGTAGAAAAATATAACAAAATGTCACATAACCCCCCCCTTTTGAATCCCCCATGATTGCAACTTTGACCACTACTTTCATCTAGACTTTATTTTCACTTGATTATTCATTTTTGTTAGTTTATCAAGACATCATCACCCTTCAAATATCCAAATTAAAGTTATGAAAGCATGGGAAACCATTTGGTAAGTACTACAAATTGTGGGAAGAACAAAAGTGAGGGGATTTAGAAATGCAGAGGGAAGTCAAATGTAGGATGACATAGCCACGGGCATGAACTCACACCCCAAATGGTTGTGAGATGCTTTTGTGGGAGGGTTTCTAGTCAACATCATAATTAACAATGGAGGGAACAAGGACCTCCCTCTCCATAAATCCTGCCAATGAAAACATTGAGACATTAGCTAGCGATGCCACTTATTGAGGGTTTCATAGTCTCCAAAGTTTGTAGCAATGTCATCAAGTGCCAAAGTGCAGGATTCATCTTGAAGAAATATTTGGCCATTGTCAAATGACCCATAACCCATGCATTTCCATAATAGGAGTCTAAACCAACGACTATCCACTGATCACCACCCAAGAGTTAGCTATTAATCTCTGATTGTTTGTACAGAAAGTTAAACCTTTTTACATTTCATCATACCCCCAGTGTGATCATAACCCAAATCATTCCCACCATGTGACTTTCTTTTTCCATTTGATACATATCAAACCACATCGATGAAGGTTCTACCATTTTAAAGTGATGATCTATCACTCATTATAAACCGCATGTAAATATTCTTTAGATTCTTAAACATTTTTCTTGCTCACCCTCAAGCCCGATCATCATGGGGGCATGCCAATTATGAGGGAAATGATCAAACATTCTTCTACACCATCTCCTCATGATAATGGACTAAAATAAAGTGGAGGCCATCACCATTGACAACCCTCTATTTCACCACCCAACTATTGATGATTTGAATTCTTCCCTTCATCGAGTAGGCAGCCAACCTAATCCCCCCTAGCATGAATTATTATATTGTGGTGCTGTTGATTCATATATTCCATGGAATATGGGCATGGTGAGTATAAAAAGGTCCCCTCATCATCTATCTTGATGCCTCAAATCTCATTTATGTGAGTGGATTTCATCTCGTCTTGGATTTTCTTCATGTCATTCCTTGAATACTACCCCATAAGAGGATACAATTTGGTTCCATCTCCATGATGATTATCGATGATGCAAAGATAGGACATAAGTCCACCATTTGACAATTTAGAAAGACTTATGTGGGAATGAGCTCATGAGAAGACACATAAGAAAAGTGGTTATAATAGCAGTGAGGAGATGATAACCTCCATCACATCAAACTCTATGTAGCACACTTGCTCAAAAATTTTCCATCATCTCCTGGATTTATTCCCTTGATGTTGGTTATTTTATTTTTCTACTCATATTTTCAATTTTCATTCATTCACAATGATGTATGTATAAAGCCTGAAACTCCTAGAATGATGCCAAGGTGCTCTTCCTTTATAGGGTTCATTATATTGATTCATCTCCAACCTCACCCAGTCTCATAATGTACTTTCAAACTTGAAGGAAGGTTTTAGCATGGCTATACCTTGATAGAGATAGCCATTACAAATTAGCGTATTCCAGTTGTCTATGGGGCTTAAGCAATGACAAGACCAACTCGATGGCCCATAATACATAATTTCTCACAACTAATCTCCATTTTCCACTGGACTCAAAGGAGAGTGTTGCTACTATTCTCATTCATTCATCGCTCAACACCTTATGCCATGTGAAATATTTGAGGTAGCACCTTGTGATTGTTTAGAACAATAATTATCTTTTAAATTTTTTAAAGTACCAACATAGAATCAAGGAATGAAGCAATGGAAGAGTGGTCACATGTTGTAATCAAAGTCTCTTTGAAGATTAGGAATTTTAAAATTAATCCAATCAACCTTTTTGGTGTGTGTTTCAAGCATCCTCCCAATCATCCTGCTTCATGCTCCTATTACCACCAATTGATAATGAACAAAATGAAGCATGAAACATCCATAGGAGATATGATGCAAAACTCCGTTGGGTTAATGTCATCTATAGGTGTAAGAGTGCAGGTTTCCATGGTGAGAAAGTCATTTGGATAGAAGAATCCCACATGAGAAATTTCGTAAGAGACAAGATATGGTGCAACAAGGATGAAGCTCTATATTAGAAGCTTTGAATGACTTAAAGCGTGATCATCATAACTACCTTCAATAACATAAACATGATGAGAGAATATTCCTATTATCACCCTCAATTAACTAAGCACCTTCCCATTAGTAAATCATGCTCTACCTGAGATGTTAGACAAGGTAAAATAATCTACTCCCTGCAAGAGATCCATGCGAGACCAAGGTGCAGATTATCCTAAATCTTCATAAAGATGTGCATAAATCCCATCCCATAAAAATTCAATATGTGGAACCTCTTTCACTAATGATTAATTTTGACTTACATTACATATGTAATGAAAGCCTAATGAAGTTCATCATTTCATAATGTATGAATCACTTTGTGCTAGTGCACCAAGATTCTAAACAACACATCTCACAGTCTAGAGACTCAAGGGTAGGCTCCCCATCTACACATGAGAACAACAGTTACTCGCCTTGTTAGCTCTCGCACATGAAAGTTTTATAATTCATAAATGATACCATTGCACTCCTCCATCATCATCTAATATTTCAACACAAAATAACAAGGAGCCTAAAGATCAAACTTTAAGTAAGATAATGTGAAGCAGTTTGTGGGCCCAATGAGTTGTAGCAGACATACTTCACTAAATAGCATCTCTCATCTTCTCATGGATAATTAGATTGAAATTTTTTCTTTAAAAGTTTAGTTCACTAATGAATTCCCTTTCACATTCTATAATTTTGTGTTTCCATTGCATTTCATTTGAATTCATGGGTAAAACAAAGTATGATCCTAAGTACAAGGACTTTTCCACAAGCTTTGCATTAGAGTCATGGCTTATTTCTCCATTATACATTTTCAAGATTTTGATACATATATTCCATTTGTGAGCACCATTTTAATGGTGTAGGTAAGATCATATAGGAAGGAGCATATAGCAAGTGCCAAATCCTCCAAAATCTTCATATTCTTCACACTTCCACTCAAAGAGGTCAAGAATATACAAAACTCGAGCATCCATCATTAAGGAATTTTCATACCATGTGTCTACCCTCCTTTGAAATCATTAAATTCTTGGATTCAAAGTCTTTTGTATTGGTACACAACATAGGATTACATAGCCATTGATCTAATCATGTTTCATTCTCCTATCACTCAAGAGAAATGGAATGCAGGCACAACACACCTTGATGCCATTGTAGAAATATAATGCGGGCATGCCACATCTAGACATTTTGGAGATATCATGTAGAAATTCTATGCAGCTATGCTATTAAGAAATGATGAAGAGGTGGCTAACACCCACAAGAAAAGGACCCATAAACAAGAAAAATCCATAAAATAGGAGCTTTCGGTGATAAAAGTGGGTGTTGCTATTAAATTCTTTCAACGATCACATTGGAACACTGAGTTGGTGGTCTCTAAGCTATCACAAACAACATGAGTACACTTCATGGATTATCAAAGTTGACTTAATGCACCTTGGATCAAATCACACCATCCATTTTCAATTGTCACCTCATTGCATCATGATTATAATGACGATTGCAAGAACTCCACTCGATGATGCTAATGCAGAGCAAACCAAAACTCATTAAAATTCACAAGTTCATATTACAAAAGACTCAAAAATTTCTTAACTCACAAATCGACAATAACTTTAGTCAATTTAAAAATTGATTACAATTGCTCATTCTTAAACTCCAATTCTTGCAAGTAAACAGCTAACTTTATTAAATCTAATTACATGAAATTTACATTACAAATCTAACAATTCCATTTCCCCATCCTTACACTAGCCTGATACTCCAATCTATCATGTTGTATCTTATTCCCCTTCTCAACTGTCATGAGCTCCCTCTTTAATGTACATGCTCCTATCCTTTTAAAACCTGCATGATTTTTAATTGGCTTGTATGCATTTCCATATACATGTTCTGCATTTACACATAAAAAATTTGTGTTGACATGGGCTAGGACCGAACATAACATTCTATGCATCCATTTACATTCATTCCACCTCACGTGAACTTCACATCCTTTGGATTTGGTTTAACATACTCCCTTATTCAAATTTTCTTTAACTTGTAATTTCTCTCCATTAGAAGGCATGACTTTCCTTTACCCAACCTAACTTATCGCTACATAGGTTTTTCTCAAGGTTGTAGGTTACTTTTCTATTCTTCTCCCCTTTGGAATCCATCTTCAATCTCTTCTTGCAACTTCTATAACTGTTAGCCTTTAACAAAATCTCTATTTCTAGTTCCCTTTTTGTGCCAGCATTATGTTTGGCTGCTATTTGCTACCATGTGATTACATGCTCTATCAAAACCCATGAAAGATGGCACAATCTTTGTTATTAGCCTTTGGGAATAATTTTGTCAATTCTTTTGTTCCACCCAGGGTCACGACCTATCCTTCCCTTTGCTCAGTGCCCTCCTTACCCAAAAATCCACATTTTTATGTGATGCTTTGCCTCCATGTTCCAATGTCTCTTCACATTCTCATTTAGACCTTTTTTCCTCTTTATTGTTGTCTTTTCACATCCACCTTTGCTTCAATCAGATAATAAACTAAATGAATTGAATTGTTTTTATAAACAATGATTATGAAACCATGCGTCTCTCATGATTAGTCAAAATGATGAGGAAATATATTAAATCCATCAAGTTTCAAATTTGATGTGCAACATTTTGTCAACCAACCTTTGAAAAAAATGATAGATTATTCTGAAGTGAAAAGAAAACAAAATCAAATAGAAATTTTTGTTTGGTTGATGTCGATTGTGCTTCAGGATGCTCCTGCATCATATGTCATCAAGGAGTGAGAGTGCAAATGTTTAATGAACCAATGTTTTTCATAGTGATAAGAGTGCAAGGCAGCATTGTTGGAGTGCTATAAAGAAAGTGTTGTTATGGAGTTGGCCACCTACACTATAGTATCTGTAAGTGAAAACTCCACCATACAAAATTGAGGATTACCAATTTTGAAGCTATGCCATCATGAACCCATTATTTATTTCCATTTGAGTCTCCCTCCATAATTTTAGAACCTTAATCATCACTTCATTTCTCATATTTTTTTGAAGATCGGGTGAATCTGCTCCATCAAGGCTTTTTGGAGTGTTACCTATATGTTTATTTAAATGAAATCCACCCATGATATGATCACAGAGTATTATATGGGACTAGATGATAATGACTTGAGATTAAGTGGAATGGATCACCTATTATAAGGGTCTTTAGGCTTGAAAGATGGTGGAAAGCTTGTGAGGATTCTTTTATCACTGGTCTATTGTCAATAGACCTAATCTTGTCAAACTAAACATCTAAGAGATACCTGGGGTAGATTTAGGATGAATTTTAGGGCACCCTTCTATCCTGGTGATGACTTGAGGATGGTGGGATTACTCTGTGTGAAGATGAATGGTGCACTTCATTAGTTTATCTCACACTCATGCAAGATTTCATATTCTATGAGCCCCTTAATATCATTGTCACTACATGTTTCCATAGCTCTCATCACATGGGTATTCATATTATGAAAGAGACTTCCTTAGCATAGTCCTATATCCTAATAGTACTTATATAACAGATTTTGTAGCCTAATTGCACAAACCTACACCAAGAAGATTAGTCTCTACAAAGATCTACAACGAATCCAATACTCAGTTCAATTATGTCATTAAAGTCTATAGGGAATATATTGTGTAATTCACAAATGAAGGAATAAATGTTGTGAGGAACAAATGGGTTTACATGAGTGCTGGTCTCCTCGCCATATAGCAAATAGACCCATCGTTGAATAAGCTTGTGGAGAGTGTGGGTGTGGAAATTTGGTTTCAAAATGAGGAGGCTTTATGCCGAGTGCTAGAGAAACCTTTGGGAATGCCGCATATGATGACCATAGAAGAAAAATGAACCTACCAATGAACCCTACAAGGAAACAACCCACAATGGAGAAAAGTGCATGGAAGTGGGTAATGTGGATCCCACCTAAGATGCAACCATGCAAAAGAATGGCATAGGAATGTCATTAAGGATTTCTTTAATGGGGATGACCAAGTGGATGATAGCCTCCACCTAGTTGAAGCCCACAAAGGGAAATGCAAAAAAGAGCATGTAGGTGGTAATGATGGAAATGTTGAAAGGAAATGGTAGGGAAAAGATGGAAGTCCACATGAAAAACTCCACAAAAGTATCCCTCACCGCCACCCAAGCATTTTTTTACACAATTTTCCCCATAAATTTTGCAAGATCCTTAACATTTACACACAAATCAAAGTTTACGGGAGGCATAAGTGTGAGTTAGGAATTTGTGTAAAACCATGAGATGACATCATTTGGAAGAATTGCAGACCCCACACATGAATCACCAATAAAGGGAAAAACCTAAAAACCATTGAAGGAATTTTCATAGGCATCATGATCATCAAACTAATCAAACTCGAGATGCAAGATATTTAAATGTAGAAGTCAAAGATTCCATCATTGGGACACCATTGGTAGAAACAATGAGTGGAGATCCCACTTCGAGATAGTGCAAGACAAAATGGGCACATTGGCCCACAAAGGGAGACCCTTAGATGCTGGTCCACCAGGGTTGATAGCCACTTGGTCAAAGCTTAGACAAAGAGTCTAATGTGGGTCCCACCATGTGGGTGGATGATGGGTTTTAGCCACTACCTAGTGGTGGAGAGATGATGGCAATCCACAAGAGGGGACCTAAAAGCATGGGTCTATGAGGTCAGATGGATACTACAGAAAAAGGCTAAGGGAAACCTGCAAGCCAAGTTCTGTAAAGGAAAAATACTTGGTGAAATTCAGATAGGTGAATTTGGTCAAGGGGGATTTGATGACTTTAAGGTGTGTGACCAAGTTAAGCTCCAAAAAAAGGGGGTCCCCAGTTCAAACTAGGAATGCATGCAAAACATGCACAACAAACACCTGACATGCAAAGTCTTAGTCTTATTGTTTTGAAGTTTTATGAAGAAATATTTCCTTTCAAGAGATAGGGTACCTAGTTGCTTTCTCTATTTTGTAAAATGTAAAAAAAAACATCAATAATCATTGTTGATGGGTTTTTTTGCACCTTCTCAACATAGGCAACACACAATTATGCTACCTCTCTTGAAAGGTAGAAATCTAAAAACAAGTTCTAGATCACTACCCTAAGGTCTCTAAGATGTCAGGTCATGACTTGCTTGGAATGTTTCAGTTATTTTGATGTGATCCTGTTGGCAATCATAGGGAAGACTTGTGTAAGTTAAGTTGGAGTAGAATTGGATCTTTCAAAGGAGTTCTTAAGATGGGAAAATTATTACACAATTTTTGTAGGTTAAAATAGTAATCTAGAACTCCTATTTTAGCTTTAGATTTGGCTTTACAATGTGTAATGAACCTTGTTCAAAGTCACTATTAAAATAAAATAAAATGGGGAAAGAAGAGAGGAGGTTCCTAGACCTGAAACTAGTAATGAATAGTGATAATGGAGGACCCTACTGCAAACAACCTTACTAAAACTATGTTCCACTTAACCAAATTACTTCACAGTCTCATGAAACTAGTGCAATCTTCTAAGGACTGTAGATTTTCAACCATACATTCACCATAAGCATGAATAAAAGATAGAAATTTAGTGTATCTTTCAATTTATGTCCAAACTAACTTTACACAATAATTTATCATCAATAAACAACAAAAGGTATGGACAAGGAAGGTTGCCAACACACAACAAAATTATTCAATATCAATGCACAACATTAACAAAATTACTAATAACTAGAAAAAATCATAAAAAGAAAAGTAAATCTTTTCAAATTCACTAAATATGAGAAGAATAATCATAAAACATGAAGTTGGAACTCAAGAATCCACCAAATCAATGAATTTCTATTAAAATTATAGCAACATGTCTTTACAACTCCAGTCTCCTTTGAAAATGAGAGGATACCCCCTATTTATAGTGTCCCAAAAGAAAAATGAATGGCCAAGATTTAATCTCATTATATGGCAAAGATTCACTACAAATTAGGGTTTCACTTACCCCCATATATTTTACATTTTAAAAATTACATCTTTGTCTCTAGCCTATTTTTCCCTCTTGTGGCAACACTATAGCTCTTTTGTCTTCTAGTTGATTTCTCTTTGTTGCAGCTACATTGTAAGGAATTCATCATCTATGATAATATTTCCTTCAATTTTCTTCATAGTGGCATATTCCACAAACTTTATGATCAATTCTTGGATCTTATTCCACTCCATTATATCTGATTGAATCACCTGAAAGTTTAATTTCCTAGACTTTCCCATAATCTCTTCCTATTCCTTGTAACATTTATGCATATTCTTCATTATCTAGTTGGATTGAGCGAAGTCTCATGCAGTGAAACCCATGAAATCTGGAATTAGTGTATATGTTTTCTGATTTTCCATCTTCTTATGGAAGTATGGCTTTATCTTCTTTGGATCTAGTTCGATGGTGGGCATATCAAAATCTATCATTAGCCTTAGGTATTCTTCACAGGTTGTCCTAATTTCTTTGACCAAATCAATATCAAGCTCCACCTCATGGATCACTCACTCCAATACTTCCTTTCTATGGTCCAAGCCTAGCTTCCATGTCTCCATGAGCCCATGGTCATCTTCTACCAAAGCAAACTCCTTCTCCCATGACCTTTCAAATATCTTGAGGATAGCCTCAAGTTTGGGGTATGTTATTTTGTATAACTAAAGGAAGTTAGTGTATAATTTATTTATTCCCTCAAGTATCTTTAGTACCTCTAGGAACTTGTTTTCTATCCTGACAGCATGGTTTATGCCCATATTTCCATTCTAGAGGACCTGTTGGAACTAGTTCTCTATGGCCTTTTTCCAATTCTTCCTTCTTAATTATCAATGTCATCCTTGGACAACAGTTGTGGTGGCACTAATGATGTGGTGGGAAGCTCCTCAACTGATGACCATTGCTAAACGTAAGTTGTTAGATCCACCACCTATGCTTTTAATTCCTCCTTAAATATCTTGTCTTTATGCATTTGGTGCACAATAGTGGCAACGAACCCCTGAAGATAGTCAATCTTCTGCTCTCTTGTTTTTGTCCCTAAATCAAAGGTAGAAATATTATAACTAACCCCTTCTTATCCCATCATTGGGCTGGCTATCTGCACTGTCTTGGACCCTAGAATGTCCATTGTTAGGTGGGATCTAACCCTTTTCTTCTTTTCCTTCTTTGTACTTATTTGTGCTTGGGATAGAATGGCTTCCAAACTTGCATTTAGATCCATCGAGGTTGGTGTTTTCTTCTCCAATTGTTTTTCGAGCCATTCAGGAATTTGAGATTCCCCTTTTGGTGATTCATGATCACCTTCTTCCTCTTGAATAGATTGGATTTTTGTTACTTTTCCACCCAGAGTTTCATGCTCTATCTTTTCTTCTTCTTCCTCATCAGAATCTTGGATGAATGCTATTTCTTTTCTCAGGGATTTGGTGGCAATATCTTCCCTGGGTTTGTCTTTTCCATCAAAGGACTTCTTTTCTTCCTCTTGCCTGTGCTCATGCTCTTCATAGTGTTTTTATTCTGGGATCCTTTTGGTTTTAGTCTCTTCCTTAGGCTCATCTTCTGTATCTTTTGTTTCATTTTCTTCTTCTTCGTGCAGAGGAGGAACTTCTTCATTGGGATTGAGGTTCTCTTCTTGTTCCTTAGTTGGAAGTTCAGTGTCTTCCATTTTCTCATATGTATTCATCTCTTAATCAGAAGGTTGTCTCTCTACTTCTTCTCCTACATCCTTGAGTTGTCAAGATAACTCTTCCTTGAGCTTTGGGTCAAAAGTTTCTACAATATATTTTGTGCCTAGTTCCTCAATTTCTTCTGTAGATTATTTTGTTTCTTCCTCCTCTTCATGCATCACTTTATCAATCACTAGATGCTAGTACTCAGGGTGCTCATGGTAGTCATCCGCTTCTTCTTCCATTTCTTTGGAAACTTCCCTCTCTTACCTCTCCAACTATTTTGATATTTTCAATTTTTCCCTTCATCGTGGGTGGTTTAGTTGGAGGGGGAGGGACAAGAAGGTTAGCAACAACCTGTGCTAAGGAAGCTTGTACTATCAGGTTCATTAACACCCTAGATAGCTCCATTTAGATATTTTGCATGTGTCAAGAGAAAGCCTTTAGGAGCAAGAGAGTGGGAACTAGCATCATTGTAGTGGCTAGTGGGAGACATGATGATGGAGACATAGATGAGGAGGAGAGTGGGGAGGTAGTGATAGAGGAAGAATCTATTACCATTACCTATATAGTAGGTGGGGTGGAAGCAAGTTGAACTGAGATGTCCACTATAGGTGTAGAAGAGGCAACCATTGCCTGAGATGCGGGTAAAGGAGCAACAATGGTGGTGACAACATCAACGGTGACTACAAAGGTGGAGGCAGTAGGTGGGAATTTTGGCTGCTCGACCTCTTATTCCTCTCCTTCATGGAGTGGGTCCTCCTGGATGGTGGGAATCTCTATGAAACTTCCTGATTTCTTTAATTTATTGGAATGTACACCTTCCAAGGCCTTCCTTAAGTACACCTTAGGCTTGGGCTCATGTTCATTTGTTTCTTTTCTCATTCTTGACTTGGTGGATGAAGGAGATTTTAAAAGTTTTTCCTAATGTGGTAGTAATTGTCCCATTATTGGTCTAGCTTCTTGGCTCATCTTCAAGCTCACCATATGTTAGGGTAACTCATTGTAGCTTCAACTGTGCTATTTTCATATCAATCCATTCTTTGGTTCTTTCCTCAATGGGCTTCATCAGAATATTGAGGTCATTGACCTTTTCTTCATTCCAATCAATTAATGGCAGTGGAAGGTTGGCAATAGCATCATATCTTGGATCTACTACCATGTTTTCTTCTTCAACTATCTAATTTGACACTGGAAATAGGTTCACTATTTTGAAAAAATATGTCATCATGCATATACAATGTTGCATACACACCTCCTTGTCATCTCTATAGTTGGCCCAAAATCCCTCAATGTTATGTAAATGGGCATACTCAAACCCAACCATCTTCTTGAGCTTGTCATATGGATCCATCCACGGTCGAGTAGTGTGGAGCTCAAGGTTATACTCCACAATTTATTTGTTAGAATACTCTACACACTGGGATGCGGGGAGTTCATACATTCCTTGGCTAAAGGAGAGGGGATAGGGAATTCTTGCCCTATGCTTGTCACTCAGGAGGGTGTGTGCTCGCTACAGTTGTCGAGAGAGTTCTAGTAGTATTAGCCAGTCATTTGGGTACCATGACAACTTATATGGTTTCTCTAAGAAACCCTTGTCTTGAATGTAGGTAAACTTTGGAAATTGTATGAATAGAAATATGAACCAGTGGATGAAAGCATTAGCACTATATGATACCCTTCTTTCAAAGTCACCTCCAAGCATTCTAATAGTATGCCCGATTACGGAGTCATTGACTCTGCAATAATCTTTCTTAAAGTTCTGGAATTGAAGTTTGAGATACCTATCATAGACCTTCAATTCCCTACCTGGAGCTAGATTTGGTGTTGCAAATAGTCCCCTATATTGGACATGGTCAACAGGAAATAGACCAGGCATGATGTCATATAAAATTGTGAAGTATTCTTCACTACCACAAATTGCTTGTGCAAGCACTAGTTGATCATCCCCGCCCAATAGAATTTGGTTTCCCCTTGGATTATTTCTTCTATAAAGTATAGCATCCAATCCTGAAATAATTATATAGTTGGAAGGCCCATAACTTTGTTCAATAGGGTCACCAAGTCATGGTAATATTCATAGAAATTACTTTGGAAGAGCTCTTGGGGAACTTTAATTGCATTTCCCCTCTTCTCCTTCATCCAATACTAATTGATAATATTTTTGCACTTGAGGGGATCAACATCCTACATCTACTTAGCATATTATTTGGATGTTTCCTCCATTTCACTGAAGGTATGGATATGGAAAGTTTTCCCTTTTGATTTAGGAGACAAATTAGCCAAAATATTCCCATATTGGTCCACTATTTTCTTTATTTCTTCCTGATATGCCTCTATGTAGGTCATTACAAGCTTAGGAGCTATGAGGGTAGGTGGGAACCCAACAGCCTTAGCCAATCCACTGCTTCTAATCCTTCTAGAATTTTTTGTCATGGGGTTGATTCAGACCCTTTGCTTGAATTCATCAATATCAATATGTCCTACATTAGTATATGATATCTCCTTCCAACCTATGGTGACCTTAGAATTGAGGGGTTCCCCTTGGAGCTTGTACTTCATTTGGTCCTTATCCTCTTTACCTTTGGGTGCTTTAGTTGGTTTCTTTCCCTTTTCCTTTTCCATGGTTACCTCAAAGGGTCCCACAATTGGTTCCATATATCCTATAGGAAAGAGAGTAGTAAGCATACTCAAGCATAAAACATGAGGAATGTTAGCCAAAACCCTACAAAATAGTGTTAGATCAAATAATCCATCACTTAAAGATCCTATTATATCTTCCAGAACATTATCAGTCACTCATTTAGGGAAGTTATGGCAATGCAAGCCTAGGGGTACAAACTTCCTTGTGCTAGTAGTTGTTCTAAAGGTAGCTACAAAAAGGGATGACAATTAGGGCATGGGAGCCGACACGTCCCGACCTACATCAAGGTTTGGCCATGAGGTGGAGTCCATCAAGGAGGTCAATCCATTTTAACACGTGGGTCAAAATCACCTTGAAGGTTCAGAGGTCTTAAGTTCATCCTTTAAGCATGCATAAACAAAGGGTAGCTTAGTTGTTTGAAGCTCCTTTGTTGAAATGGCATTGGCAAGGTGGTAACCCATAAGTGGAATTTCACCATGTAGGACATGCAATCTCAAGAGATGGTGTCACTTTACAGTTGAAGTTTAGGATTATTAACATAGCACAAGCCAAAAGGTGTGGGAAGAATCTGGGAGTTGACCATTTGGAATGGCAGGGATGAGGTAGAGGTTCGTGAGGATCAGTCTGCACCCTTAGGAGGTGCATGCTTTAACTAATAGCCAGTGGTCAGTCACTAAGAAATGGTGGGGTCGGGTCCCATATGGTGGGCCAATGGGGGTCCTTGGCAGTTTGTCATAACAATGATCAGACAGTCGTCCTCAGGCTATCACCTGCATAGGGCATTCCACAAAATCTTCTACTTAGGAATTTTTTGTTCTGGTGAGTTTAGATGATGGTGACTATTGTTCCCTTAGCACACACCCCATTCAAAATGGAGACCCTCTTTCTTTTTTCCTTTTTGGGTCACTTTTTTCTTTGCCTCGTTTTGCATGCCATTTGTTTTGGTGTTCTAAATGGTCAATGAGTCTTAAAATAGTTCATCTTAAAGTGACCATGTTTCACCCACCTCAAATTTTCAAGGCCTTAGGCCTCCATGGAGTTCCCTTAGCTATTTTCCCTTTCTTTTCAAAATAGGAATCCAAGGAGCTAGGTTGGCCCACCTTGTTGGGCCGCCCCATGTGGGTTTCCTTCACCTCATGGCTGTTCCAAATGACCTTTCCCCGACTACCTTCTACCTTGCGAAGTTTGAAGCCTCTAGTGTCATTTTCTCATCACTGAGCAATCAATGGCTAAGCCTTAGCCATTTTTTTCCTAGAGGGCTCTGATGTTCCTGACACCATTTTCAAATGACTGTTCACTAACCTATAGCATTGTCGTATAGTCATTAATAGGGTACATTTAATACACTCATTTCTATAAATAGGAAACTTCTAGATTTCATTTTCACCTGTCAGTTGATCAAAAAGGAGTTAGAGTTCCCTCTAACACATCTATCACCCCCGTAACACTCATTCACCACTTCGAGATCTTTGCTACCTACTCGATGACCCTCATTCATCGAGTTCTTGAGGTAGGTTTTCCGTCGTATGCCCTGATTTGTATTTTCTTTAATTTTGATTTAAAATGATAAATTTAAAATGGGGAAAACTTGATAATTAAATAAAATAGACTAAGGCACACAAAACCCATGAAGTGGAATTTCCACAAACTTCAGAAATTATGCCACTAGTCATTTGCGGAACTCACACTCTGTGTTGCTATTCATCAACCAGAGCATTTGTGCTCTCCAAGCCCATGCCCCTTTATTTCCATCACCCTCTATCAAAACATATGTCTAAACTTGGTAATGGTGGGTGCCCTCACTAGGTCTGCCCCAACAGAGTACTCTTACTGCTTCACCGCCTTGAGTTTGATTGAATTTATAAATTGAAACGAAGCAATTTGTCAACCTTTCCATGTTTTCCTTTGTGGGATTCTATCTCTAGGGTGCCTTTCATGCTCTACCATTCCAAATGACTCTCCAACCATGACTGTCTAGTGCATAGACCCCGCCCCTTTGATCGCCCATGAGCTAAGACTCTTGCAAAGTCTTTAGGTCTTGATCCACCGTGGGTACCTCCCTATGGACCTTCGCTTATGGATGTCTATCTATGCTTCACTATCTTGAATGGCTCTTACAAAACGTCCTTTCTACTCTTGGGCCCCGACATTAACTTCACTGACCGAGAGAACAAACTCAAATTTGAATGCACAGGTTGACCACCATAGACTTTCATCCCCATTTCGCCTATGCATAAACTATCATCCTAAATGACTTTTGTCGCCCATCCTCCCAACCATCAGATCCTATAATTTCCTCTATTATCCAACCTCATTTTCCCCCAAATGACCAAGTGTTAACATATTTTTGGCCCTTCCTAGCGGACTTCCATCCGCGAGCTATTGTGGTGAACCTATCATCTTGAATGGCTCTTGATAGCTGACTTTCCACCCTTCAACCTGAATCCCTTGATGGTTGTCTAAATGCAGTGGGAGTGAATTAAGTGTCGAACCCTAGTCAGGTTTCTTCTGCCAAGTAGCTTCCATTAGAACTCCATCCTATCCCTATCATTCTCAAATAGAAGATGATCAATGTCCACCCACTACCCAGAGGCTGACCTCCCTGTCACCTTTGAACTTTCCAACTAAGCAACATGAAACCTAGGCCTCCCTTGGACTCAACGCCATGGGTTTCCCCTGCTAGGCCACCATTTTATCTTTTCCATTTTGAATGGCCACCACCTAGCATCCATCCACTCCTTTTGACCTACAATGATGTCTCATTCTAGAGCTTCCGGTCTTGGATGCCATAACTAAGCTAGCGGGCCACTGCCTTGCTAGTGTCATTTCCATGATAGACCTCAAACAATAAAGCTACTCCCCAATTCTGATTGCTCAAATGGTGATCTGGATGCCATCCAATCTTCAAAAGGATGAATCTCATGTCAAAATAGAGTGTCCTCCTTGATGGATCCCGCATATTAACCAAATATTGAGGCAAGTCTAGAAGGGTGGGCCATTGTGCCCTAATTTTCATCCTTTCCATAGTTACTTCCAAATAGCCATTAGCCCAGGGAAGTCTACACCCTTGGTCCCAAATTGCTGAAACACCTTCTTGTGAAAGGATAATGTCAATCTAGAGGATATGTTAGGGTTTTTAAATGATGAATTATCTAATCTAACATTGTTTTATTAGATTTTGGCTAACTTTCCCATATTTTCATGATTGAATGTGCTTACCTCTCTCTCCCATATAGGATATATGGAACCATGTGCAAGACCCTTAGAGGTAGCCATGGAGAAGGACAAGGGAAAGAAAATAGCCAAAGCACCCTATGGAAAAGAAGAAAAGGACTAGATGAAATACAAGTTCCAAGGGGAACCTCTCAACTCCAAGGTCACCTCAGCTTGGAAGGAGGTCTCATATACAAACATCAGACATGTAGACATTGATGAATTCAAGCAAAGGGCCACCCTACAATAGAGAGTGCGAGGAAGATTGGGAGTAATGGATTGGATAAAGCTGTCATATTCCCACCATCTCTCATCACTCCTGAGCTTGTAATGCCCTATAGGGAGGCATATCAGCCAAAATATAGAAGAATAGTAGATGGAGATGGGAACATTTTGACCGATTTTTCTACCAAGTTAATAGGGAAGACCTTCCATATCCCTACCTTTGGGGAGATGGAGGAAGAAACCAAGAAGGATGGCAAGGAGATGTGGGATGAGGACCCTCTCAAGTGCAAAAGACTTATAAATCAATACTAGTTGAAAGAGAAGAGGGGCAGTGTAGCTAAGGTGCCCCAGGAGCTCTTCTGTATTGACTTCTACAAGGATTACCATGACTTGGTAACCCTATTGAGCAGAGTCATGGGCCTTCCAACTATAGCCTACTTCCAGGAATGGATGTTATATTTCATAGAAGAGATCCTCTAAGGAAAAACTAGGTTTGATTGGGTAGGAATAATGAGCAATTACTTGCACAAACAATTTGTAGCTATAAATAAGACATCATGCTTCTATATGACTTCATACTTGGTTTATTTACTAGCTGACTGAATGCAATATAGGGGATTATTTGTGGCACCAAATATAGATCTAGGTGGAGAATTGAAGGCTTCTGAAAAACACCCTCAATTATAGTACAAGAATTTCAAGAGGGATTATTGCATGGTCAATAACGCTTTCATATGTCATATTATCAGATTACTCATGGGTGACTTCAAAAGAAGAGTCTCCCATAGTACTAATTCCTTCCTCCACCAATTTTCCTTCTTATTTATACAATTTCCAAAGTTTACCTACATCCGTACTTAAGGTTTCTCAAACAAACCCTACAAGCTTCCTTAGTACCCAAATGATTGGATAATATTGTTGGAACTCTCTCAACAGCTACGGCATGCACATGCCCTCATGAGTAGAAAAAATAAGGTGGGGATTTCTTATCCTCTCTCCTTTGACCAAGGGATGTATGAACTTCACACATCTCAATGTGTAGATAATTTAGATAAAGAGCTCGTGGAGTATCACTTGAGGTTCCACACTTCCTGGCCATGAATGGATCCATATGGTAAACTAAAGAAGATGTTCAAGGCTGAATATGCTCATGGACATAATGTTGAGAATTTATGGGCCAACTACAAGGATGATAATGAAGTGTGAATGAGGCACTACATGCGTATGAATTCATACTTTACAAGAAGATCAACCTATTTCTAGTGCCAAAGTAGGTAGTGGAGGATGAAAATATAGTGATTGATCCTTGGTACAATGTAGTTGCTAATCTCCCACTGTCATTGATTGATTGGAATGAGTAAGAGGTTAATGAGCTCGACATCCTCACAAATCCCATTGAGGATAGAACCAAGGAGTGGATTGATGGGAAAATTTCTAATGAGGTACCTATAGAGGTTTTAAATACTAATGAGGTACCTATAAAGGTTTCAAATATGTTGAATGAGTTTCAAGATATTATTTCTGATAACGTACCTAAAGGTTTGCCTCCAATAAGACATATTAGTCATCAGATGGAACTGATTCTTGGAGCTAGTTTTTCAAATAAGGTAGCTCATCATATGACTCCAAAAGAGAGTGAAGAGTTGAATAGACAAGTGCAAGAGTTTTTGTGGAAGGGATTGATCAGAGAGATTTTGAGTCCCTGTGCAATACCTATTGTACTAGAACCAAAGAAGGATGGGGAATGGAAGATGTGTATAGATTCTAGAGCCCTCAATAAGATTAACATCAATTATAGATTTTCCTTACCGATAATGGATGACATTATGGATTATTTGAGTGGATTTGAGTACTTCACGAAGATAGATTTGAAGCGTGGATATCACCAGATCTAGATTAGAGTAAAATATGAATGGAAGACAGTCTTCAAAACAAAGGAGGGCTTGTACAAGTGGTTATTCATGCCTTTTGGGCTAACTAATGCATTGAGAACATTTATGCAGCTTATGAATGAGGTATTAAAATAATTTTTAGGAATTTTTTTATTATTTATTTGGATGATATTCTAATTTTTAGTAACACACTAGAGGAGCACCTCATGCATATCTAGAAAGTTTTTCAAAAGCTAAGGGAGGAGAAGTTGTTGAATCTTAATTTGAAGAAAGGTAGTTTTGTAAAGAGGTATTTGGTGTATCTAGGACTTTTTATCTTAGTAGAGGGTCTTAAAATCGATCCAGACAAGGTGGGATCTATCATTGAATGGACTACCCCAAAGAGTGTTATAAAGGTAAGGTCATTTCATGGTCTATCCAGTTTTTATAGAAATTTTATTAAGAATTTCAGTAGTATTTGTGCACCTCTACCTATAGCAATGAGGGGGAATAGAAAAGAGTTTAAGTGGAATATAGGAGCAATGAAAAGTTTTGATATGTTGAAGAAGAAATTTATAGAGGAACCTATTTTGGCACTTCCAAATTTCAATAAGGTCTTTCAGGTAGATTTTGATGCTAGTGGCATTGCCATAGGAGTTGGTTTGAGTGAAGAAGGTAAGCTTGTTGCCTCTTCTAGTGAGAATTTGAATGATGCTTAGAAGAAATATTTTGTCTATGACCAAGAGTTTTATGCTATAGTTTAGGCTTTGAAGAAATGGAGACGTTATTTGTTGCCAAAATAATATGTTTTATATACTGATCACTAGGCTTTGTAGTATCCTAATAGTCAAGGAAAGTTAAATCAAAGGCACTTAAAATGGGTTGATTTTTTGCAAAGTTATACTTTTTTTTTTAAGCACAAGAGTGGAAGGTCAAACAAATTTGTAGATTCCTTGAGTAGAAGGAAAAATTTGTTGATAAAGATGAATATAGAGGCTGTTGGGTTCAATGAACTCAATAGTTTGTATCATGAAAATTTGGACTTTGCAGAAGCTTGAAAGGATTTTTTGGAAACTACTACATTAGTAGGACGAGATGGTTGGATTTCTTAATCCAAGATGGATATTGTTTAGATGAAGCCAATTATGCATTCCAAGGAGTTCTATGAGAGATAATCTAATCAATGAGAAGCATAATGGAGGATTGGATGGACATTTCAATCAAAATAGATCATTGATCTTTTCAATGAGAATTACTATTTTCCAAAATTACAAGATTTGAAGAAGTTTGTACAAAGTTGGAGAGTATGTCAGATGGTGAAAAGAACAAGTTAGAATACTGGATTGTATCAGCCATTACCTGTACCTAAAAGGACATGAGAAGATATTAGCATGGATTTTGTTCTTGGCTTTCCAAGGACACAATGAGGGAATGATTCCATATTTATGGTGGTGGATATATTTTCAAAGATGGCATATTTCATTCCATGTCATAAGACCAATGATTTTGTTCAGATTGCAAAGTTTTTTTTTAAGAGGTAGTGAGACTACATGGTCTATCAAATAGTATAGTTTCAAACAGAGATATCAAATTTTTTGGTTATTTCTAGAGGACATTATCGAAGAAGTTGAAGATAGATTTGAATTTAGATTTGAATTTTAGTTCTGTACACCATCCATAGACTAATGGAAAAACAAAGGTGGGGAATAGGAGTTTGGGTAACCTGCTAAGATGCTTAGTAGGAGATAAGCCCAAGGGATGTTATTAGATTTTACTACATATAGAATTTTCTTACAACAATTATATCAATAGGAGCACTGGTAAATCACTATTCCAAATTTTGTATGGGACTAGTCCACAAATTTCTTTTGAACTAAGAAAGATGGATAATGGAGAGAAGAGTAGTGTTGAGACTAAAAATTTTTCTAAGCACCTCAAGAATTTGCACGAAGAGGTGAAGAAACATATCAATAAAATGAACTCACAATATAAGGCTAAGGAAACTCCAAAAAGGAGGTGTAAGGAGTATGAGGTAGGAGATGAAGTCATGGTTCATTTGTGAAAGGAAAGGTTTCTAGTTGGTACATACAACAAGTTAAAGATGAAGAAGTTTGAACCATGCAAGATCTTGAAGAAGCATGATTCAAGAAATGTATATGAGGTAGAAATGCTTGATGAAATTCATATTTAACTCGTGTTTAACATTTCAAATCTAAAAAAATATCATGGAGGAATTGATGAAGAAATAATAGAAGCACAGTGGAATATCTAAACATCTACTTCAGAAAAGGAGTAGATAGAAGAAATTTTGGATAGTCATGTGGGTAGAAGCACAAGAAATAGGCAATATGAAGAGTACTTGGTGAAGTGGAGAGGAAGGCCTATTGAAGCTTCATCGTGGTTGTCTAAGGCTGAGGTTAACCATCTTGGTTTTCCTCTAACTCTTGAGAAGTGATAGTGTCACTTTTCAAATTACCTTAGGTGTTTAATGTAGGATCATCTAGCAGTGTAGGGAAATCTTGCATCACCCAAAAAATTATTTTTCCTTAATTTCTTTAGTTATTTTAAATTCCATAGTGTAACTTAAGAGGTGTAAGACAATTAAGAGTTAGAAAAGGAAAGAAAATCACTTACTATTTTTAATAAGTTGGCCTAAACAGGATCATATGGACCTAAAAAATTACCCCAAGGAGTAGAAATAAAAAACATTTCTAGTTGCAAAAGAATCATCTCAATACACTACATGGTTTGGGAGATATTGAAGATTTCATCTTGAGAAATTTCTTCAATGCAATTTCAAATTCAAATAGGAAATATTAGAGGCCCCTAAACAACTCAAAAAGTTGATGAATCGACCTTCAATAGGTTTAGTGTCGTATATCTCTTCGAGAGCTTTCCAATGATATGTTATAATAGAAAATCTAACACTTGGATCAAAAGTTATGGTCTCACGAAGTTGGCCCACTAAAAAGTGAATTTCATTAAAATTTCTTCCTAGGCAAGAAATCAATTGGCGAGACTTTTGGTACCAAAACAAAAGGGAAAGTTGAACTTTCTAGAACATTCTAGGATGGTTATTTGGTAAAATAAAAGGGTTAAGTGGGGGTTTTTGATGGTGGATCCATTAGTGCAGATTGTGGCTCTGAATAATAAATTTTGTTTCTAGAGTTGATTTTATTGTAATGAATCAATCCCATGAGGCTATGGCATGTAAGTTTTGAATTTGTAATTTCATTTTCTGAAAATAATTGAAAGTGATTTATTTTCAATCTTGCATCTCCTATGTTGGTATCTATTGTTATTTTTTTCTGGGTTTCAAGCAGTGTATCCCTCATTAGTATTATAGAGGGACCCTATACATCCATATACCTTTAGATAGAATACTTATAAGTGTCACAGTCTATGAGATACAACTCATCAAAGTTTGTCACTTTTTGGCATTTAGGGATCTTAAGAGAAATCACTAATAAAATGTACCTTAGAATGATCTAGTCCGCTGGGGTGAAAATAGGACCACTCCTCTCATTAACCCACCCACCCGAATGTGTTGGAACTATTTGTTTGGTTGTATTATGGATGAAACAAAATTTATGCTACCTTGAAAATTTCATTGAATGCATTTGACAATTCTAGGGCAGCAAGAAAAAACTTTCACTATGGCCAAATGGATTGGAGATATCAAAAAATGAGAGAGGTTATTATTGAAGGAATGTACACCTTAATGTACCTTTAGACAAAAAAAATTGTAAGTTCCATGATTTTTGAGATACAACTTGTCAAAGTTCATAACTTTTCATCATTTAGGGATCTTAAGAGAGTGTTGGTATGATGCAGCTTGGAATGATATAGCTTATTGGGGTGTGAAATAGGACCTTTCCTAGCAGTAATCCACCCATCAGGACATGTTGGCACTATCCATCTGGTCACACAATGGACAAAACAAAAGCTACAATACCTTGCAACTTTTTGTTGAAGGCATTTTACAATTTTGGGGTAGAAAGAAAATATTTCACCATGGAAAAGTGGATTTGGAGATATGAAAAATGAGAGAGTATTGTAGAGGGACCCTACACCTCCATGTACCTTAAGAAAAAATGTTTGTAAGTGCCAAAATTTTTGAGATACAACTCATCAAATATTGTCACTTTTTAACATTTAGGGATCTTAAGAGAGTGTTGGTATGATGTATCCTAGAATGATCTAGCTTGTTTGGGTGTGAAATAGGACCTTTCCTAGCATTAAACCACCCACCCAAACATGTTGGAACTATATTTTTGGCCACATGGTGGACAAAACAAAAGTTACACTACCTTGCAACTTTTCACTTACTACATTTGACAGTTTGGGGCAACAAGAAAATAATTCACCATGGCCAAATGGATTGGAGATATGAAAAATGAGGGATTGTTATAGAGGGACCTTAAACCTCCATGTACCTTTAGACAAAATGTTTGTAAGTGCCACAATTTCTAAGATACAACTCATCAAAGTTTTTCACTTTTTGTCATTTAGGGATCTTAAGAGAAAGCATCAGTATGATGTAGCTTGGTACAATTTGTCTTGTTGGGGTGTGAAATAGGGCATTTCCTGGCATTGACCCACAAACGTGGATGTGTTGGAACTATCCATTTGGTTGTATGATGGACAAAACAAAAGTTATTCTACCTTGCAACTTTTCATTGAATGCATTTGATAGTTTTGGGGCAGTAAGAAAAACTTTCACCATAGCCAAATGGATTGGACATATGAAAGAATGAGAGAGTGTATTGTAGAGGGACCTTACACCTTTGTGTACCTTTAGACATAACATTTGTAATTGCAAAGGTTTCCTATATACAACTCATCAAATTTCATCAATTTTTTGCATTTAAGTATTTTAAGAGAGCAGTGATATGATGTAGCCTAGAATGATCTGACTCAATTCGGGGTGTGAAATAGGACCCTTCCTAGCATTAACCAACCCACCCAAACATGTTGGAATTTTCCATTTGGTTGCATGATGGATGGAACAAAATTTACACTACCTTGCAAATTTTTGTTGAATGTATTTAACAGTTTTGGGGTAGCAAGAAAAACTTTAACCATAGCCAAATGGATTAGAGATATGAAAAATGAAAGATAGCAATTTAGAGAGACCATAAACCTATGTGTACCTTCAACAAAAAAATGTTTGTAAGTGCCACAGTTTTTGAGATACAACTCATCAAAGTTTGTCACTTTTTGGAATTTAGGGATCTTAAGAGAAAGTGTTGATAAAATGTACCTTGGAAAAATCTAACTTGTTGCGGTGTGAAATAGGACCTTTCCTAGAATTAACCCACCCACTCGGATATGTTGGCACTATCCATTTGGCTATAGGATGGATGGAGAAAAAGTTATGTTACATTTCAAATTTTCGTTGAATGCATTTGATGGTTTTTGCAACATTTGAAAACTTGGCACCATGATCAAATTGATTGGAGTCTTGAAATAGTGAGAGAGGTAATTATGGATTTATCATGTGTGACCCTATAGGATAGTCAAATGTATGATATGCTCATTTTCTAGTGGTTGGTAATTTGTGTGCATGTGTCGAATGTGTAGAGTGAATTATTCTAATGTCAACACAAATCTTAATGAGACGGTTTACATTCAAAGTTTGAAGAATGTAAAACTACTCTATTTCATAATACAATCAAATCTTTCAAAAACGTATCACTGTTCTCTATTTCTAGTGATTTATTAAACCGTTTGGCTCTCAGATTTCTATGGGCATAAAGTTTGTTAAAATGACTACCTAGAAAATGAGATTTGATTCTTAATATGAAAGCTAAGATGATTTATAGGTGTGAATGTGTGGTGGAAGGATTAGTGGTATGCAAATGTGTGTTGGAATGATTAGTGGTATGCTCCTAAATGAAACAAAATGATGGAAAGGATAATGGATGCAATGATAAATAGAGGATGATGTTGATGATAGGTGAACAAGTGGAGATGAGTGAGATGATATGCAACTATAGTGAGCTATCCATGATTATGCATATGCTCAAATGCAACAAAAAATAAAACTAACATAAAATGTAACTATGATGCAATGGAGATGATAAAATGTAACTATGAAGCAATTAATTAATCTAAGATGAGAATGCAAAGTAACACATGATATGAAAGATAAGTATAAGACTCCATGAAAGCTCCAAGCTCCTATGAAAAAAATGCATGGTAACAATGCTCAAAATGTGGATAAAAAATGGCATTATAACACTATTCCAATTTGTATCTCAAAATAGCATTATAACATTACTCAAAAGGTGGATGAAAAATGCTAAGGAAAGAGGGTGTATTTATAGGGTTTCTCAAGCATTTTGTGAGGTGGAACCCATCAATGGTTCAGATTCAAAGGAGACAAGATAGATGGTGGAGATGAAAGGAATTAGAATGTTGTCCCCTTGACCAAGGACAACATGCAATCTGTGTGAAGAGAATCCCTTGACCAATAGGAAGCATGCCAAAATGTATGGGATTCCAAGTGTGTGAAACAAAGACTCATGTGCTCCAAATTTGTTGGAAGTGTGGGGGAATAAAGACATGTACTTTTTCTTATTGGTGGAAGTGTGTGAGGATAGTTCTAATTAATAATTAGGATTATTTACTTTCATGTGACCTTTATGAGGTGGCACAAAAAAAGTTGTAGAAATGTGCTCTAATTCTTAATCAGGATTAGGGAAGATTAATTAAATAAACATGTTTAGGGTTTTTTTATTTCTTTAATTTATGAGAATGTGAATTAGGAGAATTAAAAGGAAAGTGAAAAATATAAATAAAGTAAGACCTTATTTATATGTAGTTAAAGTATTCATCAAATAGGTTATATTTAATTAATTGAATATAATGACCATTTTTCAGGTGTATACATTTTGCCCCTCTTTGAAGTGATGTGTTTACACGTTACTTCAAAGAAGATTTTGATGTTGATGCTTAGATGATGCAAGATTTTGATGCCCCAAATGATGAAAGATTTTGATGCCCCAAACAATGCAATATTTTGATGCCTAGGCTTCAAATTTTAGGTATTAATGGATATTATTGGATATTATGCCCCCTCGAGAGATAAATCGGTGAATATAAGGATGTGAAAATGAATTTTGAATAATGTGATAAGTGTTGTGATGATTCAATGATGATCCAATGTCGATTCAGTGAAGGTTTGATGTTAGAGATGATTTATCTCTCGAAATTGAGTTGCAAGCTCTTTCTTTCAATAGTGTTGATTAATTACTCCTTTTTGGTACAAATGGGAAATAAATCCCACCATAATTCCCTCCATTTTACCCCTAAAAGGTGAAAATGGTAAAAATGGGATTCATTTTTACATTTTGAGTTTGGAGAAGGTGAAGATTAGAGAGCTTAGAGGAAGATGGTGATCCCATACCACAAGCATTTTTTTGAGCGTCTTCGCCAACCTGATCAGCCTGCTACCTCTAGACCTACATGGTACACTTTATGAGAAACCTCTTTGTTAGTCATTTTCTTGCCATTTAGAAGCATTTTGAATATCATAGATGGATGTTGTAGCTTATGGGATGTCATTTATGCACTTTTCAGGTGATGTTTCTGTCATTTTTGAGTGTTTTTGAGCATGTTTAAGAGTTTTGGTACCTTTGGGGTCCCAAATGGTGCCTCTTGCAAGGGTGAAAAGGCTTTTTTTTGGCTATTTTTAGAGTTTTGGCACCTTTGAGGTCCCAAGAGGCACCTCTTGCAATGGTGAAAATGCATTTTTTTGGGTGATTTTAGAGTTTGGAACCTTTGGGGTCCCAAGTGGCACCTCTTGCAAGATTGGAATTCAAGTTTTTGGCCTCCAACACTATTTTGGCACCTTTGGTGTCCCAAGTGGTGCCTCTTTCAAGCTTGAAAATGGAGGTTTTTGGAGTTAAACTCTATTTTGGAACCTTTGGGGTCCCAAGTGGTGCCTCTTGCAAGCTTGGAAAACATGTTTTTGAGATGCAAACTTTGTTTTGGCACCTTTGGGGTCCCAAATGGAACCTCTTGTTTCATTGGAAATTTTTCATTCTTGTTGATTTGAGGTGGTTTAGCTTATCATTTGACCCATTTTGTGGGGTGTGATTGTGGAAAGCCTTCGGGGTGATGTTTGTAAGATGTCCTTGAAGTCTAGGAGTCATAATTTTGTCATGTGTTAGATTTATTTTAGTCTGATTATGGTATGTGCAGTGTTCAATTGATGTTTTGAATGATGATTTGATCTCATGATAGGCAAGAATCAAATGATAGAACTAGTTTTGTATCATCCTTATGATAGGCAAGGAATGATAATAGGACTGATAGTATATCATCCTCAAGATAGGGGAGGAATGATGGTAGGATTGATAGCAGATCATCCTCATGATAGGAGAGGAACAATAGCTTGATAGATAGCAGATCATCCTCATGATAGGCAAGGAATGATAGCTTGATTGATAGCAGATTGTCCTCATGATAGGCAAGGAATGATAGCTTGATTGATAGCAGATCATCCTCATGATAGGTGAGGAAAAATAGCTTGATTGATATTGGATCATCCTCATGATAGGTAAGGAATGATAGCTTGATTGATAGCAAATCATCCTCATGATAAGTGAGGAACAATAACTTGATTGATAGTAGATCATCCTCATGATAGGTGAGTAACAATAGCTTGATTAATAATAGATTGTCCTCATGATAGATGAGGAATGATAGCTTGATTGATAGTAGATTGTCCTCGTGATAGGAGAGGAACGATAGCTTGATTGATAATAGATTGTCCTCATGATATGAGAGGAACGATAGTTTGATTGAGTGAGATGTGAATTGTTTTGATTTCATTTGATTTGAATGACCACACATTAGATTGTTTGACTAATAATCTTGATTGAACATGACATTGATTGACTGATTTGTGTTCATGATTAGGGAGATGGAGATGTACTCCGATCTCGGGAGTGATTCCTAAAGACCTGGAACATGGTCTGTCGGTTGTTGTTAGCAAACTTAGAGATTATTTCCTATTGTGGGTTGAATTTCTTGTTAGGCATTCCACAATATAGAATCAATAGAGGTTTATTCACAACTTTGGAAGAGAGATGGCACAATGATCATAATACATTTCATTTACTGACTAGAGAGATGACCGTGACTCTTGAGGATGTCTATCGTATTCTACGGATCCCAGTGATGGGAGAGATAGTAGTTTACGATAAGATAGAACAGGGTGGGAAAGTTGCATTGTGGAGATTGTGTCGAGATGATTATGTTATGGGCCAATGGATCCATTGGATAGAGATGATTGGTAGATATGATCCTTTGTCATGTGTACTTTTTTGGATTTATTGGTGGATTCCTTTGTCCTGATTGTAGGTCAAAGGGATTTTTAGTAGGTTGGGTCATGTTCTATCATGGATGACACTTGATGGGATGAGGTATGCCTGGGGCTCATGTATATTAGCCCACTTATATTGATATTTTCACGAGGTTGTCTATTACGGGGTGACGAGTTTGTCATGTGGTGTCACATTACTCCAGACTTGGGCATGGGAGCCTATAGTTGTCAATCAACCCATGGGAGAGAGAAATCAATCACCAGGGAGACCCTATGATTTTAGTTATAGTGATCCACATTTCTAGCATAAGCTAGGCAAGTTTTCCTATTTGAGGCATGTGCTAGATGATTTGGAAACTGTCACATGGCAGCCATACTTGGATTGTGAGCAGTGGCCAGAGGATCAACTAGAGATGCCATATATGTTCTTATCCTACTATTTGATTGGATGGACATATGTTGTTCTTGAGTGATACCTGCATCTATGAGTATGTCAATAGTTTGGATGGGTTCAGGGGATGCCCCTAGGAGTTGTCCATTATGCACAACAATGGCAAGATGTTTTAGAGTGGGGCCCCTGTGTATCATATGAGATAGCCTCTAAAGAGTATTATACCTTGACCCCTGGTTTATGGGATTATGTTTTGTATATTACAGACACTGGGATGATTGAGGATTATTTAGAGTTCTTTCACACACATCGCTTTCCTAGATTTACTCATCCAGAGGAATCAGTACCACCAGTTGATGAAGAGGGAGGAGATGAGGAGGGTGGTGATGATGGTGGGGAGGGGGCTTGCAGAGGTAATGAGGGTGGTGTAGAGGGTGGTTGTAGAGGTGATGATGGTTGGGAGAGTGATGGTGGTGCAGATGACAGCCACCCATTGGATTTTTCCATTTTGAGGTGTAGGAGGAGCATCACCATAGCTCAAGCAGTGCTTCCTAGGATTCAGATTGGGATACCCTCATAATAGTAGTAAACATAGATATCAGCTTTTTAGGAAGAGGTTCAATCATTTCAGAGCAAGATAGTGTAGGCTCAAGCATAGATTGTGTCCCTTTAGGATGAGTTAGGATAGTTTTGGTCACAAATTGATATTTTGAGGACTGATAGAGGGATAGATAGGCAACAAATACAACAGTTGCAGGCATAAATGATCATACTTACTTCAGAGAGGGATGCCTTCATACACCAGAAAGAGCAAGCTGAGGCAATTTCTGAGAGGATACAATAGAAAACATCATCTATAGGTACAAAAAATTTCTTTAGAGAGATCAAACACATTTCTCAAGAGTTGCAGTTTTATAGAGCTAAATATCATGAGTTGGTTCCTCTTGAGCGATGAGAGAGTCTTGTACAGTCTCGTTCTGGAAGATCTCATTCTTGGACTATGAGCATGGGTTTCATGTAGCCATTTCCTAGAGCTAGGAGAGATCCAGGTGCAAGTCTATCAGGTAGAGGGGGTACTAGTTCCATGAGAGTAGTAACATCTGGTGGGAGCTCAACACAACATTTTGTGATGTTCCTTAGACATTGTTTATACACCTTTTGTGATATTGAGGATATTTTTCCCATGATACAATTCCTTTTTGGTTTTTTTGATGTATCTCATCCTTTTTTTTTGGATATCCTTGTACATGTGGACATTATAAATTTTTTGATGATATATGATATATAACGATGATTATGATGCATTTGATTTCCTTATTATGACATGCGATGTTGTGACTTGATTTATGATAATTATGTAATGTGATTTGATTTATTATGATTATGCAATGTGATTTGATTTATTATGATTATACAACATGATTTGATTTATTATGATTATGCAATGTGAGTTGATTTATTATGCAAATGATGGAATGCACATGACTTCAAATGTTCAATGCCTTAAGCTTGAATAAATGAGTCTATCCAACTTCCAAAAGTTGTGGGAAAATTACAGTAGATTGATCTTTTAAGCTTCATAACCCTAACACATTTCCCAACCTTCTTAGGAATCTGAAGAGACTCACTTATTTAAGCGTAGTGGATGACATGATTTTGATGTTGAAAATGATATGCAATGTGTGTACTTTATTATTTTCTTTCATATTTTCTGATGCAAATATCATGATGGAGTGTGTGAATGTAAATGAAACGAGAATGTTTTCTAACATATTTTGATGATAATGCAATGGATGTGCAACTAAATGAGAATGATGTGTTTTTGGTTAATGTCTAGTGTACTCAATCCAATAATAATAGAGATGACACCATTGTGAAATTGTTTCAGCATTGAAAAACCCCATAAATACACATGCAATACTAACATGAATGCAATCTAACTTAACTATGCGAATCTCATTTTCAAAAGTTGTCATTTATATTAGCCAATTTGTCATTTTTTTTTATCATCATTGGGCCTTTAAAATGTTGAAAGTGAGTACAAGCATCAATGGCATATTTTAGACCAAGATGACCTGAGTAGTACTTCCATGATGTTTTAAAATTACAAGTTAACACAAGCATCTAAGGATAATTAAATCAAGATGACCTGAGTATCACTTGCGTAAACAAACAAGAGTTTATCTTTGTCTTATGCAAATTCAGAATGTCATCAGTGATACTTTGTAATGCATGTCTCATGACAACTTGCATAGTAATAGTGATAAACTCATAGATAGTAGACAAAGAAAAATCATACTCCTTCCTTGCTCCTCTAGTTCGATACATCATCGAGGACTCCATAGATATGATATAAAAAATAAAAGTAGAACAATATGAACTTTCGTGTTTAATGTGATAAACCCTTGATTCAAAAAGATCATCATCGATTTGAAGTTTGTGTTTGTAACTTTGGTCTGATGACTGTTTTCTTGTTGGTTCAAGCTCAAATTTTATTTTCCCCTAGTGAGTGCAGGATTTTTCCCCCAGTGCAGACTGTGGCATGACCACGACAACCAAGACCTAACCTAAAGACCTATCCTAGGGGCCTCAGGGGCTGATCCACAGACTATCCTTGCCTATGTTATACATGCAAAGACCACATAGTTTGACTGACAACCCAACCAAGATTTACAAGACAAAAATATGAACATAGCGAACACCTAGAAGATTGACCTAAAATGTCTCAGGGGATAATCAAAGATCACCCTTGCTTACGTTCAAAGCTCAGAGACGACGTAGTTTGAATGAAGACTATTTTTTTTGAATTTTTGACCTTTTTGACCTATTTTTGGATTTTGACATGTTTTGAATGTTTTTGGGATTTTTGATATGTTTTGAATAATTTTGGGATTTTTGATATGTTTCAAATGTTTTTGGGATTTTCGATATGTTTTGAATGTTTTGGATTTTTGATATGTTTCAAATGTTTTTGGGACTTTTGATTTTCCAACCTTGAGAATGTACAAAAATCCAATCCAATGTAGGACATGCCCCTAGTGTGATACGATAGGAAAAACTAATTTTTAGAATGGGCCAAGTAATGCTAGGGGATACCATGATACAAACACTAGATCAAGCTATGATATGAACATGGAAGCATGACAAATGAAGAGATGGAACCATGATGGATGAATGCTGCAGAGCAAGTCATGTAGCCCAAGATAGATGGAGAGTGCTTATTTTACACAAGGCGCCTATTTGCTAGGTTTTCACTAAGGTACTTTTTGAAAGTGCCACTTAAGTGGTTTTCACTAGAGGACAATCTTTTTTTCTTTACTACTTTTCAATCCTTTTTCTATTTTTTTTGGATTTTTTTGAGGACCTTTACCAATGCACTGGATGAGTTAGGTGTAAAACCTTTTCAGATGCAAGATGTTGAGGGGTTCATAAAATATATCCCCTTTTGGTGTGGATAATTGATATGCTCTTAATCCAAAGACTGACACTATAACAAAGGGACCCAGCTAGTTAGGTTCAAAATTTCCTTTCTCTCAATCTTATTGATTACGAGGATTTTCTTTTAAGAATAACTTACCCACCTAAAATTCTCTAAGTATTACTCTATGATTGTAGCTCTTATATATCCTCTATTGATAATATTTTAGGTGATCAACTACATGTTGTCAGCATTCATATAACAGTTCTAATTCTTGTAGTCTAGATTCTTTGTAATTCTCATCTGAAATCATTCCTTTAAGTGACACATGTACAAATGGTATCTCAACATCAATAGGTAGAATAGATTTTGATCCATAGACAAGAGAATAGGGTGTTTCTCTCGTCAGGGTATAGATACTAGTTCTGTAAGCCCACAATGTTAGGTTTAGTTGAACGTGCCAATCACGTCCAACTTCATTGATGGTTATCTTCAAGATCTTTAGGATATTCTTGTTTGATGCCTCTGCTTGGCCATTCCCTTGGGGATAGTAAGGTGTAGAAAACTGATGTTGGATATGGAATCTTTCACAAACTCTTGAACATCTTGATTCTTAAAGTGTCAATCATTATCCATAATGATAGATTGAGGAGCACCATACCAACATATGAGATAATTCAAGATGAATGATGAGATTTGTTTCCCAGTGATGGTGATTAGAGGAACAACTTCAATCCACTTAGTGAAGTATTCTATGGCTATGATTATAAACTTATGTCCATTGGAGGAAGAGGGGTGAATCTTACCTACAAGGTCCAATCCCCACTAGCAAAAAGGCCATGTAGCTATGAATGGATGCAAATCTTGTGTAGGTGCATGTATCAAGTTTCTGTGAATTTGACATTTGGAACACCTTTTGACATATTGAAATGACTCTTTCTCCATGTTTGGCCAGTAATACCCCAATCATAACAATTTCTTAGCTAAGGTTAAGCCACTTGAATGTGTGCCATATATACCTTCATGAACCTCTTGTAAAGCAATTTTAGCTTCATTACATTCTAGACACCGAAGAAGAGTACCATCCAAACATTGTCTATAAATTACATCAGCTATTAGGGTGTGGCGAGTTGCTTGTCAAATGAAGTTTCATTTTTGGTTTTGAGATAAGTTAATTGGAAGGGTATTGTCTTGTAGGTAGGTATGGATTTCTCCATAGAGGGAAATTTGAGGGTCGACAATATGGCATATCACTTGGGATTCTAGATCTTCATAGGTTGGGTTGGACACTTGTTCTACCATGAATTCATAATGTTTTCATTGTTCAAGTATCTACAAGAGAGAATCAATGGTGGCCACAACATCTGCAGCTTTGTTTTCTATTCTAGGAACCTATGTAAACTTGATCTCAGCAAAGTACTTTTTGAAATCATCCAACATTCTCTTGTAAGGTAGAAACTTGTCATCCTTTGTTTGATAATCATTGTTGACTTGGTTGATGACCAATTGTGAGTCACCATAGACTAGCAATTCTGTGATTTTCCATTCAACAACTATCTTGATTCCAATGATCAATGCTTCATATTTAGTTGTGTTGTTGGTGCAGGGGACATTAATCTATAGGATTTTGGAATTGTGTATCCTTGTGGTGAAATAGACAAGATTCTTGTGCCTGATCCATGTTGTGTATAAGATCCATCAAAGTATAGTAGCCACTATTGTTTAGATATGGTTATGAAATCATTATCAAGGAATTCAATGTTCATTGGATTGTTATCTAACAATGGTGCTTTAGCTAATTGATCTGCTATGGCTTGACCTTTAATTGCTTTCTTTCCCACATAATAGATGTCGAACTCACTCAATATCATGACCCACTTGGCTAACTTGCATGTTAAAGCAACTTTGCTGAGTAAGTACTTTAATGGATCAATTTTGGAAATGATTTTGATGGTGTGAGTCAACATGTAGTGCCTTAATTGTTATGTAGTAAGTACAACTACTAAGAAAGCTTTCTCAATAAAGGTGTAATTGATCTCATAAACATTTAGGGTCCTGCTGATATAATAAATTTCTCTTTCTTTTACTATATGATCTTCTTGTGCTAATAAAGCTCCTAAAGATATCTTGGTTGTTGCAATGTATAGTAATAATGGTTTTCCCTTGACTGGTGGTATCAACACAGGTGGTGTCATCAAGTACTATTTTAGTTGATTGAAGGTAGCTTTGCATTTGTCATCCCACTTCAAAGAGACATTCTTGTGTAATAAGTGATTGAAAGGATGAGTTTTATCATCTAGTTGAGCAATAAATCTCCTGATGGACTAGAACCTTCCTTGTAATAATTTGAGTTGGCTAATGTTTTTAGGAGGCATTTCCATGATGGCTTTCACCTTTGCAGGATCCACCTCAATTCCTTTAGCTGAGATAATGTATCCCAAAAGTTTATTTTATGTTACACTAAACACATATTTCTTGGGATTTAACCTCACCTTGAATTTCTCCAATCTTGTGAAGATTTTGTCTAGAATCTCTAAGTTTCCTTCTCTAGTGTAGGATTTTTCCAACAGATCATCTACATAGTCTTCCATAAAAGTATGCATCATGTCATGGAAGATGGTAGTCATAGCTCTCTGATATGTAGCTCCAATATTTTTCAACCCAAAAGGCATCACATTCTAGTAAAAAGTGTCCCAAGGGCATGTGAAGGTTGTTTTATCTTGATCTTTAGGTGCTATCTTTATTTGATTGTATCTTGAAATTACATCCATTAGTGATAGCATTTTGTGCCCAACAATCAAGTCTACAATTAGATCAATGTTTAGTAGAGGAAAATCATCTTTTGGATAGGCTTTGTTAAGGTCCCTAAAGTTCGTGCATAGCCTAATGCTCTTATCTGGTTTGGATACTAGAAAAATGTTTGATATCCATTAGGTATAGTCAATATATCTTATGAGTCCTGCATCTAATAGCTTTTTCAACTCAACTTTCACCAGAAGGGCGATATGGGGATGCATCTTTCTCAATTTTTGCTTTTATTGGTTTTGTGCCGGGTGGTAATGACAAATGATGCATAATGAGTTATGGATCTATGCCTAGCATGTTAGCATATGACCAAGCAAATTTTATTTGTCTCTCCTTAAATAAGTCAATGAAATGAGGTTTCTCCTCTTCTATCATGGATTCTGCTAAATGTAGGGTCTTCATCATCTTAGCTATACCAACATTGATGGATTGTGTAGGTTCTATTAGTACTAGAGATCTCTCTTGATAGTGTTATGGGAGAGTGTCAAACCATCCGTCCCTTGGTGCCTCAGAGAGGTTTTCACCTTGAGATGCACTCTTTGTCTTTACTTTTTCTTGATTTAATAGTGCCACTAGGTGGTTTTCACTATTAGACCTATTTCCTATATTTTTCATTTTGTAGATGAAAGGTTTAACACTCCCTTTGTCAGGAGCTTTGTTCTGAGATTCAATGGGCGAACATGTGTTAGGGTTATCAGAACATAGGAATTTTATGAGGGCATCATCATTTGAAAAGGTGGGTATGTTGAGTGACTCATTTTGATCCCAATCAATTAGTTTATGATGCATTAAGGACAAGGAATCATTAGATTGGTCAAAGTCATAAGGTGTAAGCATCAGGATAGCCATGTTGTCAAATTTTCCAATGAGGTCTAAGATGTTACTTTCTTCTGACGTGTCTATCTCACTCGAAGAATGATCATCTTCACTTGAGTCAATGACATATTGTGATCCATATTCAAGTGGTCTAGAACTAGAACTTTGTCCTTTCATACATATTGGTGTATACTTTTGGATTACATCAATCTATTTATCATGGAAAGATTCCTCAGAGAGAGAGTCCCATTCATATTCATTGGAATTTGTTTCATGATGCTCACTAGCCTATAACTATAAGATTCTTTTGATAGCTCTTTGAGTAGCTTCCTCTTTTAAGTATTCCCTATAGCCTAGTCCTATTTTTTCTTTGGGATTCATTGTGACAAGTTTTATTGGTTCACTGATGCCTTCTTTTCTTTTACCCAAAGGACCATTTCCCTCATATCCCAGTTTTGTTAGGATTGTATAACCTTTTCCATACTTATCTATGCATATATTGGACACTAATACTTGTGAAGGTTCTTCATCTTTGTATAACTAGTTTAGGATATCCCTGTCTTCTGATTCCTTCACTTGAGTGCTTTCTTTTACAAAATTCCCATCAAAGAGCATGATGAATTGTAAAGATTGTTGTCTTGAAGTAGATGGTTGTCCATGTTACTTAAGAGAAGATGAAAGTTGTGGTAAGTATAATGATTGCTCAAATGAGTATTCCACCATGCCCTTGTCTTTTATTTGGATCCTTTCTAACTATTTGGATAAGGCATCAAATTGACTTCCATTGTTACATGAAATAGAATCAATGACCCCTTTGTCTTTTGATTGAGCCCTTTCCTCATATTGTATTGACAAAGAAACCACTCGACTTTCTTTGTTTGATGGATCAAATTTGATGACTTCTCTATTATGTGGTACAAAGGTATCTTGACTTGTTCTAAGTGCATTGCAATATTGGGGATTGTTAGAATAGGCATCAATGGTGATCTCCTGTCCATTGAAAGGAAATTTTAAGCACTGATGATAGGTTGATGGTACCACTTGCATTTCATGAATCCATGGTCATCCTAAGAGTATGTTATATGTCAATTCCTTATCTAACACCTGACACACTATGTATTTGATGATTGGTCCCACTTGAATGGGTAAGATGATCAATCCTTGGGAGGATCTTTCTTCATCATCATATGCTTTTATGGTGATTTTCCTTCTAGGATCAATAGCATTTTTAGAATATCCTAATGCATGAAAAAGCTTGAGAGTGCAGATATTTAGGCCTACTCCTCCATCTATAAGGACATGTTTGGTGTGATGTTTATGGATTAGGACTTCGATGTGGAGAGCAGTGTTATGTGGATGGGTAGTGGATGCATTGTCATGTTTAGAGAATGATAAGAAATGAGGTGCAGTCAAATGTCCCACCATAGCTTGAAATGTACAGACTTCTAGATTGTTTGGTACTATGGTGGAAACTAAAGCTTGTTCTAGGATCTCTTTGTGCGTCACTGAAATCTTGAAAAGTTACAATATGGATATTTGAGCAGGTATCTTTTGTAACTAATCAACAATGTTATATTGAGTTACAAGAAAAACATTCATTTTGGATGTGGAAGGGGTAGCTCCTTTCAATGTTACCTTGGATTGTCCTCTTGTAATTGCATTGATAGGTATATTATCTTGATCATTTGTAATTTTGATGACATTAATTTGATTTTCATTTGTGTCAATGTTAGTGCTCAGATTTCTAGGTTCAAGGTCATTTATTTGATGTGAGATAGTGCCATCATTGTACTAGATTTCAATAGTGGCATCCTTCCCTTGGCTTCCAATTTTGGTAGAATCATAAACATAGTTTATATTCTTGCCTTTGGTATTTGATGTAGAGGACTCTCCCTTTTCATAATTGGGTAAAGGGTTCTTGAACACTCCCTGATCACTGTTTGTTTGGGGTCCTTCAATGTGTACCTTTTTTTATCAATGAGATCTTGGATTGCATGTTTTAATTGCCAACAATATTTTGTCATATGACCCTTGTTTTGATGATAATCATAGTAATGAGCATTGTTCCACCAAAAGGGATTGACTTGTGGATCCCAGTTTCATGCTTCTAGCACTGTGATAAGCTTAGCCTCAATAAGTTCCTTTAAGGAGGAATCTAAGGATTGTCCAAATGGTGTGAATTTTTGTCAATTGGAAGGTTTTGGAAATGGTGTTGCTTTAGTCCCTGGATTAGTCTGGTTGTTATTTTGGCTAACATTTGGAGTGTTGGGGAGATTGTTGGTCTGATTGGTCTTGGTGGTAGTTGTTGTTAGGTTGAATATGGGTTTGGTATTTTGATTTTCAGCTATGACCTCATTGTTATGCACGTTCTTGTTTTATTGCAAAAAATTTAGGTTTTTCCTCACTATTGTAGTTGTTAGAGGAAGTGGATGAGTTTTTTTCATTGTATACCTTAATGACCCCTATTTTCACTAAGGCTTCTTCAATTTTAATTCTGTTTTCAATCAATTTTTCAAAGGTAGGAGGACATTGTAATTCCAACCTATAACTCATCTCATCACTTATGTTATCAATGAAAATATCCATCTTTTCCTTTTCGGGAATAGGATGAGAATACCTTGCAAATAATCTCCTCCATTTTTACAAGACAACGAGGAAGGACTCCCCCTTTTTCTATTTCAAGTTGCAAAGGTCTTTCATGGTGATATCATGTTGGATATTGTAAGAGTATTGAGTGAGAAATCTATTGATCAACTTTTCAAAAATATTTTCGAAAAACCATTCAAGGCATGCCCCTCCTAGACTTTGTGGAAATAGTCTCATCAAATAAGTTTCCTAATGCACAATTTTTTGACTCATAGTTCGGAATTCTCTTATGTGGTCTAATGGATCAGTTGTACCATTGTAGTTATCATACTTTGGAAATTCACTACATTTAGGGAAAGGAATCATGTTGATGGATGGATTAAAGGGGTAAGGAAAAATGTCCTCAATCAAGTATCATTTCGAAGTTCCCCTTTACATGTCTAGAACTTGTTGTTGAATGTTTTTCATTCTATGAGTTAAAATAACCATTTGCTCTATTTCCTTTTCAACCTTTTGGAGAGGTGCTTTTAAGATGTTGATGTCAAAATCAAGGGGAAGTTTAACTCCTTGATTGGGTAACATTAATGGTATTTTTCCCCATCTTTTTCAAAAATATTTTCCAAAAACTTATGGAAATAGGGGTCTTGTTCTGCTTGTCGGATATCCTCATTGCTTATTTCTTCCCCTTGAGTGTTGTTGAGTCCAAGAATAGGGATTTCTTTTGCATTAGCCATGTTGCTAGGGATCTCACTATTTTGAGGTTCAATGTTGGAAGTTTTGATATCAAAAGCTTCACTACTCGGACTTCCTATGTTTTCCATTTCAAATTTGGGTGTTCCAAGTTCCTTGTCCTTGAGTCTCCTCTTTTGTGATCTTGTTTGGATGAGCATACAAGTGTTATGATTTAGACTCAACTTTGATCTAAGTTTGAAATAGTGCCGAGGATTACAACTAAGTTTAAATGGAATGACAAATTCTATTGATTAGACCAAGTTTTATTTGATTGCATGACATAGTTTCGTAATTAAAGGATGAAAAATCCCAAAGATGAAACTAGGTTTTGAATTCAAAGATGTGATAGATAGTGATGATTTAGGAACCTTGAAATTCTTAGATCTAGACTTAATTTGAAAAGTTCCACTTGTATAGGTCCATTTTGAGTTTATACTTCTAAGGTATCTAAGGAATGATCTTGGACTCAAAATTTTGACTCAAGAGACATAATTAAGGTACTCAAAACGTTGGAAAATTCTTGGATTTTGACAATAGTACATCATGTATAACTCTAGATTTTCTTTGCATGCTCTCTTGTAAAAATTGAAGGTTAACCTTTCTCTAAAGTCATAAAGGATAGCTAAAATTTTTTTATGTTGTTTTGGACTGAGAGGTTTGATCTTTGGTTTTCTAATCTTGACCTTTCATGAAATCATCATGTAAACCACATATTCTAACTCTATTTTTCCTAAGGAAAGGTGGAACAATGTTGGAAGGACTGATTTTATAAAGATGGATTGACCTAAGTTACTAACTTGTCTACCTCAATGAATGTAGTTTTGAATCAAGGTTTTCAGTTTCAAAATGTAACATTTTTATGGTGTTTTGTTTGAGTTTATTTTTGAAGACAAATCAAGCAGAATATACACTCCTAAGGCTGTGTAAGACTATATTCTTTTTGATTCCATGCGGGTTTTACCCCAACCGCACTATTTTTAGAAGATGAATTCAGAAGCTTGGTTGCACGACCTCCCCCTTACAATGCGCTCTCTTCTCAAGCCAACCAAGCTTTTAGTCCCCATGAAAATCTCATGGAAAACTAATCACCTCTATGAAAAACTAAGAGAATGTGGATGCCTTGGCAACAACCGTTGTTGTGCCAAAGAATAGATAAAGGATTTTGAAAAATCTACAACAAGGGTTTTAATCCGGGCATTCCATTTGTGGGGCATAATCCATACGGTGAGAGTCCCTTTCGATCCATCTCATCAAAATTATCCTCATGATACTTGAACTTTCCTCAAGTATCCAAATTTATATCCTGGTTGGAAGTCGCTTGGCTTTAGTGTGTTACCGGTTGGGTTGTTACCTTTGTTGATTACATTTTCCCACAAGGTAGGCCCCCTAGGATAAACAAAAGCAATCAAGTATACCCATAGTTCGATTGATCTTTATTTCGCATGAACAAAGAGAGAACTCATTCCATATAATCCACTTACACTCACACATAAACAAGAATGGGTCTAGCTTTTTGGATCACCTAGTTAAGGGGAGAGTGTATGCCTACCATTCATCACATACAAAAGACATGGTGTTCATTTTCCTTTAATTTAAGCTATGTTCCTAACTTAACCAAAAGGAAACATGATGTTCATTATCCCTTTACTTAAGCTATGTTCCTATCTTAACCAAAGGAAACAAGTAAATAACGTCTAGCCCCTGCAATATGTTAGTAGTTTATGTTTTGAGTCTTTGACAATGAATCTGGAAAAATCTACAAATGCACAACACAAAATGTGAGTTTCTGATTTTGGTGACAAACTGCAAGAGGTGCCAAAATAGAGACAAGAGGTGCTAAAATAGAGACAAGAGGCACCAAAACTCTAAAATTAGTGCAAAATGGTCTCAAAACAGCTGAAAAGGGTCCTAGAACAAGATGCAAGAGGCACCAAAACTCTGACAAGAGGCTCCAAAATAGGTGCAAGAGGTGCCAAAACTCTAAAAGTATCCCAGAATGGTCCCAAAACCAGTGAAAATAGTCTCATAACAACTTGCAAGAGGTGCCAAAACTCTAACAAGAGGTGCCAAAACAGGTGCAAGAGGCACCAAAACTCTAAAAGTGACCTAGAATGGTCTCAGAGCAGGTGAAAACAGTCTCAGGACAACATGCAAGAGGAACCAGAATAGGTACAAGAGGCACCAAAACTCTCAGAACAAGCTAGAATGGTCTCAAAACAGCTGAAAATGGTCTTTGCACTACTTGCAAGAGGTGCCAAAACAGAGGCAAGAGGCGCCAAAACTCTAAAAATAGCCTAGAAATGTCTCAAAACAACTCAGAATTGCCTCCAAACCAGTGCAAAACATTCCCAAGTCATAAACCTTGAACCTACAATCATGAAATCATCAAAAAAGTTAGTAATAAGTGAGGAAAAGGCCCCACGGTGGGCACTATTCTATGCATGTGTCGAAATGTGTAAAGTGAATTATTCTAATTTCAACACAAGCCTTAATGAGATGGTTTATAGTCAAATTTTGAAGCAAGTAAAACTACTCTATTTCATAATACAATCAAATCTTTCAAATATGTATCATTATTCTCTATGTCTAGGGATTTATTAAACCGTTTGGCCCTCAGATTTCTATGGGCACAAAGGTTGTTAAAATGACCTAGAAAATGAGATTTGATGCTTAATATGAAAGCTAAGATGATTTCTATGTGCAAATGTGTGGTGGAAGGATTAGTGGTATGCAAATGTGTGCTGGAATGATTAGTGGTATGCTGCTAAATGAAACAAAATGATGGAAAGGATAATGGATGCAATGATAAACGAAGGATGATGTTGATGATAGATGAACAAGTGGAGATGAGTGAGATGATATGCAACTATAGTGAGCTATCCATGATTATTCATATGCTCAAATGCAACAAAAAAGAAAACTAACCTAAAATGTAACTATGATGCAATGGAGATGATAAAATGTAACTATGAAGCAATTAATTAATCTAAGATGAGAATCCAAAGTAACACACGATATGAAAGCTCGAAGCTCCTACAAAAAAATTGCATGGTAACAATGTTCAAAGTGTGGATGAAAAATGGCATTATAACACTATTCCAATTTGTATCTCAAAATAGCATTATAACATTACTCAAAAGGTGGATGAAAAATGCTAAGGAAAGATGGTGTATTTATAGGGTTTCTCAAGCATTTTGTGAGGTGGCACCCATCAACGGTTCAAATTCAAAGGAGACAAGATAGACAATGGAGATGAAAGGAATCAGGATGTTGTCCCCTTCACCAAGGACAACATGCCATGTGTGTGAAGAGAATCCCTTGACCAATTGGAAGCATGCCAAATGTATGGGATTCCAAGTGTGTGAAACACAGACCCATGTGCTCCAAATTTGTTGGAAGTGTGGGGGAATAAATCCATGTGCTTTTTCTTATTTGTGGAAGTGTGTGAGGATAATTCTAATTAATAATTAGGCTTATTTATTTTCATGTGACCTTTATGAGGTGGCACACAAAAAGTTGTAGAAATGTGCTCTAATTCTTAATCAAGATTAGGGAAGATTAATTAAATAATCATGTTTAGGGTTTTTTGTTTATTTAATTTAAGAGAATGTGAATTAGGAGAATTAAAAGGAAAGTGAACAATATAAATAAAGTAAGACCTTATTTATATGTAGTTGAAGTATTAATCAAAAAGGTTATATTTAATTAATTGAATATGATGACCATTTTCAAGTGTATACAATTTGAATTTTGGTAAATGATATTTAAAATTTCAATGCATTATTGTTAACTTATTCATTATTATCTTTTTTGTATTGCACTATGTAAATATAAATTTTAGATCCATTTTTGTTGGGATATATTTATCTTTACTAATTATTTTTTTTTGATAAGGTGATGAATTTGACATTGTAGAGTTAACTTATTATCGCATGATAGCAAATTTTATTCAAAAATTAAAATTTGTATATGGGATATGTTTCATACATACATTGCTTGGGGCTAACTAAATTATGAGAACATTTTAAACCATTTTAGAACCAATTTACAAATAAATTTTTTATATAAATTGATCTCCATAAGGCCATGAGGCCATACAAAATTTCATCTAAATTTCATACAATTCCATCATGAGGGCACACAAAATGTGATATAATACCATCATGAGGGCACACAAAATGTGATATAATACCATCATGATGGTGCACAAAATGTCATCAAAATGTCATACAATACCATCAAGCCAATGCATTGTCTCTCAGTCTACAAAGTACCATCAATACATATAGCCACAATTTTTTTTTATTTATGTGGGAATACAAAATGTGTTCATTTATGGATATTGAACACTAATCCTGAAACATTAGGGCTCTTTTAGCTAGAATAATTGAACTTTGGTCACTACTAACAGTCAGTTTCTTGTGTCATTTTGATCTCCTATGCTTCTCAATATTTTGTACTATAATCTATATACACAAAATATAAAATTAGATACTATGCCAAAGTAAAAAACTATAAAAAATTTATTTAAAATGATACATATATTATAAACACACTTACAACATACTTGTAGTTTGATTCTTCTTGCTGATGACACTCGACATCATTAAGAGATGTTTTTACTCACACTAGGGTATTTACATCAATCAATAACATAATAAAGACATATTTATCAATTATTTTTGATAGGTCTAATAATATCAATTCACAGAATATAAACATTATTAAACACATGTATATTCATACTCATACTTGACTTAAGCTCATGGAGGATGAAATAATTACACTAACACAAAATTCCAAATTTTCTCTTATCCCAAGAGGTGTCTCTAATAAATTCCTCATATAAACAAACAATATTTAGAATAAACTCAAAAGTTCACAAATATATATAAATAACAAATTTGAAATTTGAAAAAAAAAAACTTAAATGTGTGATATAGTGTACTTGAGTAAATCCAATGTCAACCATCCATGGTATTATGTGTAGTAGATGGTTATGTCATGCCCACCTATTCAATAAAAAAATGTATTTTAAATTTTTAAACATTATTTTGATTAGAAAGTATCATTTTATTTTAATATATTATAAATTTTTTACCTTGAATACAGATGTAAAGTTCTATATAAGTTATTGCAGGAATGCTCAATGATGTATCAAGCTCATGCATTACACCCTGGAATGAACAATGTTTGCATTGGTTTAATCCAATTCTACAATTAAAAACCTATTTTTATTCATAATTCTAAGTATTTAATAGATAAAATGTTATAATTTCAAATCAACATACTTGCATTTGACTAGCATACACCTCATTCAACAAATCATTTTTCATCACCACATCATCTGATGTACCACCCTGATGACCACCGCTACTCTCATGACATCTATAGTAACAATAAGAACACACATGAGAGGTGGAACCATCTACACCCTATGTATTTATATCTCTTCCAAAGCATAGATTACAACATTTTGGGCATATATGAGAGCTAGGGGCACTAGACCTAGATGATTGAGCTAGTGCATAATCCTATGAGGTAAAAGGATGGAACATTTGTGTGCCATGCTCTATAATCATGTCTATTAGGCTAGCAACTACATGAAGAGTATACACCTCCATACTCCCATTGATGGCTATTGGAATGATCACATGATAAATAGGTCTTTATGCTAGTCTTCTTTGATTGGCACGATTATCTACCTAACAAGCTCTCGGTCTATTTTACGTAGAGCCTCTACCTCTACCTTGAAACATCCTCATATCAAATTAATTAGGTATTTGATGAAGGATAAGCTCACAATATATTTTTCTTAGAAAATATAGTGGAACCTCATAATTATTACATGGAGGTTGGTCAAAGATCATCCACCACCTACCCTAAAACCTATTTCTTATCTCTTCATGATTACACCAATTTATTGGAAACCTTTCTGAATTCATAGGAATAGGTTGATTTTTTTTAGGATCCATAAAAGGAAGACATGATTTCTTTTCTTATGCCATTCTTTTTTACATCACCATAGGACAAGGGTGATCCCACAATACTGATTTACAATTTTTGGCCAAAATGGACACTAAACCGTTTTTTCCAAACTAAATTGTCACTTTTGAGCACCTATAGCGGCTAAACCGTGAGGAATTTGGAAATAATGAAAACTAGTGATTTGTGACATTTTGTCTCTAGATTCTATATATATTTATTTTCAAAATTTTTGGAATCATATTGCACTTCTTTTTCCATCTCCTTCGAAAACTAGTTTTTTTTAGTAAACACCATTTTTAAGGAGTGATGGTCATTGTATACAACATAACTTTTTTTACATGAAGGATAAAATTCTTTCTTTTTTGAATTTAGATTTGTAACTAAGATATCTAGTGCTTTCATTTGGTTTCATAGTGTTTTATTGAATATTTTTTCCTTAATCAAGTTTTGGAGTCAAACCAATTAAAATTCAAACATAGGTGGACTGTATACAACATAAAAAAAATTATGTATCAAAATCCACTTTTTTTTGTTGGATCAAGGACTTCAATATTTAGTTCATTGATATTTTTCAAAAAGAAAAATTGATAATCTGCTATTTTTCCACATGTGTAGAATAGAGAGCTTTATTTTTCAGTGAAAAACCTACATTCACAAGAAATAAAAAATAAATATAATAATAAAATTAAATTTATTTAAAATTATACTTTTGGAGAATCTTATAATAAGGAATACAGACTTACAAAAAATAAATTTTAAATGAATTCATTTGATCCCCCAAAAGGTAAATCAAAAGTGGTTTTTATCAGCATTTTGAATCATAGGTGTAAAGGAGACTTCGTTATAGGTATGGTTTAAAACTAGCAGGGTTCTATCCAAGGGGTTTGATCTAAGGTGGTTTGATCAAACCCTCTTCAATTGGAATCCTTTAATTAGAAATTTTCAAGGCTTAAATCATTATATTTTCTAAAAATATGTGATTTCAGCAAAAATTAGGATCTCCCAAAAATTGTATACCAGTATTGTGGGGTCACCCATAATTTTGTTCCATAATATTGAAGACATGAATCTTTATAAGTTTTCAATTAATTTATCTAATTTGTGATAGTGTCAGAAATCATCAACATGGCTTCCAATGTTGGGGCAAGGGATTGGTGATACTCATTTGATATTGAACCCTTAATTTTGAAACTAATTCATGAATTGCAACTTTTTCTTTCTCTAGATTCCCCAACAAATCCTCTTGTATTGTTCAAGGTTTCTTGGAAGGGCAGGAGGAAGGTTAGGCATACTAGGGTTTTCCTCGGGCAATTCATCATTTAAAATTCTTGTGGCTCAAGTTTTACATGATTTGTTATATAATTAAAAAAAATATGAAATTAATCAAAAATAGTCTATTTTTCCTAATGTAAATAAAATTTAAATCAAATGTAAGAAAATCACTTACCTCTTCTCCAACATGGCATTGTAAAGCAATATTTGAAAGGGAAAAACATGTTTGTGTTATGCTTAATTGCGGGAAGCAAACCAACTATAGAAAATGTGGGCCGCAGGTGAGCAAAATTGGTAGTCTTTTTATTTTTATAACTTTATTAAGAATAACACATAACATTTTGAAATGCATAATCTTTTTTCTTTGATAAAAATATGTATATTATTTTTTTTATAATAATGTGTACACAGTTTATTTTAATAATAATATGTGCACATTATTTGAATTTATTAAAAGGGTGAATTCATTTTGTTCATTTTTGGGAATTTGACCACTTTTTTGTGCCCCATCTTGGTGCACATGCCCCAAATATTTATCTCAAATATTCTCTCACATTGGAAAAAAATAAAATTAAATGTAATTAAATGCTTTTTGATTTCCCCCCTTTCTAGGCTTATACGTATCTTTTAGATAGTCATTTTGTACATAGATGAATATATGAAAAATGTAGAGTAACCAACATTGTTTTAGTAATAGTTAGATGAAATAAATAGTAGCAACAACTTAGACAACAATAATAGGGGAGTTCATTCAACTTTATTTTCTAAGTGTAAAAGTAAGAGAAACAAATTAGTATTTGGTTTTATGATAATAGATATTGTATGTTTTGGAAAATATATATGAAATACAAATTACATTAGCTTATCTCCATGTTTTATTTTTTGCACTTTATTTATGTTTCCTCTATGCTCTATTTTTTTTGTCCTCTTCCTCTTCCTTCATGTGGTATGAGTGACTAAGGTTCTCAGAGCTGGAGGTTTTCAAGAAATATTTTCAAGGAGTTAAGGTTTATCGAGCACAAAGTTTGACAACCAACAATGGAAGCTCCAAACAAAAGTTTGATAAACCCATAAATTCCTTAGTTCAATGGGAAAAACTATGATTATTGGTCAACTCACAATGAAGGAATTATTCTACTCTCAATACATTTGGTATATTTTTTAAAATGGTTACCCAGAACCAACAAATGCGGCAACATATGATGATCTTACTCAAGCAAAGAAGGATTTACTAAGGGATAACAAAAAGAAGGATTCTAAATCTCTCTTTTATATTTTCCAAGGAATTAATGAGAGAATATTTTTAATAGTTGCAGCAACAAAAAAATCTAAACAAGCATGGGATATTCTACAAACAACATACCAGGGAATGGCCAAGGTGAAGACCACAAAATTGTAGATGTTGAGAAGAGACTTTGAGACAATATTTATGAAAGATTTAAACTAAGTGGTTCATTTTTTACACAAATTATTGTATTGGTAAATAAATCAAGTCTCATGGTGAGACACTTGAAGAAAGAATGGTGGTTGAAAATATTTTGAGAATCCAACCTACAAGGTTTGAGTCTATAGTTGTGACCATAAAAGAGACAAATAATATTTCACATTTTTTAGTTGATGAATTGCATGCATCTCTCATTTCACACAACCATATATGTTGAGAAAATTAGTAAATTCATCATTGAAGCATTCTTTCAAAACATAAGCTTCAATTAGCGATGGTAGAGGTAGAGGAAGATCAAATTCAAGAGGAAGAGCAAGAAATTTATATAGAGGTGGAAGAACTAGCACATCAAACTCAAGTGAAAGAGGTAGCATCCAAAGTTCAAATTAAAATCAACCCAAAATCCAAAGGTATGATAATATAAAAAGTTCAATGTAATTATTGAAAAATATATGGGAATTATACAAATGAATGTAGAAAGAAACAATATGATTCAAGGTAGAAAAATGAAAATTTTACAAAAAAAATAACAAAAATAGGGTCTAGTATGTTTTTAGCATGTAATGTTGCATAATAAAATCAAAAGGATGTACCACATTGGGAAATCATAACAAATTTTTAGTCATGGGGAAAGGAAAAATTAACATTCTAATCAAGAAGGGGGGGGGGGAGTTTATTTTTGATGTCTACATCATTCCTAGCTTAAAACAAACTTTCATGAGAATTGGACAACTCATTCAAAAGGGATGTAGAGTATTTTCAAAAGTAGAGAATGCACAATCTTAGATAAATATCCAAGCAATTAGCTTATTGAAAAAGTGCAAATGAAAAACAATAGAATGTTTCCCCTAAGGATATAGCCAGATTTGAATTTAGAATTTGTTGAAAACAACAACTTGTGGGTGAAAGAAAAGTTGTAGAAGTCACATAAACAATATTTCAAGTAGAAATGAAGGATGAAAATTGGTTATGGCATCTACATCTTGGACACCTAAAATTTGGAGGTTTAAATCTATTACATAAGAAAACATGGTAAGGGGATTACCATTCATATAGAAACCAACAAGGGTATGTGAAGGATGCCTTTTGGAAAATTAACATAGAGAATCATTTCCTGTGGAAAAGTAAAGAAGGGAAAATGCACCATTAGAGATTGTCCATTTAAATGTGTGTGGTCCTATGCAAGCACCCTCAATTGTAGGAGTATGTTATTTCATGAAACTCATTAATGATTACATAGAAAAAATATGGGTCTACTTACTAAGGCATAAGGATGAAGCATTTGAGCTTTTTCATCAATTCAAGGCTCTTATGGAAAAGCAAAGTGGACACTACATCAAAAAATTAAGAACAAATAGAGGCAGTGAGTACATATCAAATGAATTCTTAAGGTTTTACAAAGATCATGATATTCACAAAAAAATCAATGCTAGGTACATAGCTCAACAAAACAATGTAGCTAAAAGGAAAATATAATAATCATGGAAATGGCTAGGAGCATGTTAAAATCAAAACACTTATCAAATGAATATTGGGTTGAATCCATAGCATGTGCAATCTACATAATGAATAGATGTGCAACCAAAGGCTTAAAGAATATGATTCTAGAAGAAGCATGGAGTAGAAGAAAATATTGTGTTTCTCACATGAGAGTATTTGGATGTGTGGCATATGCACATGTCAAATGAATTAAGAAAGAAATTAGATAACAAAGGAGAAAGATGTATATTTTTATGATATTATAGTGAAGAATAAAAGGAATATAAGCTATACAATCCAATAACCAGAAAGGTAATAATTAGGAGAGTTGTGTAGTTTATAAAAGAGGAAGCATAAGATGGTAGCTTGGAGAAAATAGTGAATGTAAATACAAGATTACCACAAGAAGATAGACAATAAGTAATACTAGCAAATATCCCTTCAAGTGTGACTCCTACTCCCATTCAAGCTCAGCTAAGTGGTCATAAAGTGGTACCTTCAAAAATAAAAATGGAAACCCAACACATTCATGAAACCACACCTTCAAGTGGACAACAAACACCATCAGCAATAGGCACTCATAGTGCAGACCTATCAAGTCCACATTCTACAAGTTCAACTTCAAGTGACATGCCAAATCCAGCCTTGGCAAGCTTGAGAAGACAAAAGATCATAAGTATAAGAGATATTTATGTGAAAAATGAAGGTGATAATAGTGTAGGTCTCAATTCTCTTTTTACATTATATTCACATGTGAACAATCCTATTCATTTTGAAGATGCAATTAAAGATAAAAAAAATGGATAAATGCAATGAATGAATAAATAGATGTTATAGAAAAGAATGAAACATGGGAGTTAGTAAGCCTTACACAAGGAAAAGATGTCATAGGTGTAAAGTGGGTTTATAAGACCAAAAGTAATGTAGAAGGAAGGATTGAAAGGCACAAAATAAGATTGCTTACCAAGGGATACAAATAGCAGCTTGAAAGAGACTATGATGAAATCTATGCTCTAGTTGCAAGAATGGAGACTGTAAGGTCAGTCTTAGCAATAGTAGTCCAACATAAGTGGAAGGTATATCAAATGGATGTACAATCAACCTCCTTAAATGGATTATTGAAAGAGAAAGTTTATGTCAAGTAGCCACCTAGATATGAGGTATAAGGGAAAGAAGGGAAAGTTTATAGGCTGAAAAAGGCTCTTTATAGTTTGAAGCAACCACCACAGGCATGGTACAAAAAAATTGACACATATTTTTTGAGCAATTGATTTAGTAAAATTGATGGTGAGCCCACTCTCTATATCAAAACAAGTGATGGTAAGATTTTAATTGTTGTTTGTAAATGGATGATTTAATATTCATGGGAATAATGATATCCTCATTGTTGATTTCAAAGAAACAAATAAAAATGAGTATGAGATGATAGATTTAGGGTTGTTAAGATAGTTTCTAGGCATATAAGTGTAGCAAAGGAAGAATGTCATTTTTATTTGTCAATCAAAGTATGCAAATGATATCTTAAAGAAGTTTAAAATGCAAAACAAAAATCTTGCTCTAGCACCAACAACCATAGGTTTGGAATTGAGTAAGGATGATTGTACAAACAATGTCAACCCAACCCTATCTCAAATATGAATTAAACACAAATATTTATCTCATATTTTCTCCCACATTAGAAAAGCTTTCAAATTAAATGTAATTAAAATGCTTTTTTATTTCCCTCCTTGTTGGGATTATATGTAGCTTTTAGGTAGTCATTTTGTAGATAGATGAATGTATGAAAAAGGTAGGGAAACCAATATTTGGTTGTAGCAACAACTTGGATAGCTATAATAGGGAAAAAAGAAGAAAACCAAAAGTATAATATCTTTTGAAAAAATCAGGAAAAATTTGTGAAAAGTCAGGAAAAAATCAGATTTAAAAAAAAACATAAAAAACTGTAGAACAAGAGATTATAAAAACTATTTTTTAAAAAATTGAAAGGCATTTCCATAGCATAGAGATATAGAGAGCAAAAAAAATAAATAGTTTAACTAATGAATTGTAGAAAATAGACTTTTGTAGTTTATATTTGTATTGCTAATTACATTCAATGCATTGCACATCTTTCAAAAAATCAGGAAAAAGTTGGAAAAAAATCGGATTAAAAAAAAAAACCATAAAAATTTGTAGAACAAGAGAAAAACTTTTTTTTTGAAATTGAAAGGCATTTCCATGGCATAGAGATATATAGAGCAAATAAAATAAAGAGTTTAACTAATGAATTGTAGAAAATAGATTTTTGTAGTTTATATTCGTATTGCTAATTACATTCATTGTATTGCACATCTCTCAAAATCAAAGCATTACTTCACTATTGCATAACTAATAACTAGATGCTAATAGATGACAAAATTTCAATTACAATATAGTTTTTTTACAAAGTCAACCTATGCAGCTATGCAATTACTTCACATTGCATAACTACTAACTAGGAGTAGTTGCCAATTGCATTACCTTGTCATGGAATTCCATGAGACCACATTTCTTTCAAGCACTTTTTCTAACAATTCACTACCTTGTCTATGCTACGACATTTTTCATACACGTCTACCAAACCATTTTATCAAACAGTTCACTGCCTTGCTGCTATGACTAAAATCCTAAAACAAGTGCTTTCGAACAAGCTATGGATGCTTGGAAAAAAATCTATCAAAGCATATAGTAAGCAATAGCATAGAAAAAGTAGTTACCTATTTGAAAAATGCCTCAAAGAAATGTGGTCTCATGGTGATGGAATCCCTTGATGAATTCCTGTGGTGATGCATTGTCATGGAATTCCATCACCATGAGAACACATTTATTTGAGGCATCTTTTCAAACAATTCACTGCCTTATCTATGGTACAATATTTCTCATACATATCTACCAAAGCATTTTATCAAACAGTTCACTGCCTTGCTGCTATGGCTAAAAGCCTAAAAAAGGTGCTTTTGAACAAGCTATGGATGCTTAGAAAAAGTCTATCAAAGCATAATAGTAAGCAATAGGATAGACAAGATACTGAACTGTTCAAGAAAATGCCTCAAAGAAATGTGGTCTCATGGTTATCACCATGGGTTATTAATATCAAACAAAAAGGTATACAATGTTTCTATAGATAAAATCATGTCTATAGTCTATAGATATGTGCAAGTGACCTTCATCGATGCCTCTAAAAATTAAAAAAAACAACAGACAGTAAGTTTCATATGTAAACAACAACCTAGTATTTAAACATAAAAAGCATATTCCTCTAAAGTCTATAAACAATACAATTGAAGATTTTATTCATCATTTGGGGGTGCAGCCCTCCTTCTAGCACCAAATTGTAGATGGTGAAATCTGCATCTTCTCAAAACAAACAACACACATTAGCATAGTTAGTTTAAAACAAAGCAAATAACATCATCTCTATGGAATAATAAATCATTTTAATCATGCAATAAAATGAAACAATGGAAACCAAATAAAAGCATATAAGAACATGAAATTAATCCTATCCCATAGTGGATTGGTGCTATTGTTGAAAATAGCCCTTTCCCAATCCTTGCTTAAGCTAAATGATATGATGCTATGAAGATGGTGGAGTGATGATGAGCAAAATCAGTTCTCCTAAAGAGAGTGACTTTACATGAGTGATTGTGGAGCAAGTTGTGGAGGATTTGATCAAGGATGAAGCCTCTATTTGTAGATTCTCAAATGCTAAGAGTGCCAAACATGGAGGATGTGGGAGGAAATATTTGGCCAATAGGAAGAGACCACTTGTCAAGTTGTGATAGGCTTGAGGATGTGCAAGATTTGGGAAATGTGCCAAAGAGGGGGAAATTTCAAATTCAAATTGTGAAATAAACATTGAGTTTGACTTGTGGAAGGAACATGTAAGAGCCATGTAAGAGCTCATAAATGACTTGTTGGATGTACATGTCCACTTGTTTTTGAATTGAAACTTGAGGGAATATTCCCCATAAATGCCATGTTGAGTGAAAATGATGATTTTAATAAATCAATAGATTGATTTATTTGTGCAAGTGGCATAATCTAGAGAATGCAAGTGGTTAGGATTAGTATTTGATCATTGTTAGGTTAGCTTAATGATGATTAGGTGAGTTTGACCTTTTTGACTTAGATATTTGATTTATTTAAATCAGAGAAGGAGAAATATGAATTTTGAGACTTAATTAAATAAAATCTTGGTTTATTTAATTAAATGGATGATGCAAGATAAAGGTTGAATGATTTATGAGAGATGAAATGTTATTATTTGATTAAACCATTGGATTGACCTGTATGCATATTTTGCATGTCTACATTTTTCCCCTCTTTGAAGCAATGTACTTAATGCGTTGGTTCAAAGAATAAACTTGCTGCAATAGAAATTCAAAAAAATTCTGATTTTTCGGATGCCCCAAGGGAAAGAAGCACACTAGTACATTGCCCCCTCGAGAGATTGACCAAAAAGATTCGATTTGATGGTCGATCTCACGATAAAGAGGTTCAAGATGGATGGTTATGGATGATGATGCAAATGAGATGATTTTAAGATGCTCAGAATAACAAATCTATATTATCCTAAACAACTTAAATGATGATATGATGCGATGATGGATGAGATGGCTGAGGTGATATGCTATGATTATGCAAATGTATGATTTATGTAGATGCTTAGACTAACAAATCTATATTATGATGATGATGCAAATGCAATGCATGTGAAATGATCGATGTTTCCTATTATGTATGATATAAATGATATGTGGAATGCTAACAATTTGTAGATGCAAGATGGATGCATGATGGATGTATTGGTGATGATGATGTTAGTGCAGAAATGAGATGATGACAAGAGGATCCCACAAGTACATGATCTGATGATACTTTATTAGAGATGATGATGATGATGATAGATGATGTTGATTTGGTTATCAAGGATTGGGATTTTAAAAGGGCTACTTACCTTATGTTTGATAACACAGGTAGGTATGATGCATCAAGGTATAAAGAACCAGGATGACATTGTGCCTAGTGTGATAGACTTTGAATCGACAAGCAGATAGGAATATTCTTATTCACACTTGACATACAGAAACCTTGCTAGGGCATACCTAACCAAGCAAGTATTTGCCAAGTTATTTTACAAGAACATCCAACAAGCACAATAGACAAAAGATAATGATCGTTGCCCCATTCCTATCTCTCTAAATCCTTCATTCGGATATCATCGAAAGGTCCTTGGAATGAGCACAATAAGATAAATAAAAAGAAAAGATCAAGTACAAAACCAAGCCAATGTTCTTCATATCTCTAGCCAAAGGGATGTTGTTTTGATAGGATAAGAATCCAAAGTGATATCCAAAATGATGCCCATTTTCGGAATGATATATCCTAGGAAATGCATTGTAAAGGATAATGATGGTTTGATAAGTTGATTGATAGGATGTTGTTACAAAGTTGATTGACATGTTTGAAAATGATCAAGAGTTTGATTTTGCATTTAACGGTTTGATGCTTCGATTTTGATTTTACGATTGAAGTTTTCTTTTGCTGATTGTTGTGATTATTTCGGTTTGTATTGCCAAAGGGTGAAGGTGATGATCAGTTTATTATGGATGATTGATTATTGCATGTGAAAGCGAGATGAAGCGGATGGATTTTTTTTCAAATATTTGGATGTTTTTGACATTTTGAAATGTTTTGAGGCTATTTTTGGTATTTTTGGATTTTTCAAATGTTTTGATATTTTAAATTTTGCGATGTTTTTTGGATTTTGTGTTTTTTGAATGCTTTTCAAATGTTTTTGGATTTTGTGTCTTGGGGGCTGATCAAAGATTAGCCTTGCCTATGTTTAAGCTTAGAGACGACATAGTTCGGCTGACAACTTAACCGATTTACAGATGAAGATATACATGATGAGATGTCAATTTATTATGACAGACTCCTAAATGACTGACCTAAATGTATTGGGGGATGATCAAAGATCAACCTTGCCTACGTTCAAGCTCAGAGATGACGTAGTTCGACAAGACGACCCTATTTTTTGGCTTTTTCAATGACTTTTTGGCCTGTTTTTGGATTTTGATATGTTTTGAATGTTTTTGGATATTCTGATGTTTTGATGTTTTTGGATTTTCTGATGTTTTGATGTTTTTGGATTTTCTGATGTTTTGATGTTTTTTGAATTTTCTTATTTTCTAATGTTTTTGAATTTTCTGGTTTTCTAATTTTTTTGGATTTTCTGATTTTGAGGACTTTAAGACCATACACGAATCCGCTCCAATGAGAACATGCCCCCAATGTGCTGTAATAGACTACTTCGATAAAGGTAGGACAAACTGACCTTGAGGATGGGCCAAGTAGTACTAGGAGGGATCATGATACAAACACAAGACCAAGCTATGGTGCGAATAGGAGTGGATGTGTGATGGATGGAGACCTGAATGCGATGGATGATGGAAGTGAAATGGATGGATGATTTAGATCAAGCCATAAGGATCCTGGTGGATGGAAAGTGCTTATTTACACAAGGCGCCTATTTTCCAGGTTTTCACCAAGGTACTTGCCCAAAGTGCCACCAACATGGTTTTCACCAGAGGATGATTTTTTTGATCCTTTTTCTAATTTTTTTCAATTTTTTGCTTTTTTTTTATTTTCGTGTTGTCACCAAGATGCCTTTTTACTAGGTTTTCACTGAAGTAACCATTTTTTTTAGGACTTTTTCCTAATTTTTTGGATTTTGGTTATATACCTTGAAAGAATTAGGCATAAATTTTTTTGAGATGGGAGCTATTTATTGGCTCCTGCAGAGGTTCCCCTTTGGGTGTTGATAGCTGATATGCCCTTGATTTATAACTTGCTGTTATGATGAAAGGTCCTAACCAATTAGGTTCAAACTTGCCTTTGCTGCTAGGGTTTGGGACATTATTCTGATTTTCTTTTAAGACCAATTCTCTGACTTGGAAAGTCCTGCTTCTGATCCTCTTGTTGTAGCTCTATTTGAGTATATTATGATAGAATTGTAAGTGATTCAAAGCATCGATCCTTCTCTCATCTAGTAGCTCCAGATCGTTTAATCTTGACACTCGGTAGTCTTCATTAGTGATGAGGTTTCGCAATGATATTCTGAGGGATGGGAGCTTGATCTCAATGGGGAGTACGACTTCTGATGTATAGACCAAGGAGAATGGGGTGGAACCAGTGGGTGTGTAGATGTTGGTTCGATAAGCCTAGAGGGCAGGATTAAGCTGCAAGTGCCAGTCATGACCTGCATCATTGACTGTTTTCTTAAGAATTTTGAGGATGGTTTTGTTTGTGGCTTCTATTTGGCCATTTCCTTAGGGATAGTATAGGGTGGAGAAGCGATGCTGTATTTTGAATTTCTCGCACAAGTCATGAACCTCCTAGTTTTTGAATGGTGTCCCATTATCTGAGATAATGGCTTATGGGACACCATAACGACATATGAGATAGTTCAAGATGAATTTTGAGATTTTCTTCCTAGTGATGTATGTCATGCGTATGGCTTCCACCCATTTTTTGAAGTACTCAGTTACAGTTATGATGAATTTATGGCCATTGGATGAGGTGGGTGTGATTTTCCCAATGAGGTTGAGTCCCCACTGCGAAAAAGGATAGGTGTGACGATTGGGTGAAGCTCTTGAGCTGGAGCATGGATGAGGTCCTGTGTTGTTGACATTGTAAACACCTTTTAGCATGATCATGTGCTTCTCTTTCCATCGTGGGCTAATAATACCCCATCCTCAATAGTTTCTTGGCGATGGTCATTCCACTTGAGTGTGAGCCACAAATACTATTATGAACCTCAGTTAGAGTGGTTAATGCCTCCTTAGCATTTAAACAACATAGCAAGGTACCTTCTATGCTTCTACGATATAAGGTATCACCTAGGATGACAAATCTGGATGCCTTTTTGATAAAGGTTCATTTTAGGCTCGATGGTAGGTCAGTGGGTATGACTCCTATGTGAAGATATGTGTAGATGTCATGGTACCAAGGATCACCAGGACCAATGATTTCACACACATATTCTAATTTTGGTACCTCAAATGTGGGAATGAGAAGCTGCTCAATCATAAATTCATATTTCGGCACATTATGAGGGATGTCTAGTAGAGACCCAATTGTAGCCATGGCATCTACTGCTCTATTGTTGGTTCTTGGAATATACTCAAATGTTATGTCAATGAAGGATTCCTTTAGAGTCTCCACCAATTTCTTGTATGGAGTAAGCTTATCATCCTTAGTCTGATATTCAATATTGACTTGATTTATGATCAACTGAGAGTCTCTGTAGACTTTGAGGGTTATGATATTCCATTGCATTGCTATCCTAAGACCTATAGTCAAAGCCTCATATTCTGCGATGTTGTTAGTACAAGGAAATGCTAGTTTGTATGACCTTGGTATGCAGTCTCCCTGTGGGGTGATGGAGAAGACACAAGCTCCTAATCCATGCTATGTATATGAGCTGTCGAAGTATAATTTCCAGTGATCAGCTACATTGAGGTTAAAGATGGACTCATTTAGAAACTCTGAGACAAGAGGATTGTCAGAATAAATGGGTGCTTCTGCTAATTGATCTGCAATAACCTATCCCTTAATGGCTTTCCTCTCCACATACTCGATGTTGTACTCTAATAATATCATTACCCATTTTTCCATTCTACCAGTGAGCATTGCCTTTGATAGGAGATACTTGAGGGGATTAATTTTTGCAATGAGCTTTATCTTGTGTGACAACATGTAATGTCTAAATTTTTGGGATGCAAACACTACAACGAGACAAGCCTTCTTGATAAATGAGTAATTTAGTTTGTGACCGACCATTATCCTACTAATATAGTAGATAGCCCTCTCTATTCCATTTTCATCATGTTGGGCTAGGAGAGCTCCTAGAGCTACTATTGTTGCTGATACATATAAGATTAATGGCTTTCGTGGGATAGGTGGCATTAAAACTAGTGGTGTCAGTAGATATTCCTTGATCTTGTTGAATGCCTCTTCACATTTTGCATCCCATTTATACGCTACCCCCTTGTGGAGTAGGTGAGAATATGGATTCTACTTGTCTACTAGTTGTGCTATAAATCATTAGATGGATTGAAGTCAGCCTTGGAGGCCTCTCAATTGTTTTAATGTCTTTGATGCTTCCATCTTGAGGATTTCCTTCACTTTTGTTGGATCCACCTCAATACCCCTCATGGAGACTATGTATCCTAGCAATTTACATGATTGTACACTGAAGATGCACTTCTTGGGATTTAGTCTGACTTTGTATTCCTCCAGTCTATGAAAGATAGCACTTAGGGTTGCTATATGATCTTGTCTCTTTCTTGACATAGATAGAATATCATCGACATAGTCTTCAACTATTTTGTGGATCATGTCATGGAATATTAATGTCATGGCCCTTTGATAGGTTGCTCCTGCATTCTTTAGGCCGAATGGCATCATGTTCCAGCAGTAGTTCCCCCATGGACAAGTAAAATCCATCTTATGTTGATCTTCTTTTGCTATCATGATTTGGTTATATCCTGAAAATCTGTCCATTAGTGATAGCATCTCATGCCTTGCTGTCATGTCTACTATCATGTCGATATTGGGAAGTGGGAAATCATCCTTGGGACATTCTTTGTTCAAATCTCTAAAATCCGTACAAATTATGATGGCTCTGTTAGGTTTTGAAACAGGTACCAAATTTGACACCCATTCTAGATAATCAATTGGTCAGATAAATCTTGCATCTAATACTTTTTGAGCTCCATTTTGACTAATAGAGCAATTTGAGGATGCATTTTTTCATATTTTTCATCTGACATGTTTTTCATCTAGATACACTGCTAAGTGATGAACCATAGTCTCTAGATGAAGTCTTGGCATGTCAGCGTAACTCCATGCAAAGTTTATTTTCCTTTCCTTTATAAATGTTGCTAGGAGTTCTTGTTCTTCTGATAATAATGATTCCACATAGAATGTGATATGTGGGGCCTCCTCAATTCCTATGTTGACTGGATTGCATTTTTTAGCCAAGACTGCTGACTTCTCCTGGTGAAGAGATCTTAGAGGAAGATTGAATCCTTCATCCTCGGGTGCCTTAGAGAGGTTTTCATCATTGGATGCATCCTTTCCTTTTACTATTTTCATGTTAGAGAGTGCCATAGTGTGGTTTTCACTCAAGGACTTGGATATGATTCTTAGTTTCTCACTTTTGCGACTGAAGGATTCAATCATTTCCCCATAATAGGTGTGTGTGTGTCCAAATCCATTATAAATCCTACCTTGTGATCTCCATCTGGAATGTTATCCCTCAATCCCATGAATTCTAAGAGCGCTTCACCATTTTTGAATGTATCAAGAACTAGTGGTCCTCATTGGTCATAGTCGATCAATTGGGGGTAGACTAAATGAATCTCATGATTTTGAATATCTGGTTCAAAGGATATGGTACTAATCATACACAGGGTGGTATCTTCAAATAGCCTAGGTAGATTGGATAAGGTATCTTCGTCATCGCTACTAATATAGGGTTTAGTTATAAAATTATGTGTGTCTCTACCTGTGACTATTGGTGAGTGTACTTGTACTAGTACTAGCTGAGGAGAAATATTAGCAACTCTAACTGGAGGACTTTGGCTACATATGGTTATTCTCAGAGTGGCACATCCAAGACCAATATTTGTTATGGGTCGCATCTCCGGCATGACAGGTATTATGATCCCATTGTCATTTTGTCCCAGTCTTTGATTTCAATCATAGCCCATTGCAAGCATCATGTGTAGGCCTTTGCTTCTTTCATCCATTGGTAAATTAGCTATTGGTCTTTCATCTTGATACAACATCTAAGATGGATCTGCTTCAATGACCTCATGACCAAGGTCTCCCCATCTTGTGAATTCAGGATAATCCTTAGGATATGTTTGTGATGTGGAAGCTTGATTTTCTTGTGGGCGTCCTCGTGATCTAGGAGATTGTGGGAACTCTCCTATCACAAAAGCATTGTTAGGGAGCCTGTAACTTCCACAACCATCCTCCTGGATGATGAGCTTGATGTCGGATATGGTGGGAATGGTGGGTATCTCTATCACAGAAGTGGACGCGAGAGTGGTGGGATCGATGTATTGTGTGGATGGTCCCTCATCATTTTTTGGCACTTGGGGAATTTGGTAATACTTGGCTTCAAGATTCTTGCGATATGAAAAAAACTCAGGATCTCCATGGACGGTAACCTCTTGTCCATTATGTGTGAATTTCACACATTGGTGTAAGGTTGATGCTTCAACTTTCATCGCATGAATCCATGGGCATCCTAGGAGGATATTGTATGGAAATTCAAGGTCCAAGACCTGACATGTGGTTTCCATGAGTGTTGGCCCTACTTAGATAGGGAGCTTAATTGTGCCCTGAGACACTCTTTCTTGGTCATCATATGCTCTGATTGTGATGCCCTTGCCTTTTTCAATGGAATCTTCTAATATTTTCAATTGCTTGATGAGGCTAAGAGAATAGATGTTCAAACCTGCACCTCCATCCACCAAGACCCTTTTGATTTTTCTTTTGTTTACAATGGCTTCCAAGTGAAGTGCGTGGTTGTGAGATGGTTGGGCAGGGAAATCTTGGTCAAAAAATGTAAGGAGATTAGGTGTTATGATATTTGTGACCATAGCTTGGAATTGCTCCACATCAAGATCTACAGGGATAGTGGATGAGGCTAATGCTTCCTCAAGGATCTTTTTATGCGCTAGTGAGATTTTTAACAACTCCATGATGGAAATGTGTGCTGGCATTATTTTGAGTTGGTCTAACACATTGTAGCTTTACAGAATGACACTTGATGTAGGGACTCTATTTGGTTGGGATGATCCTACAATGGTGACTTTGTCGCCTCTTGTGGTGACTCCACAATCTTCGACATGGGCGCCCTTGATGGTGATGACCATGCAGTCTTCATTTAGGGAGGCAATGACTGTTTCATACACGTGATTTACACTACCCTTTCCTTTATCATTTCTATTTCCTTTGTTTCCATGATTCGACATCAGATTCGTGTAGATTTTAAGGTCCTGATTTCCTGTAGGTTGTTCCACGTTTATGATTTTCTTGTCAATGAGATTTTGGATGATGTTTTTGAGTCTCATGCAATTGTTTGTGGTGTGACCTTTTATTTTTGTGAAATTTGCAAAGTTGATTCTTGTTGTACCAAGGGGGTTTGACATCGGGTTCTTGGTAATTTTTGAATGTAGGAGGCTGGATGAGTTTTTTGGCAATCAACTTTTTCATTATGTCCTCCAATGGTTCCCCCAAAATGGCGTATTTACATTTTGGATAAGTTTTGCATTGGGGTCCGGTCCTCTTTAGTCATTGAGGTTATTGATGGTGGGATTATTGGGTTGGTATGTTGTGTGATGAGTGTTTTGGTGTTGTGGTTGGATTTGCGATGCAGGTATATTTTGGCATGGACCACTAATGACCACCTTGGCATCGACGACACCATCATTAGTGATGTTCTTATTTCTGGCCCATGTATGATGTTTATCATTGTAATTAGATGATGGGTAGTTGTTTTGCGGTTCATGATATGACATTGATTCGGTGGATTGGGTCACAAGGGCTCTTTCGATGCTAAGTGCTTTGGAGATTAATTTCTCATATGTGGTGATTCCCTAAACCTTAAGATGAAATGACAGGAAACTTTCAAGGTTGGCTATGATCGTGTAGACTTGTTGTTCTTCTGGCATGGTCCACTTGCTCCAATTGGCCTTAGATCACCATTGTTGAAGGAATGAAGCAAAAGATTCATTCTTTCCTTATTTTAGAGCATATAATTCTTTAAGACTGACATCCATTATGATGTTACATGCGTAGTTCCTGATGAATTCATCTCTGATTTCTTGGAATGTTCTAATGCTTGAAGGTAAGCGGGAAAACTATTCTATAGCAGGAGCTACCAAGCTCCTAGGGAATAGTTGCATCAGATAAATATCGTCATATGCGACCTCCATACAATGTACTTAGAATTACCTGATGTGATCTTCAGGGTTTCCCATCCCTCGATACTTGTCAAATTTGGGGATTTCAAATCCTTTAGGGAATGGTTTCATGTCTAGGCTCCTATCAAACGGATAGGGAAACAAGTCACTTTGCATTTTGGTTATCCACCCCGATTGAAGGTCGAGCACTTGTTGTGAGAGAAACTTGAGTTGTGTCGTCACATCATTCTGGGGATCAGGGGGTGGGATGAAAGTGTTTTGGGGTGTTTGAATTGTTGGTTGGATGGATGGGTTGGTCGGTGTGTTGTTTGATGGTATTTGCATGTTCTATCGAGCGAAGTAGGCTTCTACTTGCTTTTGTATGAATAATGCCTATTGTTGATCATGTTGTTATTGTGCTAGGATTTGTGCTTGTTGTTGCACTTGTTGCTGCTCCAACAATGCTTGTTGTTGGGCTTGTTGTTGTGCTTGTTGTTGTTCCAAAAATGCTTGTTTTTGGGCCACCAATTCTATTGCTTCTTGTTGCTCTTGGTATTGCCTCAATGCTTGTTGATATTCCTACAATTGTTCTGCTTGTGCAAGAAGTTATGCTTGTGCTTTTGCTTTTTGTGCTTGATATTGATATTGCGCTTGAGCTTGGGCTTGCACTTGTGTGGCTTGTTTCTGTAATAAAAGTTGTGCTTGAGTGAATCTTTGTGCTTGCAATTCTTGTGCAACTTGGGCAGATTGTTGTTGTTGTTGCAATAAAGCTTGGGCTTGTTGTGCTTGTTGCGCTTGTAATGCAGCTTGTGTAGCTTTGGCAACTTGCGTAGCTTGAGCATCTTGTTGCACGACTTTTTGTTTCTACACTTGTTGGTATCCTCTTTGAAAAGTGGCTTGTAATGCCATGCCGAATTGGTTTGATGTGGTGAACGTTGGTGGTGGTGGAGGTGGTGGTAGATTTGGAATGGTGGTAGATGATGATGTTATGTTGATATTTTGCATGTTGGATAATGGTATTGATGTGATTGGTTCTTTTGAGACTATGCTTTGTGATGTTAAGGGTGTGTTTGATGGTGTTGCCCTTGCTTGTGTATTTATCATTTGTTGTTGCAATATCAATGATAAATTTTGAGCATTTGGTGTGATGCTTTGATTGATGGTTGGGATAGAAATTTGATTGATACTTGGTAGGGGAGGCAACCCCAAACCAAGAAGTAGTGTGGATGATAATGGCAATGGTGGGATAGGTGGAAATTTAAGGGGCGTCAGTTGTTGTGTGGTGTCGAATATGCCCCCTGGTCCAAACATATCTCCCTCTTCTTGTGAGTTTGTGAGAAGAGGTGTTTGTGGTGCTCTATGGAAAATTGTTGATGATGGGTCATAGTGTAAGGTGAGAGGAACATTTTTGTGCAATGGATTTTGGGGGATGTTTTGTTCTAATGTGGTGTTTGCATCCAAGTTTTGATTATTAACAAGGGGATGTGATTGAAGAGCATTGAGAAATGTGTTTCCCTTGTTAACGTTGGGTTGGGTTGGAGAAAATGATGTTATGATTTGTGGGATATTCTCTATGACGTTTTGAGATGGGAGCGTAGATGAAATGGGGATGGTGGATGAGATTGGTGGAAAAGATGTCTCTACTATAGTTCTCACATCAAAATCTGAAGGCAAGTTGGCCCCTTGTTTTGCTAGTTCAAGCATGTACAACGAAGGGTTAAGTCTCATCATGATGTTGATGATTCTATGGTTGTCTGGATTTTGGAGCATTTCAGCTAGTTCTTCGTGAGACATTCCAAAGGTAAGATCCTCTCCTTGGGTTTCCTCTTGTGGGTTTTGCGATGATGTTGGAAGGCTAATTGTGAGATTTCCATCCCCAATGGGGTTCATTTCAGGAGTGGTTTGGCTAAGATCACTTGAAGCGGGTGTTTCTTTGTTGGCTTCTATACTCTTCTTGTATTGAGATCTAGTTAGAACCATAAAATGAGGATCAATCTTCGAGAATATGGGAGATGAATCTCTTGATTATTTGGATTAATCTCTATTTTATGTCCCAAAGTGAAAGTTTTAGGATGCTTTTTGGGGATCAATGGTGATCGTATGATGATGAATGATATGAATGTTTTGGCTTTTCATAAATCTTGAATGAGACACTAGGCTTTAGGACTTGGATTTGATTGGATTTTGGATTTGGGATTTTGTCCTTGACTTTGATTTTGACTTTGTTTTGATTTTGAACAAAAGGACCCTAAGATGTTTGATGATGATCTAAGGGATGTATTTGTTCAAAGAATGACTATTTGAATATGTGTGAGGAGAAGGATGCATCTACCCACACCTATTCAAACAAGATGGTAGCTTTTGCTAAACATATGGAGAAGGATTCATCTACATATGCTAAGCTAGGCAAGATGATTTGGATAACTTTGACTAAGGATATGCAAAAGGATGCATTTACACATTCCTAGCCAAAGGTGATTTTGGTAATGTTTTCAAGGATATAGTCTCAATGTTTTGGATGATTTTTTTATTTTTTTGCCACAAAGCCTAGTATCAAAGATGATTTGCAAAATGGATTTGAGTTTGATGTTTTGAAGGATGGACAAAAAGGATTTTGATTTGATTTGATCCCTAGATGAACCTAAAAAAACCACTTTGTTTGCCTAGATCTAGGTATTGAAGAGGATGCAAATGCTTCCTAAAGACATTTGTAACCAAGGGTTGATTTCTTTTGAACATTCATTTTCAATGATTTTTTTCTTTGGGAATTGTGAGTCTTCAACACATATGAAAGTTCATTTTGTTAGGCTTTGCTTAATGTCTTTATTTTACCAAAAACACTCTCTTTGATTAAAGTTTCAAACTAAGATGTCCAATGTCTTAATTTCTTCAAACCCCACAAGATATGTTATGTGGAAATTTGATGAACTTAAGACAAGGGTTTTTCTATTGTTTACTCAAGGAGACGAATCGAGATGTAACCCAATGTTTAGAAACCTCTAAGGACATGAGTCCCAAGGGAAAGCAATAACATATGGATTGAGTCAATGATATTTGTCTCCAAGAGGGTTTGAAATTTGGATGATATTAAGTGTTTGTTTTTTATTTATTTTCAATCAAGCAATGTATTTTCAAATTGACTCACAAGCAATGCAACATCCTAGCTTAATGGGTACATTTTCTCAGTGGGCTTGCCTCATGCCCTTCGTAGAAGAGATGATTTTACATTCAACCAAGGATAAAATATAAAGGTATATTAAAAATGAAGTCTTAACCTCTATATTTCAACCAAGATCAAACATGGCAAGTAACTTCTTGGAATCTAAGTTCCAATGCACCACTTTGATAAACTCGCTCAATGGATCAATAGGCCACTACAAAACAAGGGTTCTAGTTCAAACTTTCCATTTGTAGGAGTTGACCAATGTGGCAAGAGTCCCCTTTCGGATCCATCTTGTTGGAGTCAACTGTGTGATATTGGCATTTCTTCCAATACCCACATTTATATCCTAGTTGGAAATACTCTCGGGTTCAGAGTGTTACTGGTTGAGTCATTCCCTTGGGTGAGTACTTTTTACCCAAGACAGGCCCTCTAGGATAAACAAAAGCAAGCAAAGACAAAATCCGTAACTCGATCAATCTTTGATGACTCAAAGGAAGAGAATATATGCGATGATGCTCTACTCACACTTGTACAAGATGTTCAATTTTAAACCCAAATCAAAATGTGTATGGGCAATTGTTTACACAACTTAATGTCACCAAAAGCCTTTTGATTCTCAAGATCACCGTGAGGTGCGAGAGAAGCACATACATCTTTTGATGATATTACTTTGTGTAAATAATTACAAAACAATAAAAGAACACCTTCATTTTATCCTTCAAAGCAATGGTTTGATTCATTTTAAGCACCAAAGGAAAGATGAAGATTGCTTGTCCAATTTTAGCCCAAATTGAAATCTACTAGGTGTTTAAATTATAATTTTAACCCTTTGCAAATGAAAAATCAAAGTGTTCTTTTTAGACCCAATCGAAAGTTAGTGTTCTAAAAACAAAAGATAACAATTTCATGAAAAGTGTTTAAGAAAACACTAGACCGTTTAAAAAAACACTTTGACTTTTTCAAAATATCCTCCTTTCATTTTCCTTTGCTAGCCTTGTCTTCCTTGCTTTCCTTCATTTGTACCTTTGTTTGCTTTTGTACCTATAAACAAACAACAAAAAATAAAAATAAAAATAATTATGTGAGAATCCAATTTATTTTGATTTAACTTCAAACAGTAACATTATCCTAAGTGATGAGAATAAAAGGAAGGTTTATAAGTTAGTCATTTAATGATCCTATTTGAGAAGGCATCATACTTGTTTAAAATTTTCTCCCTCCCTTATCATAATTTACATCACTAAGGGTATCGATTTTAATAAATCTATCACAAAGAATACACCTTTTGAAAGCGTCATCCTAAGTTCAAATGTTTACTATTTCGAAGTAACCATAATGATGACTCAATTTATAACTCAAGGCTGAGAAACTAAAAAAAAAAAAAGTCAACTTTTAAAGAATAAATAGGTACTATGGTTGTGGCACATTTCAAAATGTAATGACATAGACATTAAGTTTAAATCAACTTAGGCATTAATCTGATCAAATATGGTGCAAAAAATAAGCTATAATTTTGTCTTTATTGATAAGGTTTCCAACTCACCTAACCCACACCTTCCTTGCATAGTCATCATAAAAAATATTTGAACAACTCACCCCTTCCATTATTTGGCACTGCTAAAACCTATTCATTTTGGTGTCTGTACATATCATCAAACCATTTATCAATTAAGTTTATGTTTCCACCATAGCCCAATATAAAAATGACTCTCGAACAATAATAAATGAAATTAGAGAGTACAAAGCTACGCAATAGTGGTATTTAGATGAACAAACACACTTTAAAGAAAATTTAAAGGTCAAACACAAGTGGTAGGCATGGACGTGAAAAGAAAAACTCTCAAACAAGGCATTTGGCAAATGAGTAATCGCACCAAAGACTTTTGACAATAATCATACATGTTTATTAGTATCTTCTCCGCATTTTCCTCAATCCTTAGAAACAAAATATTCTAAAAGATTACCTGGCCACTAACAAACCAGCAGAAATAGCGACAACATCAGTAGCAGTTAAAGCAATCTAAAAACAAATTTGTGGCAATAATCTGGCGCGAAGACAAGGCATGTAAAATTTTGGACAGAATATCTCAAAGAATCATTGACTTATGATATCGTCTTAAATGTGGTGTGTGACAACATAAGCTTCACAAGAATTAATTTGCTGCAAAAGATGTGAGAAACCTTCAGTACATTTTTATCATTTTCAAACATAATCAAAGAACAAAGGATAGACTTGTGTAGGAGTGCGCAGCCATAAATAAAGTACCAACTGCCTCAGGCTTGTCAGGTAGTGAAATCTTCTCTACAGACATAACTACAGAGATATCTAAAATTCAAATCCATTTTTTAGAGAAATGAATGTAGTTGGTGGGTGAATAAAGATAGCGACAAAATCATTCAAAGGCTCCAGCAAACTTAAAAAAAAAACTTAATACTTTCAAACTTGCATGCGAGCTTTAGGAAGCAGAAAAGAAAAGAAAATAAAACAATGCATGTGCAAGGACTATTAGTCGTAGAAATCGGATTTGGGGGTCTTCCTTTCAGAATCTAAAGATACTGGGGATATCTCATCGCATTACTTATATTCATTGTTGCTGGGATATTTCTTGTATTCCTTGTAGCTAGGAGTTGAAAATAATAACAATGCCATTTATAAGGGTGTTCAAAAATGTTTAAAGACAGGACAACTTCATAAATGAGCACACCTAACACTAGACGCGCATTCACACAAGATTCCTCTGCGGATTTACAAGAGACTACTGTGCAGCATATGTGACAGTGAGATACGGACAGGAGGAATGGCTTTTTAATTTAAAATGATTGAAATTTTTTGGGATGACTGAAGTCAACAAATGAGCTAGTAGTATTTATCATCGAATGCTCACACTAGTCAAATAAAGAAAGGATGTGTTTTCATCTATAGCCAAGCTTATTTAAAGATTCCTCAAGCTAATACAATTGGTAAGGATGTGCCTATGTTGCAACAAATGGTAGGAAATGAAGAGTAGCATATGAAGCATATTAAAAGCGCAGACATGAAGTATCAACATAATGCATACTTAGTACGTAGAAAAGATGTCTCCACAAGAAAACAAACTGTAAGAGAAATCTAGTTACTATGAAAAAGATCTTTTGAGATGGCGATATATTTCAAAACAAATAGATTTATAGCTGCCAAGTCAAAATTATAGTCTCAAACAACTCGAATATGTTATCACCATGGGTTATTAATATCAAACAAAAAGGTATACTATGTTTCTAGAGATAAAATCATGTCTATAGTCTATAGATATGTGCAAGTGACCTTCATCGATGCCTCTAAAAATTTAAAAACAACAGACAATAAGTTTCACATGTAAACAATAGCCTAGTATTTAAACATAAAAGACATATTCCTCTAAAGTCTATAAATAATAGAATCGAAGATTTTATTCATCATTTGGGGGTGCAACCCTCCTTCTAGCGCCAAATTGTAGATGGAAAAATCTGCATTTGCTTAAAAGAAACAACACACATTAGCATAGTTAGTTTAAAACAAAGCAAATAACATCATCTTTATGGAATAATAAATCATGTTAATCATGCAATAAAATGAAACAATGGAAACCAAATAAAAGCATATAAAAACATGAAATTAATCCTATCCCATAGTGGATTGGTGCTATTGTTGAAAATAGCCCTTTCCCAGTCCTTGCTTAAGCTAAATGATATGATGTTATGAAGATGGTGGAGTGATGATGAGCAAAATCAGTTCTCCTGAAGAGAGTGACTTTACATGAGTGATTGTGGAGCAAGTTGTGGAGGATTTGATCAAGGATGAAGCCTCTATTTGTAGATTCTCAAATGTTAAGAGTGTCAAACATGGAGGATGTGGGAGTAAAGATTTGGCCAATAGGAAGAGACCGCTTGTCAAGTTGTGATAGGTTTGAGGATGTGTAAGATTTGGGAAATGTGCCAAAGAGGGGGAAATTTCAAATTCAAATTGTGAAATAAATGTTCACTTTGACTTGTGCAAGGGACATGTAAGAGCCATGTAAGAGCTCATAAATGACTTGTTGGATGTACATGTCCACTTGTTTTTGAATTGAAACTTGAGGGAATATTCCCCATAAATGCCATGTTGAGTGAAAATGATGATTTTAATAAATCAATAAATTGTTTTATTTGTGCAAGTGGCATAATCTAGAAAATGCAAGTGGTTAGGATTAGTATTTGATCATTGTTAGGTTAGCTTAATGATGATTAGGTGAGTTTGACCTTTTTGACTTAGATATTTGATTTATTTAAATCAAAAAAGGAGAAATATGAATTTTGAGACTTAATTAAATAAAATCCTGGTTTATTTAATTAAATGGATGATGCAAGATAAGGTTGAATGATTTATGAGAGATGAAATGTTATTATTTGATTAAACCATTAGATTGACCTGTATGCATATTTTGCGTGTCTACACAAGGCAATGAACTGTTTGAAAAAATGCCTAAAAGAAACTTGGTCTCATGGCATTCCACCACCATGAAACCACATTTCTTTGAGGCATTTTTTCAAATAGCTCACTGTCTTGTCCATGCTAGCACATTTTTCATACATGTCTACCAAAGGATTTTATCAAACAGTTCACTGCCTTGCTGCTATGGCTAAAAGCCTAAAATAGGTGCTTTCAAACAAGCTATGAATGCTTGGAAAAAATCTATCAAAGCATAATAGTAAGCAATAACATAGACAAAGCAATGAATTGTTTGAAAAATTTCCTCAAACAAATATGGTGTCATGGCGATGGAATGTCATGATGAATGCCTGTGGCTATGGATTGTCATGGCATTTCATCACCATGAGACCACATTTCTTTGAGGCATTTTTCAAATAGTTCATTGCCTTATCTATGCTACAAAATTTTTCACACATGTCTACCAAAGTATTTTATCAAACAGTTCACTACCTTGCTGCTATGGGTAAAAGCCTAAAATAGGTGCTTTCAAACAAGCTATGGATGCTTGGAAAAAATCTATCAAAGCATAATAGTAAGCAACAAGCTATGTTCTCATCATTTTTATTTTTTTTTGCTTCAAAATCAGCATGATTCTATTCACTTGTTTTTAGGTTTTAAATGCATTTTTTTTGTGATTTTACACTTTTAAATGGGAAAAAATTGTTAACCAAAAGGTCAAAAAAAATTTCAAAAAATCGGAGAAAAAATAAGATGGTCATTTTAAACAAGTATTCTTGTAAAATAAATATTATAATTATGTGTAAAACTACTAAAGTAGCAATGTATATGTTGTCATGTAAGCACCTTGTAAGCCTGAACAGATGTAACATTTATTTCTTCACCAAATAACATCAAGGATGGCATGTATTTATTACTGATTTAACAACTATAAAGATTAATTGTAAATTTATAATGACATCCTTTTTGTAATAAATTCAAGACTAACTGTAAGCTGTAACACAGCTGTAACATTTATAAAAAAATATAATTCATATTTTTTTTGTTTCAAATAACATATCCTAGCTATCCACTATAGATATATCATTTATAAAATAAGACGGTCATTTTAAACAAGTATTCTTGTAAAAAAATATTATAATTATGTGTAAAACTACTGAAGTAGCAATGTATATGTTGTTATGTAAGCACCCTGTAAGCCTGAATGGATGTAACATTTATTTCTTCACCAAATAACGTCAAGGATGGCATTTATTTATTACTGATTTAACAGCTGTAAAGATTAATTGTAAATTTGTAATGACATCCTTTTTGTAATAAATTCAAGACTCCCTGTAAACTGTAACACAGCTGTAACATTTATTTCTTCACACAAATATAAATTAGGATTGCATTTATTTATTATTGGTTTAACGATTCTTCAACAAATATCAACAAGGATTGCATTTCCAATTTGATCCCAATCCACATCTGCATTGAATTGAATAAAGCATTCCATCACCACCTAAGGCCCTATATAACAACTAGGATTGCATTTACTTATTACTGATTTAAAGTCAGGCCATAACAGAGATGTACCATTTAATTCTTCACCAAATATCAACGAGGATTGCATTTCCAATTTCATCCGTCCACATGTGCATTGAATTGAGTAAAGAATTTCATAACAATTCTGTCAGGCCTTCAAATTTGAGCTTCAGAATCCGGACAAGAGCAGATCAATAAGTTCGTTGTAAATTTGTAAGAGCAATCATATTCAGTAAAGGTTAATTGTAAATTAAATGCAGCAAAGGTTAGTTGTAAATTTGTAAGAGCAATCATATGCGTGGGGCTCTAGCTGTTTCCCGTATGGATGAATAGAAAATGAATAAATTACAACGTTGCGTATTTATTATATTCATCTACACAACAGAAAAGAGCAATCACTCTTATCTATTCATTTAGGAAACATGGCTGACTTTCAGGGGTTTTGCTGCTCCCAGTATGTTTTATTTGTGTAAAGCCAATGCTGCATTTAATTTAGACTAAAAATCTAGTTCGCAGATAGAAGAACATTTACAGAATTGCATGGTTATAGATTGCATGGATACTTTTTTTCAATTATCCCACTCTCTACTTTGAATAATGAAAACAATTTTGGAAGTTGATATAAGATGGAAATTTAAAAAATCAAAGTGCATTCCCTTAATCTACAGAGAGTTTAAAATAGTAAGGGAGCCTTAAAGCTATAAGGGCTGCTTCATCCCTTTTATTTCTTATTGGCATCCGTATCAATGTGAGGTCAAAAATTAGACATCCAAGCCCTTTAGAGCTTATAACAGCAATTCTGCACGTGAAGAATACTTGGAATTTAATATTATATTTGCTTAACTCATAATTATTAATTGTAATTATAACAATACTTTCTAATTCTTTACATTCAATTCATATAAAGTTAATATATGCAATAATTAAGTATAAATCAATTTAAAGTAATTAATGATTAGTTGTGGGTATTAAGACTATAGACTTAAATATTAAAGTATGGAAAGTAAATGTGATAAATGAAAGTATTTTGTTCTATGCTTGAGGAAAAAGAATAGTTCTGAAATGACATTGAATACTAGGTGCTTTGGGATTAAAAATTGATCTTTTGTGTCTATATTTTGACTTGAAATCTTAACCATCTAAATGTTTTGTGAGGGGTTGAATCTATAGATTTAGGCATTTTCTATGAATGTGGGTAGGTCCTATATTACACATAAATGATCTTGCTATCTTTACATTTTTTCTCTTTAATCTTCCCAATTCATCTCTACCTATTTTGTCATCCTAATTGTTGTATTTATGAATACCTTTAGAATGCTTACCAATTTACTAGGATTCACTTTCTCTTAGGTCAATCCCTTGAAAATTATAATGTTATAGTCATGCTAATGATGAAAACAACAAGCTCCAATTGTGTAAGTTATTTACTATTTATGTGCAAATCTAAATTTGGTTTAGGATACCAACACAACTCTTCCTAGCATGCTTGTTAAAATATTCTAAAAGCATTAAAACTCAAATCTAGTGTGAAATATCCAATCAAACTCTAATTTGGAAAAATATTCAAGAATCTAACTACAAGAATAAGGAAAAGTTCAAGAAATGAGATAGGCAAGATTGCAAAACATAATATTGCTCAACACAAAATGCATTACCCAAAAACTATCAATTGCATGAACAAATAGAAGATATAGAAGATGATACATATATAAGAAAAAGAGGAGTATAAAGTAACTAATGAGAAAAGTAACTCCAACTACCCAAAAATTGGCAAGAGTTACACTCATGGAAGATGCCATCTATCCTTAGAATAAACCACCCAAGTTACAACTAAGAAAGATAAATAAAATGTGTAGAAAAATACACTATTATCCAACTAAATAAAATAAAAATGTTGGCATTAGTTGTCATTGATTTCAACACTCAGTTAGGATTATCATTGATTTTGTGCTAACAATGGAGTTGTTGATGTTCATGGTTGGATGTAGTCATGCCTTGTTTAGCTGAGTTGTTGATGTCCATAGTTGGATGTAGTCATGCCTTGTTTGGATGAGTTGTTGACCTTCATGTTTGGATGTCATGACTTGTTTAGATGAGTTATTGATGTTCATGGTTGGATGTAGTCATGCCTTGTTTGGATGATTTGTTGATGTTCATGGTTGGATGGCATGCCTTGTTTGATAAAAAATAGAGTTGTATTGTGTATGGCTGCTAACATTAGAGATGATATCATGATGATACATTAAGATGAGGATTAGAAGTAATAGTGATGTTGAAAATATGTTGCTAATGGTCTCTACTATGTTGTTTTCTCTCTCCTATTGTTTCTAAGGAAGTATGTGTTGTAAGATTTTTTTGGTCTCCACAAGTTGGTGAATGTTTCTACTTCAAGAAGTGATGTTGAAGACTATTTGGGAGAATGCTTCGCATTCCTCCACCTTTGAAGATTTGGTCTTGCGGTTTGGGATTTATTATATTCATCTACACAGCAAAAAAGAGTACCCACAATATCTATTCATTTAGGAAACATGGTTGAATTTCAAGGATTTTTATACTCCTAGGATGTTTTATTTGTGTGAAGCCAATACTACATTTAATTTAGACTAAAAATCTAGTAACTTGTAGATATAAGAGCATTTACAGAATCACATGGTTATAGATTGCATGGATACTTTTTTTTCAATTATCTCACTCTCTACTTTAAATAATGAATTTTCTTTGGGAAGTTTATATAATATGGAAATTTGAAAAATCAAAGAGTTCAAAATAATAAGCATTCCTTCAAATCTAAAAAGAGTTTAAATAGTAACAGGGCCCTAAATCTATAAGGGCTACTTTATCCCTTTTATTAGTTCCTATCGGGAACTATTGTGGAGGCTTAAACATTAACTAGTGAATAATGCACTCTACATTGGCCAATTATAATTCAATTTCACTAAGGATTTATTAAAAAGTGATTGATCTCAGATGTAAATGTGTGCAAAAGTTAACTACTCTAAATTTTTGTCTCCTATTATTGGCGTCAATCAACAACTATAGCATGTCAGCATATGGTTCTAGTTTCACGAGACAAGAGAGCACACAAATATCGTAGGAGGCTCTATAGACTATAAGATGGCTTGGATAGTTGGTGATTAGGGTAGAGTTGTTGCATGTAGAGAGACATTGCAGTTACCTGGCATTTGCATATGTAATCTCTTTTTTATTTCATTTGTTGGCTTTCTTCCACCACATTTTGTGCTTTGATAACAATTCTTCTTTTGTTGTCTAAATTACTATGGAATGTAGACATGCTTCGTATTTATAGTTTTAGGAAAAATGTTTCATTTTTTAGGATGTGCCTTTCATTAGTTCTTCTTAGCAAGAATTCCCTCAAAAAAAAATCATTTGTGAAGTTTCCTTCCTTGGATTTGACTATTTAAACTTTTTAAGGAGATTGACCATTTTCACATTAATTCATTTTTGTGAAGTCTTGTTTGATCAAGTAGTTTAAGCGTAGATGATTAATGATTAATCTACCTACATTCTCATTAAACAACATTTGTTTCTCAATTTCGAGGTGTTGTGAGAGTAAATTCCACACCTTGTTGTGCAGTTGCTTGAGGAAATAAATTATTATGGGTTTTAAATTGAATTAGATTATGAGTTGGCATCCACTAAAGGATTTATAAATTGTGCAATGGATATAGATGAATTTTTGGGAAAATATTTTACGCCAGACTACAAGGTTTTTTTCCAGAGCACATTGAATTTAATGGTCTAGTTGGATATAATAGACTCAAGTTGTGTCTTGTTCCTAGAAGCTCACAAATATTTCAGGCACAAAATTTGATTAATCTTAAATATATTTTTTTTTCATTTGTTTGAAGATTTTTTGATGAATATTTATAGCAGTTTTAGGGTTATATGTTGTGAAGTAGCTTATTTTTCTAGTTGTGTAGAAGATACATGGTTCATATATATTTTTCTTTTCTTGCTATTGTGTTTGAATTTTCATAAGTAAAACTCATGTCTATTTTTAGTATCTCAAGAAAAATGCATGGAAAGATTATGGTTTTATGCTTGATCAACTATGTGAGGGTAATGGTGGATCTATTATTAAATTACTATATGATTTTATTGACATTTTTCTAATCTTGAGCTTGGTTGAAGGAAATCAATGTTGTTTTTGGTATTAAATGTTGTGGCTTTATGGAGTTGGAGTATTCATAAGCTTAACTTTTTTGAACTTTTGCAAGGGAAGGATTTCACAATTTTTTTTTCCCATATAGGGGTTGCATTGTTTGATTTATATGCTTGTGAACTAACTCTTGTTACTCTTGGGTTCATTTTTAGCTTCATGGTTTTTGTTTCATGAAAGAATTTAGAAAACTCAATTGATTGAGTTGTGGTCATGAGTTAAACTCTTGTAGAATTATAATTGCACACAATAAAGACTATAAGAGGGAAATATGGATCAGGATTAGTATAAATGAAATCAATCAAATGAAATTAAAAAAAAAAGGATAAAACCCAACCTAATCATGGAATGCAATTGACATAGCTATGAACCCAACAAACAAGGTTAATACAATCAAATTGAAACAAAAATGACTTCAAACTACATAATCTTACCATCCTATGTTGTAGTGTATTCTCACTGATAATGGATGTTGGATCCCCTTTCAACACAAAGCCTCCATGATTTGCAAAATCTTGATAACGATGATGATGACCTAGAATGCAAGAGTATTTGCTCAATTTTCTTAAGAATCACACTAACATGAGCTTTCCACAAATTCTCTAGATGAATTATGAGATGGATGAAGGTTATCTTATAGATTTTCTTATTTCATGTGAACGATATGGATGCAAAAATCAAAGATCAAGATCAATGGTCAATGTTTGTTGAGAGGAAATAGATTGATTAGTTAACTGGCCTGATTAATCCAATTAAGGAAATTGATTGAATAATCAGTGGGATTGGATTGAATAATCAATGGGATTGGAATAATCAATGGAATTGAAATAATTGATGGAAAGTGATCTATTGATCAATTACCAAATTAGATTGAGTAATCAGTGGATGCGATTTTATCAATCAAAATGTGTGAGGATAATTAATTAATCTTGAGAGGAACATGCAAGATGAAATTGATTTTGTAACGCCCCGTCATGCGAACCCCAAAGGACATCAAAACAATAATTACTACACAATTTTTTGAAGAATAAATCTAAACATACATGTGATGCACATTGAGTCATATGTCATAAAACTCAATTAACAAATCCATTAACACTTACGTCCCTTGGGGTACACAAGGAGACATTACAAAACTTAAATCTATACAATGACGATAAGGAATGAAAGCCAAAGACATTATCCATAACAAGTAAACATTCACAAATGTAACACATATATGATAAAACATTAATAAGAAACCATCCATGTACGTAAATACAACACGTAAATATAATTACCTCAAAACTCATAAAGATAAACTTTAAATCATCATTTAAACTCAAGGGACATATTTCCATAGATACAATGTATCAAATAACAACTGACATGGATCAAAAGTCATACAAAGTTTATCATTACATTACATTACAATGTTCAAGAGTAACAATGATACAAAAGTGTACCCAAACATGAATGGAAATCCATATAACAAGGTAGAATGATACAATTGAAGAGATAAGTACAACATATCAAAACTAGCTCCAAGAAGGATACAACTCTGGAGTCACCATGAAGGACACCAACCCGCACCTCATGATCCTCGACTGGGGACCCAATGGGGTGCTTAGCACGTTCCACCTGACCACGTGAGTCCGAAGACCCACCCCCCATGCTAGGAGCTAGCAAGAAAGAGACCTCAACCAAGAACATCTAAACAGGGAACCACAAGACTCAACGTCATACAAAATATCATATTAACAATAACTCCAAAAGAAACAATAGAAGATTGCATAGATCATAAATGACAGCAACCAAGATCCAATCATAGTAAACAAAAGACCATAAAAACACATCCTAGATAAATCAAAAGCAACAGTCACACTCACTTGCAAAGTAAATCCAAGACCACGATCATAACACACTTCCAGAGGCAACCAAGGAAACAAAGCATAAGGGAAACTAGTGGAGAGTGTCATGGCATAGTCCTACATAAGTTATCCTATGCTCTTCCTCCAAGCACCAGTTGTATCAGATTGCTTGAGGTGTCAACCCCCATCTATGGTTATCCTCGCCCTTCCTCCTACTTGAGGCACTGGCCCCATAAAGTGACTCATGTGGCCGTTAACCTCTCATGAGGACAAGGTAATGACTTTTCCAATCACGACCTTCTCAGTCTTTCATTAGTCTATGATAGCCTTAGTGGACAGACGAGGTATCCAAGATTATCCTATTATGTTATTACTACCCATTCCCCTAAGTTCAATTATTAGGTTTTCACTTGTTAAGATAACTCTTATATGGGTTATCCTATGCTCTTCCTCCTATTTGAGGCATTGGCCCCCACGAAGAGCCACTCTCCCTAGAGACCCAAAACATAAACCAAAATCCAAGGGTTGTACTACATAAAATGAACGTTAGATCTCAACAGAGAAACATGCGAGGCATTACCCATCTCGCTATAAACACATAATCAGAGTCTCAACCATTCTCATACAACCCTTTTCAAAATCATGATACCGAAACACTTGCCACATCAAGGGCATATAAAGAGAAAACATCAATTGTCAATCATCTCAAGCCTCTGGAAGCCAAAGGAATGACAACCCACAAACGAGGGTAATACAAAGCAAAAAAAGTTTTTCCCCAATAATTCCAACACAAGGATAAAATTTCCCTCAAATCTGAGATTAACTCAAAAAAGCAACACAAAGAAAGTTTCATCAAACCCCATCCACAAATCAATCAACCCTAAAACACAAATACAATCCACATATCAACAATGGTGTCACCTCAAAAGGGATTCACAAAAGAAAATCAACCTTTAATTCAACAATAATCACTCAATATCCAAAAGCCACCAACTAGGCATTCCATGGGAGACCTTAATTTTCTCCTCACAAGAACCTCTTACAGTGGTACATAAATCACCTTCATAAAATTAGCAACATGGAAACGACAACAATTATCTATTCACATTCTCAATTAAAAGAAACCAACCTACTCAACAAACAAAACAATTACAATCTCAAGGTTCTAAATAACTATCCATATAAGAACCTCATTTACTAGAAACTTGGATCATCATAAAGTTATCCCCTAACTAACAATCCAAGTGAAATAATTAAGAACAAAATTTTAATTCAAGAACAATTTATTTCGTTTATGCAAATTTATAAAACTACCAAAATGAAGTCAAATAGAGTTTATTACAATACTTAACCATGGCCAAAGATGCCAATTAATTCTAATATACACAATTCCACTATTACAAAGATCAATACAACCATCCATTACAAGATTACCAAATACAACCATATAACTACACCCTCCAATGATCCAAAATATAAATAACCATTTCCCTCTAACCATTGCTCCCCTAATTAATCAATTTATCTTAACCACTAGATTAAATAACTAACGAAATGCAATGTATGTTCCAACCACAAGTAAATTATTAGACTACTATTATTCACTAAGTAAATTCTTCCCAAACCAAAGCCAACATACTTTTCTTATTATTCCATACACAATAAAATATACATATAGATACTTTTATAATCACATTAAGTTTATATATGAGATCACACACATGAAATTAGAAAATAGAAGTAGTCAAGAATGACATACTCTTTTATCCTAGAGTGAAGATAATATTTGACCTACAATCTCCCTTAGTCCAAACCCTATTCTTTCTAGAAGGTATAATTTTACATCTATCACAATTGTATATTACAAATACTAATGGTCATAAACGATTTATAGAGAATAAGTAACCCAAAAGATATATATATATATATATATATATATATATATATATATATATATATATATATATATATATATATATATATATATACCTACTTGAATTCTCAATACCCAACATTTATTAAAACTCGCTGATTGAATTATTCTTTCCTTAACAATTTTCAATTGATTTAATTTCAAGTGCTACGACTATGCTAGATTGACAAAAGAATCAAAGAGGCTATTTAATTTACTAAACCTTTGCAAGTCTAAAAGTTGCAGCTGTAATAAGTTACCAAGGTTTCAGGGAGGCTATTTAATTCTGTACAATACCTCAACTGGAAATGTTGTAACTGTGACAGGTTACCAAGAATATTAGAAAGTGAATATTGGTATTTGGAAATATCGCCATTTACTTGCATTATTATCAAATCCCACATGTTATCCACAAGACTGTAGGGAAGGAGAAAGGTGAGGTGCAAATACGTGGCTTATGAGTAGGAGAAATAATGCACAAATTTTCTTTTTTTTTTTTAACTTGACGCATTTCTGTTTGGTGGCGAGTTTCCAGAGACGCGCTCAAGTTTGAAGTTTGGAAATTAAACTTCACCACGATCAAAGGAAAGCTCTCTATTATGTTAGTAAATGACAATATTTTATTTTCAAGAGCTGCAACTGCGGTAGATTTTCAGAAGAATGAAGCAGGATTATTTAAACCTTTAAAATTTCCTATGATGTTCAAGCGGCGCAGCAGAGACAGGTTGACAATGAAATCAGATGTGACGGGATGCAAAATGTGCACAAAATGGATTTTGCAGGGAAGGTCTCGAAATCTTTGAATTAATGATGCACTCAGGAACAAATCCCAACATTGTAGGCTTTTCTTGTGTTCAAGCGCATGCAATCATGCAGAGGGATGAGGGCTGCGATTACTTCATACAATAGTAACATTATTGCATACATATGTAAATGATCAGTAAGTGTGCATGGTTGACCTTCATGCCGGTACTGGCTGCCTTGGGACGCCATAAGCCTTATTGCTTAATGTCAGTCAAACCTACGGTTCCTATGGATCATATATGAATATAGGCTGAGTACTTTCAGCAATGCAACTTTATTTTTATTTTTATTTTTTTTCCCTTCTGTTGGATCCTAAAGATGCTGCGATTTATGTTCATGTTCGTCCCTAAAACACGCCATCTACACCCTGTAACTCATTTCACATCCACGCACAAAGGAGAGGATTGGATTGTAGCAAGTCGATCAGATTGCATGCTGCAAACTACTCACGGCTTCAAAGGCATTTTGTAAGCTAGGAGTACCTATTAAGTTGTATCGGCTAGAATGTAGTTTTCCATTGATTGAATGTATTGACAAGACTAAGTTAGAAGAATGTCTGCCGTTTAAGTCTTTCTGGATTATATTCATGATGCTTATTAAATGGATACGAGTAATTCCAGAGGCAATGGTGGATGATAATTAAGAGTGTCAGGAAGGTTCATAATGTGGTTACCCAAAAATCTACTCTGGCTTTCCTTATTTACCCATCAGTTTGGCAAGGATGACTAGTTGTTCATATAAGAATATAGATAGAGTATTTCTAGCGACACAAATTACAACGACCATGTTCTTGTGGAGATGCTGGCTGGTGCAGCCTTAAAAACTTCATAAATTATTAAGCAGAAGTGATTCGATAACAACCAGAGCCGAATCCCAAACCAAAACAATACTAGTTCCAAAATGTGAAAGTACGGGGAGGGCACAAATGCTAAAGGTAAACCCAATGCATGAAGTACAACAACGATAATGCTGCATGGAGGAGGCGTAGGCCAAAAAAGAAATAAAATAAGATATATTCAGGCGCAATGCAAGATAGCGATAGAAATAGCTCTTATTTCTATGGATTTCCAGGGATGAAATCATTGTCATAAAATTGAAGCATACAATATTATGAGGAATGCAGAAACTAAACCACAAGGAACAACATGTACTGAAAATGCAAACCAAAGTAGCTGGAAAGGAGACTACATTAGGTGGAATACATCGGTTTGCAGAGTATGCACAAAATCGTTGCAAATGACAGAAAATGTTTCCGGCAAATAAAGGAGAAATATTCATTTGCAACCAAGCATTGGAACGAAAGTTAATATGACGTCAACCTAGAGTCCTGTGTGATAATGGAGAAACTGTGCCACCCAATCTCTTTTGCAGCCACCCATCTCATCTCCCGAGACAACCTCCCCCCAATTCCAAAAACTTGCACTATATAAAAATCTGAAAGATCCGTTTTCGAACACACAAAAATCAATCAAATAAGCAAGTTACCTGCTCATATCCAGTTTCGAGTTGTGCATGTGCTTGCTTTTATCTTCTTTCTTTTTCTTTTTTTATTTTTATTTTTTATTTTCGTTCGTTTTTACGTCAATTTAAAAATCTTATCTTCAAAACTTATTTGCAATCTCATTATTTTCTTATTTAATAATTATCCCCACAAGATAATCAACTAAATACTTTTATAAAACAAATTAATTTAATTATTTAATAATAACCGTATCCATATTATTTCACAAAATTGACTTATTAATTATTATTTTAATTCTAGTTTTATTTAAATTATTTCATAGAAAATTTTAATTTAATAACTGATTACACCAATCCATTTAAAATATTAATTTCACCTCAAGATTCAAAAACATGTTAAACAATGAAATCACAATAACACTTACACAAAATCCAGAAAGGTCACAATGGAGGGCACTACAGATTTAATAAATAAAAGTTTATTTATTAATAGATCATGTTGAGTGAATTTTGGGAAATTAAATAATTAATTTAATTATTTAATTTGGAAGAGTGAAAGTAGATTAATTAAATAATTAATGATAACTATTTAATTAATTTAGAAGAATAAGTAACATTAGAGGTATAATTAAATAATTAATTCATTATAATTAATTTGGAGGAATAAGGTTAAATCAGTGATGTCATAGTGAATTAATTAAAAAATCCAAGATTATTTAATTAATAGAGGAAAATAGGGTTAAATGATGGAAATTATGTTAAAACGGGATTAATGATAATGAAATTGATGTTGACAATGAAAAAATATAATTCAAGATGTCTTATATGCATTAAGCCATTTTTATATTTCTATATTTTCCCCCTCTTTAACATATTGTACTTGCTATATTGTTTCAAATAATTTGAGATTAGATCAAGAAAGAAAAAAAAAATAATGATGCCCCAATATGCCCTTGTAGTGAGAAAAGGGATGATAAGACATTGGGTTGCCCCCTTGAGAGGTTGGCCAAAAAAATTACTTTTTAAGGTAGAGCTCACAAAAAGGTTCTAATGATATTGTGTTGTAGGATGGAGATGTTAGCCAAAAGAAATATTAGTAGGATAAAATAAATTTGATGAGTGATGATATGTAAAACATGATGAGTTTTCTTTTGCTTCATGGAGACTACGTAATGTTTAGCAATCCTTATTAATGTAGCAAATAGATACAATGCACCAAGGTATTAAAATGACCAACGAGGCTTTGTATCTATTGCATGGACTTTGACTCCACAAACAAGGAGTATTCTTGCTCATACCAGACATATAGAAACCTTTTCAGAGTGTATGGGTGAGAAGTTTCAAAACATTTCAAACTAGTTACACAGAGAGGTATGGAGTACTTGACATGCAATCGCTACATGAATTTCCCCCAAAACAACTTCCACACACCAAAAAAAAAGGTATTCACCATAGTAGTATTACAAAAATCCAACAAATAGAGCAAATGAAATTGATCTCCAATACTCCCATTCCTTCTCTAAATCCTTATGGACATCCTCGAGAGACCCTGGGAATGAGACATTAAGATAAATCAAAAGATAAGATCACAAAAGATAAAACAATGTTTCTGTATCACTTTCCAAAGATGTTTTTGATGTTTCATGATGTTATCCATTGATGATGTCTATTGTAGGAATTGTTTATCTATTAAGACACATGTTAGGATGTTAATGATGATTTTCAAAACATAAGGTAGTTAACACTTAGGCATTGTTTTAGTTTGATGATGCTCTAGTCATTTCGATTCTTTTCTTGGAAGTTTTGGATTTTGATGTTTGATTTGCTTACTGATTGTGTTGTAAAAGGTTGAAGGTGATGATTTTTTATTATGGATGGAGATTTTATTGTCTATAGGTAATAGCAAAGATAGGAATTTTAAATTTTTTTGAATGTTTTTGTGCTTTTGAGGTTATTTGATGTTGTTTTGTTATTTTTTGGAATTTGAAAGCATATTTGAATGTTTTTGGATTTTTTATTGAGTTAGAGACGAAGAGGGAAACCTAAAGGAACTGACCTAGTGCCTTAGGGACTCATTGGTGATGGTCTTTCCTACATTATACACATAGAAACAACATAGTTTGATTGGAAATGATTGTTTATTATGGATGGAGAGTTTTTTTATAGATAGGTGATGACAAAGATAGGATTTTTGAGATTTTTTGAATGTTTTCATGCTTTTGAGATTATTTGATGTTGTTTTTGAAAAATTTCAATATATTTAGATTTTTGGTGTTTTCGAGAGATTAATATGTTATTTTTAGGATCATAAATGCAATAAGAAAAAAAATCAACACATAGAACAAAGAACACAACATTTTTACCCTAGGAAAACCCTTCTACTCAAGGGAGAAAAACCCAACAAGATATTCTCTTTATAAATTAGAAAAATATGTACAGAAATAGCACACAAGATCATGCCCTAGAAGAGGCCGAGTCTCATACAAAGAATAATACAACTTCTCCTTGAAGTGAATCTTGAAATCAAAAAAGTAATGACACTTCTCCTTGATGCTAATCAGTTGCTTAGAAAAATAGGCCTGCTACTGAAAGAATTCAAACTTGAATGAATTGATTGGATGCCAAAATGAGGAGACACCTTTAGATATTTATACAAGACTAGGTGAGCTCACTCTAGAGTAGACCTAGTAATTATGATATTTTTTTTATAAAATATGATAGCCAACCTGCTTTAGGTTAGGGAAATACCTCCCGTAGCTATAAAACACTAACACTTCCTCTTAGCTGGTGAGGTATTTTCAAATATCCTCATCATGGAGTCTCTCCACATGACGTCCAAAATGGCTACACCCATTTTTGAAAAACACATCTCAGTCGCAGATATGTGCAAGGGCTCATCATGGAGTCTCTCAACATGACATCCACAATGGCTACACCCATTTGTGGAAAAATACATGTCAGTCTCAGAGATGTATAAGGGCTCATCATGGAGTTTCTCAACATGGCATCCACAATGGCTACACCTATTTGTGAAAAAAACATCTCATTGTCAGAGATGTACAAGGGCTCAAACCTCATATTTCTCTGTCTCAGAGAAATATACACTACAAGGGATTTCACTTCAGATTTCTCCGTCTCAGAGAAATATACACTATAAGGGATTTCACCTCATATTTCTTTGTCTCAAAGAAATATACACTACAAGGGCTTTCACTTCATATTTCTCTTAGAGAAATATACACTACAAGGGAATTCACCTCATACTTCTCCATCTCAGAGAAATATACATTACAATAAATCTTCATGATGTTGTGACTTCCTCTGGAGCTCCAAGTACCCACATCAACCTCTTGACCTCCTCATTCAAGATTGCCTCTATTGGTGTGCTAGAATCCCTCTAAATTCCATTTCCTCTTCTTCAAAGTAACTAACCACAATGACAATTTGTATAGGTTCTCTTGATGAATGCCAATCACACAAGCTGAATTTATGCTAGAGTTCTTTGACCATGCAAGAACCTTTCCTTCAAAAAAGGAAGCCTTGTACCCTTTGTCCTCCAAGGCTAAAATGGAGACAAGGTTCCTTTTGATTCCAAGTATGAACAATACATCACTCAAATGAAAAGGGATACCTGAATCTAGCTGGAAGGAAGTGGCCTCAGCTCCCTTTATGGCATAGCTAACATCATCTGCAATTATCACTTGTAAGTTAGAATCTTTCTCTACTAAGTCTATAAGATGCTCTTTGTAGCCTGTGATGTGACATGAAGCACCACTATATATCAACCAAGTATCACTTTCAGAGTGTATATTACTTGGAAGAGCGGAGATGAATAAGAAACCTTTTGAATCGACTTTAGAACTTGGCTCCTTCTAAGATGTCTCTATGTCAATTTCTATAGTAGAAACATGTTGTGTTGACTTTAATTTGCAATCTCGGGCATAGTGTCCATACTTGTTGCACTTGCAACACGGAATATGAGAGAGATCCTTCTTTTTTGATTCAGGTATCCCTTTTCATTTGAGTGATGTATTTTTCATACTTGGAATCAAAAGGAACCTTGTCTCCATTTCAGCCTTGGAGGACAAAGGGTACAAGGTTGCCTTATTTGAAGGAAAGGTTCTTGCATGGTCAAAGAACTCCAACATAAATTCAGCTCGTGTGATTGGAATTCATCCAGAGAACCTTTTAGAATCTAATTTTTTATCTCTATTCCTCTTTCTTCCTTTGCTTCTTTTTCTGGTAGTATGTGTAACAAGAACTTGATTTTCTACATCATGAGAGTTTTTCCCAATTCCTCTTGCTACCAATTTGGTTTCTTCTTGAATATAGTTAGCTCGAAGATGATCAAACTTGGGAAACTTGGATGTCCCACTGATGCTTTGAATAAAAGGTTCCCAAGATTGGGGAAGACCATTTAGTGCCAACATATCAAGATCTCTATTTGCAATTATATCCCCAATAGTGCTCAACTGATCTCTCAAATCTGAAATCTTCATAAAGAATGAGATGAATGAATCTTCTTTAGCCATTTTTACATGATGAAGTTGTTGTCTCAAAGCAAGGGCTCTATTGGTATTGTTGATCTCATACAATCCTTTTAGAGTATCAAACATTTATTTAGCTATCTTCATCTTGGAGATGATCGGTACTAGGTGATCCATCATGGAGTCTATCATGGTATTTCTAGCCTTCATTCCATTTTTCTTCCACTGGGTATGTGCAAGATCATGATGGGCCAAAAAAGTGGTGATATGATGGGTGTGTGTAGGGTATGTGGCTAACGAATTTTTTTCACCCAAAATTGATGAAACAAAAAGCGTTTTTAAAGGAGATTCTCAACTTTCCACCAATATAAATTATTTTTTACTTTGAATTTAATAAATAATTATTATTCATTTCTATTTGAATTATGACTAAATTCCTGATTGATAGGTTGATTGAAAAACATCTATAGCTTTCAAATAGTATCACATTTTTTGAATCTGAAACATGCACCACATTATATGCTTCGCATCCTATAGTATTAAAAATAATAATAATAAATTTCTTGAATTTTTTACCAAGTTAAGGTGGTCCGACATACAAGTTTTTATATTTTTAAAAGTTGTAATAAAAAATTCACAATTAATTATTTACTTGGAAAAAAATTACAAAAAAATATGCATCACATCTAGAAATGAGTCCTCTACTTATATCTAAAATCTTATAAAAAAATATTATCATTTTATTGTGGTTAGGGTGGTCAGACAGACAACTACTTATTCTTTCCTTGAAATTTAAGTACTACTACATTGAAATTTCAAATTTTCACCAAATAGATTTTTTTTTTAAATAAACCTAGTAGTTTAGAAACTACATTCAATTTGCTACAAATTCTATTCTTACATAATTTTGAAATAATATAGATAACTTATTGAAAGTTATATGTCAAATTTCCAAACTCTAATTTTTTTGAATTTTTTACCACTTAATGGCCTATTTTGTTCATGATGATCTTGCTCATGCCCCACTAGATTTTCTCTATGTCTTTAGATGAATCAGGCATGCCATTTTATATGAATCCTAGAAGACCATTCTCCTCTTATGCAATAAGTACCCTGGGTTTCTAAGAGTTGAAGTTTGAAGCTCCATCAAGCCTATCTTCTACCTTGACACCAGTCACCATATTATTTTTATGAGAACCCTAGGTTTCTGCAATAATTTTCCTTTAAGGTCTTCCCTAGTTTTCCTTCAAGATGTTCCCTTAGGTCAGCAATAATTCACCTTCAAGGTCTACCCTAGTTCTCCTTCAAGGTCAGCCCTTAGGTCTACTCTGAATGGGAATGATATTCAATGAAGAATGCCTAGAAAAATTTGATCAAATCTTTTCTAAACCCACTTTGATACCATGTTAGTTTTAGGATAAGAAATGAAATAAGCAGAAAAATCAACACATAGAACAAAGAACACAATATTTTAACCCTAGGAAAACCCTCCTACTCAAGGGAGAAAAACCCAACAAGATATTCTCTTTATAAATCAAAAAAATATGTGCAGAAATAGCACACAAGATCAAGCCCTAGAAGAGGTTGAGTCTCATACAAAGAATAATACAACTTCTTCTTGAAGTGTATCTTGAATACACAAAAGTAATGACACTTCTCCTTGATGCTAATTTGTTGCTTAGAAAAATAGGCTTGCTGCTGAAAGAATTCAAACTTGAATGAATTGATTGGATTCCAAAATGAGGAGACAACTTCAAATATTTATACAAGACATGGTGAGCTCACTCTAGAGCTAACCTAGTAATTATGATATTTTGTTTATAAAACATGATATTCGACCTACTTTAGCTTAGGGAAATACCTCCCATACCTATAAAACACTAACATTATAGACCAAGAGAGGGACCTAAGGGGATTGATCCAATGCCTTAGAAGCTCATCAATGATGGACCTACCTATGTTATACATGTAGAAATGAAATAGTTTGACTAACCATGATTGACACTATTTTTGGAGTATATTTAGATTTTTTATGAATATTTTTAATTTTTGGCCAAGTTTAAAGACCAAGAGGGACACCTAAAGGGACTGACCTAGTGCCTTAGGGGCTCATTGATGATGGCCTTTCCTACATTATACATGCAGAGACAATGTAGTTTGATTTTTTTGACTCAATGTAGCCCGTTTGTGTTGATGCATGGTTTTGCACTTTCTCAACACAAGCAACACACAAGTGCACTACCTTTCTTGAAAGGTGTAAATATGCAACTAAGTTGTAGACAATCACCCCAAGGTCTCTCGGATGTTAGGTCATGACTTGCAAAAATAACTTAATTGTTTATGTGATTTGTTGGTGTGAATCTTAAATTTGCATTCTTCAAACAATGACCACCAATAACTGTTAGTCAGTTCAAAAGCCAGCAAACCTCAGATTCCCCATAAAATTTATTTGAAAACAAGAATAACAAATTTAAGCATGAAAGCAAACTAAACCAATGAAATGTTATTTATGTGACCAAATTAACATCTTATAGGGGGATTGGTGCTATTGTGGAAAATAACCCTTTCCCAACCCCTTTAGATAGATAAGCTAGTGATAATGATGGACAAGATCATTTCTCAAATGAAGAGAGTGACCTTGCATGATGTTGGAGATGAAAATGCTAAGATTGTGGAGTGGATGATGAGAAAAATTAGTTCTCAGTTTAAGAGAGTGACTTTGCATTAGCTTTGTGGATTTGTGAAGGATTTGCTTGAGGATGAAGCCTCTATTTAAAGATTTTCTTGATGAGAGATTGGCCAAATGGATGAATGTGGGATAAAGAATCAAGCCAATGAGATGGAGACACTTGTCATCTTGTGAATGGTTCATGCATGTGCAAGATTTGGGAAATGTGCCCAAGAGGGGGGAAATTTGAATTCAAATTTTGCAATAAATTTAGAGAGGGGGACAAGAAAAAGAGCAATAAATGCAATGTTGGAGGGACAGATCAACTTGTCATGATTTTCAAACTTGAGGGCCATGTTGAGTGAAAATATTGATTTTAATAAATCAATAAATTGATTTATTTTTGCAAGTGGCATAAACTAGAGAATGCAAGTGGGTGAGATTAGCATTTAATCATGGTTAGATTAAATTAATGATGATTAGGATGTTTGACCATTTTGACTTAAATAACTGATTTATTTAAATCAGAAAAGGAGAAATATGAATTGGATTTCAATTAAATAAAGTCCTAATTTATTTAATTAAATGGATTATCCAAGATAAAGGTTGAATGATTTATGAGAGATGAAATAGTATTATTTGATTAAACCTTTGGATTGACCTGTATGCATATTTTGCATGTCTACATTTTGCCCCTCTTTGAAGCAATGTACTTGTTGCATTGGTTCAAAGAATAAACTTGTCATGATCAAAATTTAAAATAATTATGATTTTTTGGATGCACCAGTTGAAAGAAGTACACTGGTACATTTCCCCCTCGAGAGATCGAGTGAAAAGATTTGATTTGAGGGTCGATCTCGTGATAAAGAGGTTAAAAATGGATGGTTATGATGAGATGATTCAAATGAGATGATTTTAAGATGCTTAGAATAACAAATCTATATTATTTTAAACAACTTAAATGATGACATGATGTGATGTTGGATGACATGGATGATGTGATATGTTGTGATTATGCAATGGATGATTTATGTAGATGCTTAGACTAACAAATCTATATTATGATGATGATGTAAATGCAATGCATGTGAAATGATCGATGTTTCCTATTATGTATGATATGAATGATATGTGGTATGCTGGCAGTTTGTGGATGAAGGATGGATGCTTGATGGGTGGAGGATGGATGCATGATGGATGCATTGGTGATGATTATGTTAGTGTAGAAATGAGATGATGACAAGAGGATCCCACAAGTTCATGTTCTGACGAGACTTTATTAGAGATGATGATGATGATGATGGATGATGATTTACTTATCAAGGATTGGGATTTTAAAAGGGATACTTACCTTATTTTTTATTACACATGTAGATACAATGCATCAAGGTATAAAGAACCAGGATGGCGTTGTACCTAGTGCGATGGACTTTGACTCGACAAGCAGATAGGAGTATTCTTGTTCACAATTGACATATGGAAACCTTGCTAGGACGTACCTAACAAAGCAAGTATTCACCAAGTTATTTTACAAGAATGTCCAACAAGGACAATAGACAAAAGATAATGATCGTTGCCCCATTCCTATCTCTCTAAATCCCTCATTCGGATATCATTGAGAGGTCCTTGGAATGAGCACAATAAGATAAATCAAAAGAAAGGATCAAGTACGCAAACAAGCCAATGTTCTTCATATCTCCAGCCAAAGGAATTTGTTTTGATAGGATAAGAATCCAAGGTGATATCCAAAATGATGGCCATTGACAGAATGATATATCCTAGGACATGCATTATATAGGATGATGATCGTTTGATAAATTGTTTGATAGGCTATTGATATAAGGTCGATTGACATGTTTACAAGTGATCAAGCTTTTGATTTTATGTTTAAAGGTTAGTTCTTTCAATTTTGATTTTACGATTGAAGCTTGCTTTTGCTGACTGCTATGATTGTTTCTATTTGTGTTGCCAAAGGATGAAGGTGATGATCAGTTTATTATGGATGATTGATTATTGTGGGTGCAAGCAAGATGAGGCAGATGGATTTTTTCAAATATTTGGATTTTTTTGATGTTTTAAAATGTTTTGAGGCTATTTTTGATTTTTTTTTGGATTTTGCGATGTTTTGATTTTTGAATTTTGTGATGTTTTTGGATTTTTTGTTTTTTGAATGTTTTTGGATTTTGATGTTTCGGGGGTTGATCAAAGATTAGCTTTTCCTACATTTAAGCTCAGAGACGACGTAGTTTGGATTCCAATGTTTTTGATGTTTTCTGACTTTTTGAGTGTTTTTGGATTTTTTGATGTTTTGGATGTTTTTGGATTTTTTGATGTTTTGATGTTTTTGGATTTTTTCGCATGATTTTGATGATTTGGATATTGACATGTGTGATGACATTAGTTCTCTGTTTGGGATTTTGTTGAAGACCAAGCTAAGATTGATTGATCAAATCAATGGATTGATGATGATGATAACATTGTTGAGGATAAACAATAATGAGAGAATTGATCATGATAACATTGTTGAGGATACACAACAATGCAGAGATTAGATTGATCAGGATAGATGATGATAACATTGTTGAGGATTCACAACAATGCAAGGATAGTGTTAAGAAACACAAGGACTGGGAAAGATATCCCCAAGATGATGATTGATTGAATTCGATTGATCAGGATTATTGAGGCTTGGTTTGGAACAAAAGTTGTTTGAATGATTTGATGTGATGTTTGACGTGTAAACTAGATGCGACTGATAGTGATTATTTGGATTGATGTTCAATGAAAGATGAAGACTGATAAGGAATGTCTTCTCATCAAAATATTCCATGGGCTAGTGAGTTGGAATTTTTCTCACAGGTGGATCGCAAATGCTTTGACCAATTTGATTTCACATTTTCCAATGTTTGGATCACCACATAAGTCGAAGGATATAGAGGGTATGTGCAGGATCATGATGCGCCAAAAAGTGGAAATATTTGTAGGGTATGTGACGACTTTTTTTCACCCAAAATTAATGAAATGAAAAGGGTTTTTAGAGGAGATTCTCAACTTTCCAAAAATATAAATTATGATTTAATTTGAATTTAATAAATAATTATTATTCATTTTCTATTAGAATTATGACTAAAGTCTGATTGATAGGCTGATTGAAAAACATCTATAACTTTCAAACGGTATCATATTTTTTGAATCCAAAACATGCGTCACATTCTATGCTTCACATACTATAGGATTAAAAAAAGAAAAATTAAATTTCATGAAGTTTTGACCATTGTTAGACCTTAGTGGAAGATTTTGATCTTGCTTTGGAATAAATTCTTGAGATATTTCCTCTAACTCATTAGGTGATGTAGATACATTTTCAACATGATCATTGGTCGATGACTCATGAATTATGTCAATAGGATCAAATAATCCTAACACTCCTTGGAATAGATCACTAAAAAGTGGCTCTTGATGTATGGTGAGTTGATCATCAGATGGGGTGGAAACATCTTCAAGGTGCTCATCAGTGGAGAGATCTTGATCATTGTTTTCAACAATTGTGGTGGAGGGTTTTTCGATGTCCTTAAACGATGTTGACATTTCTTGAATTGGATCATTGTTGAGTATTGTTGGTGGACTTTGATCATGATTGAAAAGTGACTTTTGATGTATGTTGATTTGATCATTGGATGAAGTAGACATAGCTTCAAGGTGCTCAGTGATGGATTGATCTTGATCCTTGTTCTCAACAATTGTCATTTTTTGTGTTTGTGCTTGTGTTTGTTGGGTAGCTTGAGAAGCTTGGGCAGCTTGAGAGGCTTTTTGCACTTGTTGAGCTTGTCTTGCTTGTTGTGTGGCTAGATATTGTTGGATGGCCCTTTGGTAGGCTTGGTGAGCTTTTAGCGCAATGTTATATTGTCTTGTTGTGTTTAGTTTTGGTGGTAGTGGTGGTGGATTTGGAATCATGTTGGATGTAGTGACAAGTTGTTGAGCTACATTTGGAGCGATCATGGTAGTGAGGGATTGAGATATGATGGGCGTGATAGGGGTGGATGGAGTGATCGAGGTGATAGGTCCTTGGGAGACCACATTTTGATTTTTCAGGATTGATGTTGTCATTTAATTAGATACCATCTGTTGGTGTGATTTCAATGGCATATTCAAAGGATTCAATGTGATGGCTTGATTGGTGTTAGGTGGATTGATTTGGATGGGATGATTTGTGCTAGGTAAAGGGGGAGGCCATAAACCAAGGAATGATGTTGATATGGGTAATGGTGGTGGAGATGTCTCTTGGCACAATGACTCAACTATTTTGGTAAGTGCAACAATTTGATCTCACCAAATTTGATCTTGAATCCCTTGATATAGTTGATTTGGCTTTTGTTTAAGCAGATTTGGAGTGTGTACTTGTGTTTGATTTTGGACAATGTTCTAATTTGGGATGACACTTAGATTTGGCATGATAGGTTGAAATTGTCCATTGTTCATGTTTGGAATATTCATATGATTTGAAAATGTATCCATCCCAAAGTTTTCCAGATTCATGTTTCAAAAACTTGTGCTTGGTACATTCTCATTTGGCTTGTAGGGATTTGGTGGGATGACGTTGTTCGTTTGAAGGCTCATGCTTTGATTGTTCAGTTGACAGACTTGTAGGTTTGGATTTAGATTTACCATTTAGAAATTTGTTCCAATCTTTGATTTGGGAATACTCAATTTTTTTGTACCATTGTTGTTTGTTGAAGGAAATGATCCCATGTATGGATTGTATAAGTGTGATTTTTCATAATCAATAGGCATTGTAAGGCTTTGAAAGTTCAATTGATTTGGATTACTCATGATGTATGGATCAAGTTTATATTCCATGTTCCTCTTGTGTTTTGACCTTGTTGCAAAAGTGACCTCTAAGGCTCTTAGGACCAATGACGAGATGAAGGATGAAAAGGGGAAATGATATGAGTGATGAACGTTTAGGAACTTTGGATCAATGCTAGACTTAGTGTTTGATTTTGATTGGTTTGATTTGGGTAATGAACTTGTAAATCCTAAGATGTTAGATGTTATCTTAGGATGAACTTGTTCAAAGGATTTAATTACAGGTATGAGAAAGAATGCATTCCCATATACCTAACTAAACAAGGTGATTTTTGGTTTGATGATTTACCCAAGTCTAGAATGATATTTCCAAAGTTCTAAAGTTGTTTGGGGGATGAAGAAGATAAATGTTTGGGATGGGTGAAATGTTTGATATGATCCTAAATGAACGTAGGAAGGACTTGTTTACTAGGCCAAGATAGTGAAGAACATGCCTTTCTCTAAGAGTAATTTCAAAATCAAAAGATCAATGTTTGCATGAAAAACCATGAGATCAGAAGATATCAAGCACATGTGTGGGGTCCAATTGATTAATATTTTCTTAATGGTTTCTTTTTACCACAAACACACTCTTGATTAGGTTTTCAATTGAATGTCCAATGTCCTAATTCCCTTTCATCCCACAAAGTGCATTATGTGGAAATCAAGGAAATCAAGGCAAAGGTTGCCTAAAGTTGACTTTAGTAGAAGAAAATTGAGATGATATCCAAATGTTTAGATACCTCTAAGGACAAAAATCCGAAAGGAAAGAAATAACATGTGAATTTGTTCAAGGATATTTGCCTCTCCTAAAGGGTTTGCAATTTTGATGATTCTTTGATGTTGGTTTTCCAATGTTTTCAATTAAAGCATTATGTTTTCAAACTGACTCACATATAACATCCTAGCTCAATTGGTAATTTTTTCTTGGTTGGCTTGCCTCATGCCCTTTGTAGTAGAAGAGATGAGTTTACATGCAACCAAGGACAAAATATAAAGGTATGTTAAGAATGAAATCTTAACCTCTATATTCTAACCAAGATCAGACATGGCAAGTAACTTCTTCGAATCTAAGTTCCAATGCACCACTTCGATAAATTCATTGGATAGACTGGATGGAAACTACAAACAAGGTTCTTAGTGTCACAACATCAGGGACATGGCACCTTGTGAGCATCCAATGAGCCACTAAAGGCTTTAATCAATCCTACTAGGGGCTCTTATATGTTTTATGGTAGTACCCCATTCTAAAAGACACTGTACAGCTAAAGCCTACATACCATGAGGACTTGATAGTTTATTCTTATCCATTTGTATACCAGCCCAAATGAAAAACTGGTTGGAGTCACTTTTGAGTTCTCCTTTTGGATGTGTCTCTTAGGTAGGCCCCTCTAAAGGTGACTCAAAGTAGTAAAATGCATTTTGATTATTTCTCTTGCACCCTAGATCGCACGAAGTGTAAGGGGAGAGGATACACACTAAAAATGCATTGAAGACAAAATCACACACTTCAAGCACTTTTTCGTTTTATAGCCCAAAGCAAAAAAATGAGTTCATTTTCAAGCACCAAACTTGAGTGTGAAGATTGCCTTGTTCAGTTTTAGCCAAATCCAAAAGCTAGTGAGTTTCTAGGGTTTAGTTTTAGCCCAAGTTTGAAACAAAATCAATGATCTTGTTGGCCTAAAATAGAAAACTAAAGTGGGAAATGGATGATCTAGATTATTGTGATAAGCATTTAATGCTTAAGGCCCACTTTCAATTCAAAAATTCTCAAAGATTGTTTCCTTTGCCTCAAATTTGCAATTTCCATGTGCAAACGAAATCTACAAGATAAAACATATGAGAATTTAATTGTTAAGAAACAATTTAGGAAATAAATATTAAAAGAAAATCAATTTCATCCAATACGTAGTCAATGAAATTCAATGATGACATATAATCGATAATCTTTCATTTTGATTTTTAGCAAGAGAAGACTGTAAGATCTAATCAATGCAAAAGATATTTAAAAGTATTTACAAACCTTGCTAAAAGTAAAGGACATTTAATAAGGTCTAATAATAGTCAAAAGATGTTAGCATAATTTACTCTTGTGTTGTTTGATACCCTTGGATTCAAAATCTTTGTGATTACAGCTCATAGAAGCTCCCCCCATATGTAACTAGGAAATATGTTAGAGTATCTTCCACCTTGGGATTGAAAACATATACATATTGTAATCAAGGGAAAATCAGATTTGTTAAAGGGGTTAGCACAATAACATTAAAATCCATTGAAGTAACAAAGCACAAAGTAAATAAACATGAAAACAAAAGGAACAAATGTTACCATAAGTCTTCATCTTCCATGCTTCACCTTTGTTACACCTTCTAGTTTGCAGCAAATAGAATGGGGCCCTCAGATTTCAAATGAGCACCTAGACTAATGTCAAATCCCTATGCAAAGGTTGAAGGATTTATGTAAAGCAATGACCTCACAATGACCTCACAATAGACTAAAAATGACAATGACTGCAAATGATAAAATAACCTAAGTTGACAAAATGAACATGAGATCTGAAATAAGAACAAAATTGCCATTTTATAAAAACTGCAATTTTGAATGTGTGGCCAGGATGAGAAGATGACAAATACCCTAAAATCAATGGTCAAGATTGAAAGTTGCAGTGTGAAATAGGGTTAGGTCAAAATTAGGGTAATGATAAAGATGAAGGGTTGAGATTGAATTATAAAATAATTCAATCAAGGGCTGAAATTAAATGAGATGTCAAGAGATAAGATTTGATTTGGAAGATGAGATTGGCATGGACAAAGAGGTTGCTGGAGAAATTAAATAATAAAATTTATTTACTCCAGGTGACTAGTGAATAATTTAAATAATAAAGATATTATTTAATTATAGAGGAATGTGACAAAAGGAATTATTTTGAATTAAATGATGATTTAATTCGAAATTCAAAAGAGTGGGCCAAATTAAATAAATAAAATTTATTTATTTAATAACCAATAAGAAATAAATGACCAAAGGGAATTAAATAAATTAAGAAATTTATTTAATTAGAGGAAGACCTAGGTAATTAATGACGTATTAGATAAATAAATAACATTTATTTATTTAATAATCAAGAGAAATAAATGACAAAAAAGGGGGATTAAATAAATTAAGAAATTTATTTAATTAAAGGAAGACTTAGATAGTTAATGACGTATTAGATAAATAAATCAAATTTATTTATTTAATAATCATGAAGAACAAATGACATGAATTAATTAAATAATTATGAATTATTTAATCAATAGTCAAATGTGGACCAAGGACATAATTAAATGGCTTAAGTATGCTAGGACGAAAGTGGTAAAAATGAAGCTTGCAGGCCTAGGTCATTTTTATGTGTCTACATTTTGCCCCTCTTTGTCATAATGTCGCTTGTCACATTGTGACAAAGAAAAACAAGTCAAGAATATGCCCCAGTGAAGGTACAGAGTATCCTTGCCCCCTCGAGAAATTTTCAAATTTTGGGTTGGCACCAGAAAAATTTACAAAGGGTCCCGATAAATCAATTTGATAACTAGAAAAACAACGGCACTGTCGGTTTCGGATTCTGACATGGTTAAAGCAACTTACGGGGAAGTCAAAGGTGTGGAAATGAGCCTCCAGTATTGACTTTGGTTGAAAAATGTCATTTTGACCTTATAAATAGGTTGATAAAGGGGTAAAAGTCAATTCACTTTCACTATTTACCTTGCAAAACTTGAGAGCTCAGAGCGAAAGGCGCAACAGTGAGGATGGTTATTCCAGTGTGAAAGCACCGCAGAGAGATCGTGAGGACCTTTAGATGGCCAGAGGGCTCAGAGCCGGCGGTATGTACCCTAAACTTACTTTGTCATTTTATCATTTTACATGCTTTTTCGTGCTTTCTAGGGTAATCAACGAATACGCCGCGACGCATATGCGTTCGCGTAAGCTGCAATTGCCTTCGCGTTCGACACATTTGATGTGTCGCGATGCAAGCGCAAGACATAAATGGGCCGCACAAGTGACTTACCGAGTCGCATTTGACCGCTAAAGTGCCGCAATCGTTATGTTGCAATGCAACTGATTATTTGAATGTCGCAATTGTAATTCTGTGCTGCATTCACAATGTTGTGACGCATCCACACATTTTCGTGACGCAAGTGTCATATAGCGACACAATTGACATGTCCTGATGCATTTGATATTTAGAACGACGCAGTTGTATTTTCGCGACGCAATTGCTTATTTGTGACGCACTTGCCTGTTTTCTTAATAAAACGTGTTTTGATATTTGCCTGACCTTAGATGCCCTCCTGATGATTACAGTTGTCCGAAAAGGTGCTAATGTAGTGTTCGTCCTTTTTGTAGAGGCAGCTTGCCCCTATCTATACGAGAGAGACTAGACTGACCACCTTTCGGTTTGCTGATCAGTTGGGCCCATGAGAGTGGTGGCGGTTGATGCAACTGGGTCTATTTTATGCTACATTCATGCCCGCCATTCAGGCGAATAGGGGTTTGTTGACGGCATTGTGCGAGCGATGGCATTCTGAGATCTGTTCCTTCCACCTGCCGACAGGTGAGGCTACCATTACCTTGGAGGATGTCTACCATATTCTCCGGATTCCTATTTGAGGGGAGCAGATTATGTACGATCCATGTCATGGTGAGTAGACTTTTTCCTGCGTATTACCAGGATTAGGGTGCTGGACTCAACATTCAGGGTTATGAAATCCATTGAGATTTCCTAGCAGAGCACTATGGGCGCTTCGATGCATTCCTGGTGACTTTGATTGCTGGCATTTTAGTTCCTGACCGACGAGGACATGGATTTCTGATTGGTTGGGGGACGTCCTGGTCGGCATGAGGCGAGACAGAATAGTTTATGCATGGGGTCCTTGCCTGCTAGAGATGCTATATCACTAGCTTCACGACGTCGTGTACAGGAGAGGAGAGAGTATCTCCTGTGGGACCACCCTTATGATGATTTGGGCATGGGAGCACATTGCCATATTCTGCCCTCCCATTGACAGACCGTAGCTAGCCACGGGGATGCCCTACTCCTACTATTATGTCGGCGCATTACAGCAGACCCACATGGGTGAGACAGGATGGTGGCGGCATCGGATTGATACCATGGTGACATTCATCTAGAGGCCATACAGGGATTGTGAGGCATGGGATGATGATGATGAGCATCTGAGCTTCTATAGACAGTATAGATACCTTATTGGCAAGACAGTGCAGACGTCCTTGATCATTGAGATGTACCTACCATGGCGTGTGTTGAGACAATTTGGTGAGCAGTAGGATGTGCCCGTTGGGATGACAGAGTATGCCAGATCTTCCTAAGAGTCTGCATGGGGGCCGGCCATCCCGATGGCCTTTGCGACACAACAGATAGATGGGCTAGTAGCCTAGGCCTGGGGTTGGAGAGGCAGAGCAGCAGATCCAAGTACGACGCCAGCTTATGACCTATGGTGGCAAGCACGTAGACCCATGCCATTGATAGATCCTGACGGGCCAGCACCAATTGACAGGTGATCAGTCATTCCTCGGGTGCCATGAGCTATGTGGGGAGGCAAAGGCAGAGGCAGAGGCAGGGATGGAGGGAGGGGGGAGATGACAGAGGCAGAGGTGGAGATGGAGGCTGGGGTGGGGATGGAGGTAGGGGTGGAGATGGAGGCAAGGGAGGAGACAGAGGCAGAGATGGAGGCAAAGGAGGAGATAATGGCAGAGATGGGTGGAGGTGACAGCGAGCTGGGCAGAGACAGGTTCGAAGGGTATGCCCACGAGTGGCAAGGGCGGCAATAGATGCCATCCCAGAGGTTGGTGAGGAGTAGCCCAGATAGGAGGGAGAGGGCGAGGGGAGATAGGAGGGGGAGCTAGAGGTGAGGGGACAAGAGGAGGTGGAGGGGGAGAGATAGGAGGAGGATGTGGATGTTAGAATACCGGAGGAGGAGGTTGAGGTGGATGTCGGGGTACCGGAGGTGGAGATGGAGGAGCAGCCCAAATAGGAGGAGGAGGTGGAGGTGGCTGGACAGAAGGAGGTCGATGATGATAATGAGGAGGACGACACCATGGATGAGGCTGAGAGACTCCTGAGATGGCAGAAGGTGGAGGGGGAGGAGGAGATACCGTCTTCTTCAAGGTTTCCGTCAGATGCCATAGCTGATCAGAGAGTGGCAGACCTTCAGCAGAGATTGGATGCCAGCTTGGCACAGGTCAGGTCTTTATAGTCAGCTCTAGAGGTAGCCCGTGTAGAGCGAGATCAGGCAGTTATTCGCCAATGGGATGCAGCCTAGTGGTGCACGGAGTTCGCGGCCTTATGTATAGGACCGATGGGAGACATGGCTCGAGAGCTTGCCTGGGTGAGCACTAGATTGGGGCAGTACATGACCCTTTATGAGTAGGCAGTGCCGCTAGAGCGATGGGATCCTACCTTGTCCCAATCACAGACGAGATCAGGTAGCAGGCATAGGTCAGGTAGTGGCAGTGGTACTAGGAGCCATACTAGTGTCAGAGGGTCTACTTCCATAGGACACACCTCAGGTCATAGGTCACACCACTCCCGCAAGCATACTCTGACTCACCATTCAGGGCATAGTCAGGGTTCCATTGGTTCAGTGTAGAGGTCAGGACAGGTACAGCCACCAGTTACAGATCCTTCTATCTCTCAGAGTCCAGCCGCAGTGACCTCATAGGTGCACTATACTATCACGATGATGCCTTCACTCGCACTTCCCTCATCTTCACAGACACAGGCCACTATAGGACCATCCCTTGTTTCAGCGCCCGTGACAGAGTTGCCTCCGCCACATTCTTCTCCCTGAGGAGATGATGAGAGCCTTCCCTAGGGCATATTTGTATTGTGACACACTATATTGTTTAAGCCTGCGAGCTCCATTTTTGGGATATCCGTTGACTCTATCCTGTGACATTGTATATTTTTGAGATGATATTATATGATGATGCAGTTTTGATGCGGCCTACATGTGTTATGTGATTTTCTATGCTTTATGTATTATGTTGTGTATGATGTATGATGCTTAATTTATAATACCATTTATGTACTATGATGTCTATTTGTGATCTTTGATGCCATGATGATGCAATGCTTATTTATATGATTATGTTAATGTGTATGATGTATTTATGTAAAAGATGCAATGCTAATGATTATGTTAATGCAATGCTTGTGCTTATGTATATGATTTAATGCCATGGATGATGTATGTATGGACCTAATGCAATGTATATGAGCATGTATGCACTTATGTTTTTGGATGTCATAGGATATCATCGTGGGATGGACGAGAGAAGATGACGAGACTGATGAGAGAAGATGACCAGATCGAAGAAGAGAAGACATGAGCCCTATGAAAATACATGTTAATTCCTAGACCAAATCCCTCAAAACTTCACTATAGGACTTTTAATATTTATTGCTCTTAATCATCATTGGGCAAACTGTTGTAATGATCAACAAACACCATGATATGACATAGATCAAGGTGTGCAAGGTCGTGCCATTACATAAGTCAAACAGTCATAGATAAGGATGATCATGACTCCTACTAAGAGCGTGATTGCCCCAGTCCTTTTGTCATAATCACCCACAAGTAGAAAAAGACAATGATAGATCATGAAACGTTGTTGCTTCTCTAAATCCTATTTTCAGGACATCCTTGAGAGACTAGTGACATGATTGTCAAACTACAAAAATAAAGTCTCTATCATGATATGTCGTTGCTTTTCTAAATCCCAAGATCAGAACCTCGCTGAGAATCTAGTAGTCATGCGTGTCAATTGTCATGCTACGTCGCTGCTTCTCTAAATCCTGCTTAGTGGGATCTCGCTGAAAAACTAATACCATGATAAAAGATGAAAAGACAATTGTCAAGCATTTTCCAAGTGCGTCTGGATATCCATTGTCCTGATGCCAAGATGCCATGTTTGATAATGTCGAGATGTTCGAATGTTTAAAGTTTTGATGACCCTGAAAAATGTCAAGACTTGGTGAATTCAGGAAGGACACATCCTGAATGATGCCAATGTCGAGAGAATTTGATCCCTAATGGTCGTAAAGGGGTTCCTTGAAATAATGCCGATGCCTAGGAATGACTCATCCTAAGGCATAAATGACCGAGTCGGTTCTTCAAAATGACTCATTTGAAAAGTACTAATGTCAGGAAGAGTGATCGTTTAAATGTCAAGAGGATCACTCAAAATGTTGAAATGATGATGACGACCCCTAGGAAGGACACATCCTAAGGCATAAATGACACAGGTTATTGTTTAGAAGGACTCATCTGAAGATTTAACCAAAATTTGACAGTTTGACTAGTTTAAAATGATTTGACTTGCTTTGACCAAGTTTGACTTGTGTTTGACTATATGTCGATATTGCCCTGATGACATGAGTGATGCGCTGATGAGATCGTCATGTCGAATAGAATGATTTTTTTACTCTATTTTAGGAGTTTTCCCCATGTGGAAAATAATTGAAGATTTTTGACGTGTGTGCCAATGTAGTATCATGAACCCTAATGGACTGACCTAGTGCGGCCTCAGGGGCTCATCGATAGATGGCCTTGCCTACATCATATACTCAGAGACCTTGTAGTTCGACATGACCAATGACTTTGTCTTGATGATCCAAGATTGCGTCATGATTTTATTTTGACAAACCTAAAAGGACTGACCTAATGTCTCAGGGGCTCGAAGATGAGCCTTGCCTATGTAGCAAATGCGTAGAGATAACGTAGTTCGACAAATGACAAAGACTAATTGACTGATCTGGACAAGAGATAAAAGTGCACTTGTGCGCTTTGAGCAGTCTAATGTTTTGTTTGGTTTTCTTTAGGAATTTTTGCCATGTTTTTGTCTTTTTTCAAGACCTTTTATGATGTTTTTGGTCTTTCTTCAGGAATTTTATGATGTTTTTGGTCTTTCTTCAGGACTTTTTATGATGTTTTTGGTCTTTCTTCAGGACTTTTTATGATGTTTTTTTCTTTTTGAGCGACATCCACTGCAGTTGCATGGTAAACAATTTTCCCCCAATCAGGTTTAAGACTTAGCCATTTACAAGGAATACGGACGGGATGCTACTGACTTGCTGGACGGACAGTCGTCAGGACTTGATGTCAATCGTTCATCCACTATGACAGGTAGAGAAGGATGTGATGGCGATTTGCAGAATAGCAGCGAAGATACCTTTCATCCTAAGCCAAGTTTAGATCAAGTGACAGTAGATGGCAGAGCCATGATTGATTACGTATGGCACCTTTTTGCCAGGTTTTCACCATGGTACTTGTCCAAAGCGCCTGTTTGCCAGGTTTTCACCATTGGATGAATTATTTTTCTCTTTACTATTTTCATGATTTTTTGATTTTTTTTGGTGTCACCAAGACGCCTATTTGCCAGGTTTTCATCAAGGTGATGATTTTTACCATTTTTCATTTTTTTTGTATTTTTAGGGCCTTCAGCTTTATCCTCTGATGCTATGCATAGAACCTTCGGAGGTGTAAATTGTTGATGGGCTCAGTCAACTATTCTCCATTTGGAGTTGCCAATTGATATGCTCCAGAACCAAAAGAAGATATGATAATATATGGACCCAACCAGTTTGGTTCAAATTTTCTTGGTTTTTCTCTTTCTGCTTGGTTCTTAGGGTTTTGCATGAGAACCAGGTCACCAATGTCAAAATTTCTGACCATAACCTTTTTATTGTAGCTATGACAAAGGCGGTTTTGATATGCTTGGAGGTGATTCACTGAATTTTGTCTTCTTTCATCCAGCATTTCCAACTCATGCAAGCGTGATTGTCGGTACTCCTCTTCATTAGTTAGACCCTTTAAAGAGACCCATAGCGAAGGAATTTTGACCTCAATGTGTAAGATGGATTTAGCGCCAAAGACTAGGGAAAATGGGGTAGCTCCTGTAGGCATACAAATGCTAGTTCGGTAAGCCCATAGAGCAAGGTTAAGTTGTATGTGCCAATCACGGCCAGCGTCATTAACAGTCTTCTTGAGAATTTTGACAATGGTTTTATTCGACGCCTCAGCTTGGCCATTTCCTTGGGGATAGTATGGGGATGAAAAGTGGTGTTGGATATGGAATCACTCACATAACTCATGGACCTCTTGGTTTTTGAACGGATGTCCATTGTTAGTGATGATGGACTGTGGAAGGCCATACCAACAAATGATGTAGTTGAGGATGAACTTTGATATTTGTTTGCCAATAATATATGTTAATGGGATGGCTTCGATCCACTTGGTAAAATACTCAGTGGCGGTGATAATGAATTTATGGCCGTTGGATGAGGTTGGATGAATCTTACCCATGAGGTCGAGTCCCCATTGAGCGAAGGGCCACGGAGAAGTGATTGGCCAAAGTTCTTGTGCTGGAGCATGGACCAAATCACTATGGATCTGACACTTGTGACAAGTTCTGACATATTCTAGTGCATCTTTTTCCATTGTTGGCCAATAATATCCAAGTCTCATTAGTTTCTTAGCCAGAGTAGGATCGCTCGAATGAGATCCGCATATACCGCCGTGCATTTCTCGTAAGGTCGTACATGCTTCATAGGTGTAAAGACATCTAAGGAGGTTGTTGTCGAAACCACAGCGGTATAGGGTGTCACTGATAATGACATACCTTGTGAATTTCCTAATGAAGGACTTCCTTTGGTTATTGGATAGATTTGGTGGAAGGGTTTGAGTCTTTAGATAGTCATAAATGTCCTGATACCAAGGAGAGTTGGGACCAACAAGTTCGTAGACCATTTCTGACTCTAGGATATCATATGCCGGTATGAACAGCTGTTCTACTAGGAACTCAAATTGTGACACATTTTTAGGGATGTCCAAGAGAGAACTAATAGTAGCCATTGCGTCAGCTGCCTTATTCTGTGCCCTGGGGATTTTTTCAAAAGACACTGATTGGAAGTATGTTAGGAAACTGTCCACCATCCTTTGTTTCATAGTCACCATTCACTTGGTTGATTATTAGCTGGGAATCCCTGAATACAAGCAATGTTTGAATCTTCCATTTGATTACCAACTTGAGACCTATAACTAGTGCTTCGTATTCGGCAATGTTATTTGTACAAGGGAAAGTGACTCGAAATGAAATAGGAATTGAATCCCCTTGTGGTGTGATGAACAAGATTCCAGCGCCTGAGCCATGACCAGTGTGAGACCCATTAAAATATAGCTTCCATGGTGTTACTGGTTCCATATGAAAAATGGACTCGTTAGGAAAATCAGTTACCAATGGATGAGAGACTTGCATTGGTGCATCTGCCAGTTGATCTGCTATTACTTTCCCTTTTATTGCCTTGCATTCAACATACTATATGTCGTACTCACTTAGGATCATGACCCATTTTGCCAATCGGCCTGTTAATGCTGCTTGACTTAATAGGTATTTCAATGGGTCGATCTTGGTAACCAGTTGTGTCTGATGATTAAGCATATAATGCCTTAGTTTTTGGGCTACAAAGACAACCACAAGGCATGCACGTTCAATGTATGTGTAATTCAAATCATAACCTATCAGTGTGCAGCTGATGTAGTAGATTTCTCTTTCCTTCCCTTCATAATCATTTTGTCATAATCATTTTGGGCCAGTAATGCCCCCAGTGCTGAATTAGTGGTTGAGATGTATATAATTAATGGTTGTCCATGAATAGGTGACATGAGGACTGGTGTTGATAGCAGGTAATCTTTGATTTTCTAGAAGGCCTCTTGACATTTATCTATCCATACAAAGGGGACACCTTTGCGCAACAAGTACTGGAATGGGTGGCACTTATCTACCAATTGGGCTATGAAATGGTGAATAGATTGTACTTTGCCTTGCAGAGTTCTGAGTTCACTAATCCCTTTGGGTGGAGGCATGTCTATGATTGCTTTGACCTTTGCTAGATCGACCTCTATGCCTCTTCGAGAAACTATGTACCCCAATAGTTTACCTGATGTGACCCAAAAAACACACTTCTTAGGGTTTATCCGAACTTTGTATTCTTCCAGTCTCTTGAAAATTTTGTCGAGTACCTTCAAATGATCTTTCCTTGTTGTTGATTTGGCCAATAGGTCATCTACATAATCCTCCATTATATTGTGCATCATGTCATGGAAGATCATGGTCATAGCCCTTTGATATGTGGCACCTGCGTTTTTAAGACCGAAGGGCATGACGTTCCAACAGTATGTACCCCATGGGCATGTGAATGTTGTTTTGTGTTGATCCTCAGGTTCAATGCAGATTTGGTTATAGCCGGAGAAAACATCCATGAGGGATAGCATCTCATGTCCTGCAGTTAGGTCAACTATGATGTCAATGTTGGGCAAAGGAAATTCGTCCTTTGGACATGCTCTATTTAGGTCTCAAAAATTTGTACATACACGAATCAACCCATTTGGCTTTGTGAACTGGACTAGATTGGAAATCCATTTAGCATAGTCAATAGACCTTATGAATCTGGCATCTAATAGTTTCTTTAACTCTGCCTTGACCAATAGGGCAACTTGGGGATGCATTTTGCGCAACTTCTGCTTGACTAGTTTAGCGCTAGGTAATAGTGGCAAATGATGCAGAACTAGTTCTAGGTCTAATCCTAGCATATCAGCAGAAGACCATGCGAAGTTGATTTTTCAGTCAGCAAATAATTTATGAAATTATGATTTCTCTTCCTCAGTCAATGATGCGGCAAATAGGACCATCTTGGGGTCTTCTGCAGTTGAAATGTTATCCTCTATTGTGTCCTCAATAAGCATAGCTGATTTTTCTTATTGTACAGGAAGAAAGTCCAGTCCTCCATCTTTGGGCACCTCAGAGAGGTTTTCACCCACAGATTCATCCTTTATTTTTACTATTTTATCATCAAGAGGTGCCTTTTGGTTTTCACCTAGAGATGTTTCATTTTTTACTTTATTTTTAATTTTGCGACTAGAGGACTGGACAGTCTCACCGAAGTATGTTGCACAGTCTAAATCAATGGAAAATCTTGATTTGTGGTCCCCACTGGGTATGCCTTCTCATAATCCAATGAATTCGGCAATGGCTTCATCATTTTGGAATGTGTCCAGAACTAGCGGTCCTTGCTGGTCCCAATCTACTAATTCAGGGTAAACTAAAGAGATGCCATTGTCAAGGCTAGTGAATGTGGGTGAGGATGCGGACAACATGCAGATGGATTCATTGATGTTGTAGATGAGGTTATCATCATCCAACTCTATATCGAACTCTAGCCAGTATTCTCCTTCACTAGTGTCATATTCATTGTCATAATAAGGAGTGAAAGTTTGAGAGCCCTGGCTATCAATATCATCTAACACTTCAGATAAATTAGACTGAGGGGATTCAGATGATGGTTGTTGTGTGTCATGGGAAGTGGTAGTAGGATTTTGACTATTTGGTGCTTGCTCAATTTTGAATGTTTGCCAAGATCGTTGTTTAGAGGTTAGTTCCCCTGGTTTGACAAATAAATCATCAAGACAATAGTCACTTAGGGATCATTCTGAACCAAATTCCCACTCATGGGAGTCTATTTCGGTTAGGGTTTCCCTAGTAGTCTCGACACTGTCAGAAGCATGTACTCGCTCATTAGAAAGTCCAGAGGTACATCGATCATCATTGTTGAGTGATCTAAACCCTAATCCAAGATACTTCGTAGTTTGGAAAGTTTCTATGGGTTCCCTTCGACTAGTTTTATTTTTTTCAAGGCCACTAGTACCATCGTAGCCTTTAGCCTTCATGATGTTGTAACCCTTGCCATATTTTTGAACTGGTAATGGAGGTAATGCGACTGTATCCTTATAGATCCATCCTGTGATGTTAGCAAGGTCTTCATCACTCATGTCTCCCCACTTGATAAAGACTGTATTCGGTGGAACTTTGAAAGTTTCTTGAGGTTCCATTCTGAAACATGGCCGACCATATATCTTTGGAGGAGTGGGTATTGTAGTTATGCTGTATGTTGTATTTAGTTTAAATTCTCCACAGCCGAGGTCCTGGATTATGACAGTTGATTCAGTCTTAGGGTTGGTGGAAGGTGGTGGTACGGCGGAAGACGTGGATGGAGTGGATGTGGAAGATGACATGAGCGTGGAAGGGTCAATGTATTTGGACGACAAGGAGCCAGGTTCTTCTCGATTAATAGGTACTCAATTTTCAGAGATACCCCTTAAATTGGTACAATATTGGAAAGGATTGGGGTCTCTGTATATGGTTACTTTTGTGTCGTCAAAAGGAAACTTGAGGCATTGGTGGTATGTTGACGGAATAGCTTTTAATGCGTGGATCCATGGATGGCCAAGTAAGATGTTATATGGTAGTTCCAAATCTAGGACCTGGCAAGTTGTGTCTACAATGATCGGTCCCACTCTGATAGAGAGAGAGACAACACCTCGTGAAGAGCATTCCTTGTCATCATATGCTTTGATCACTATGCTTTTCATTGGATCTATGCATGCATCAGAGAACCCTAAAGCCTTAACCAATTTGAGAGAGCATATATTCAACCCTGCTCTGCCATCTATTAAAACCCATCTAACTTTGTGCTTGTGGACAAACACTTCTATGTGTAATGCATCATTGTGGTTGGTTTTAGATGATGAGTAATCCTGATCTGAGAAGGTGACATGGTGCGGCGTGGTGAGATATCCCACCATAGTTTCAAATTGATTGACATCAATGTCCTTCGGGACCGACGACTCTAGAAGAGTTTTATCTAGGATCTCTTTGTGTGCGGGAGAAATACGAAGCAACTCAAGAATAGATATTTGCACAGGAGTCCTTCCTAGTTGGTCAATGAGATTGAACTGACTCTTGGGTTTCCACTATTGTGGGATTGAGATAGGTTTTGGCTATTTAGCAGATGAAGTGAGTTGTGATTGCTTAGTAGATGGGCCTGCTATGATGATCTTGGCTTGTCTAGGGGGAGGTGGACCAGCTATAGTGACCTTGCCACTTCACGTAGTAGCATTGCATTGTGGCGCTCTCTTGACCATAATGGTATTGATGTATTCATCATCAGTTCTGACATTATTTATTATTGGTCCACTAGAGTAATCGTACTTGGCTCAGGCGAAGTTAGCTTGGTTCTATGAACCTGAATTTGAAGCATTATGGGAACCATGATCCTGGAGTCGATTCTTGTGGATAGTATGGTCTGAGTTTGAGTTGAATTGTGATTCACCCACTTTGATTGTGCGATTTTTGATATGGTCTTATATGATGTTTTTCAGTTGTCGACAGTTAGAGGTTGTATGCCCCTTGGCTTGATGGTATTCACAAATTGCATTGTCATTCCACCATGCCAGTTTGAATTGTCTGGGGTCATAAGGTTTGATTTCCAGAAGTTTGATGACCCCATGCTAGATGCATTTCTTAAGGACTTCCTCAATGGGTTCACCCAAGTGGGTATATGTACGACCCCTAGGGAATTGTCTCATCTGACAATATTGGCCCTAATTTTTTTGACCATTTTGCTTGTTTGAAGGAGTATTGGGAGGAGGTGTTAATGTCGTGGTTGGTTTGTTTTGTTGTTGGACCCCTTTCAGGGCCAATACAGGACTTGTAGTCTTGGCGTCCACAACACCATCATTTGTCACATGCTTATTCTTGACCCAATATTTGTTTTTGTCAGTGGGTGGGTTGGTGTTTGTGTTTTTTGAACCATATCTCAATTCTCCCTTTGTGATAAGGGCTTTCTCAATTTGGACCCCCTTTTCCACTAATTCTGTGAAGGTTGTGCAACAATGTATTTGCAATGCGAATTTTAGGGCCCCTAGAAGCATTTGAACAAACATGTCAACCTTTTCCCTTTAAGGAATGTCAATGTGACATCGACTAGCAAGGCTTATCCATTTTTGAAAGAATGGAATAAAAGTCTCACCCAAATCTTCTTGTGTGAGATTGCAAAAACTAGTGATAGAGGTATCCATGTCAATGTTGTATGCGTAATTTCTTATGAATCTTCTTTTGAGCTCATCCCATGTTTGGATATCCTTTTGCACTGAAAACCATTCAAGGGCTTGACCCGCCAAACTTTTGGAAAAAAGTCTCATCAAGTATGTTGGTTCGTAGGCAATATCCATACAGTTAGTTGCGAATTTGCAAAGATGTTCAATGGGATTTGTCTTGCCTCTATATTTTGTGAAGTTGGGTGACATGTATCCTGGTGGAAATGCAGGCATGTATAAGTTTGTGTCGAATGGGTATACATCTAGGTCATATGATATTTCTGATTTCCTGCCTATAATGAACATGTTTTGCATTTTCTTCTCCAGATCTCTCACTGTTGCTTTGAGTTCATCTATGGTAGGGTCATTTACATTTCCATATGTCGAATTGCTTGGTACACCATATGTTCTTGTCTGTTGTGCATGAATGTTGGTGTACTGTGGTGGTATGGATTGTTGTGGTACGTATGACGTGTGTTGTTGGTGTTGGAAGTTGTGATTTGGTGCATGTTGATGAGTGTGAATGTTGGATGAATATGTTGGTATGTGTCCCCCACCCATGTGTGTCATTATTTGAGGGATGTAGTGGCCATGACTATTATAGTGTGTTGATGATGTCATGGGTTGTGTTGTTTGGCCACCTTGTGTGAATTGCTGATTTTGAACAAGGGGGACGTTTGTGTTTGTTCCTTGGGAGATAATGAAATTTAAATGTGTTGTCGTGTTCACGTTTTGTTGTTGTCCTTGGATAAAGATACGTCCTGTGGATCCTCTCGGAGGATTTTTTGAAGTACTACTAAATGGATTTTCCGAAGTTGTGTTCATGGTAGTAGATATAGTTGTCAAGGGGGGATTGTGGTGACTTGATGATGCCCCCGTGGTATTTACTGTTGCAGTAAAAAGAGGATTGGAATAATTTTCCCATGTTTTCAAGGAGCCAAGAGTGGTTCCATCCAATTGGGGTAGTGTTGTGGATGTTGTGGATGATTGTGATCCCCCAATAGATGTAGCGTTTATTGTATTGGAGATGTTTGGGATTTTGGATGTGCTATGCAATGTCATTATGGTGTCAAAAGGGGTGTTGCTCGTAGTATTTAGGAATCGACCACTATATGAATTGTTATGTGCATTATTGGCATTAAGGTCATTTAGCGTTTTAATGTCAAATCCTTGTGGTAACTTAGCTCCTTCACTCAAGAGCATAGCTACGAATCCATCTCTGTCTTGACGCGCTATTGTTTCAGCAAGCTGATAGACCTCTAGGTCTTGTGTCAATGCCTCTATGTTTTCTTGAAGTAGTTGACCATTTTCATCTCTTTGCAAGTAGAGTTCGAATGTACTGTTCGATGAGGATTGTGTTGTCACTAGAGGTTGATTGTCTAGATTAGAAAATGGATCATACAAGGTCCAATTTGAGTAATGTGGAGGATTGTTGGGGTCTTGCCTAAAGTTTTCCATTTGTCTCTTTTGTTTTTGAAGTCTGGTTTCGACCATAAATGAGATTTCTCAAAAAGGGAATGACAACTAAATGCAAGTATGACACTATGTGAAGTCTAAGTTCAAAATGACGCCTAGAATGACTAATATTTTTGGATTTTTGTGAATAAGGTATGTAATTTGTATGCAATGTAAGAAAAGGTTATCTAAGCACTTCTAAGCTTGTACTTTGTTTTCGATTTGGACTGCTAAAGGAATTTTTTGTAAATGACAAGTTGACAAGATCTAAGTGACTAGTGAGTCTTCTTAACTAGACTTTGAGTTGGAAGAAATCTCACAAAAGAGGACAATGACTAAAAGGAGGTTTGATAACTTGGTCCAAAAGGGTCTAATTTCGAAAGCAATGACTTTGCCAAGGTGTGCTTTAGATTTTCCTAATCCTAAGTATGAAAAATGTGAACCTAGGGATAGTCTAATGTCAAATGTATGCAACGAAAAAGGAATGAGGTATGAAACCTATGGTGACTAATGCAAACTAATGGTCAAGACTTTGAGCAATTTCAAGTTAGGTTTCTGACAAAGTCTTCTTGGTGATAGAGTTTGACAATTGGTTGACAATTTGAAGACCTCAGGTTTTGGCTGTGAAGTTTTAATTTTTGACAGGAAGATGCATGACAGTTTAGCAAATGCGTCATAGTTAAGAAAATGCAGTTCGATTTAAGGATCGCAGATTTCTGACTGTCAAATGCGACTCGGTTAAGAAAATGTGGCTTTTCAGTTGTCAGATGCATCACGATGCCTACAGATGCATTGTTCTAAGTTTTGGATGTAGTTTATCAGAGCAGTTGCATTGCGGTAAAGCAGTTGCGGTTCGACAGATGCAACTCAGTTCAATTTCAACCTAATTTTTGTGTTGTTTTGGTGGAAGTTTTGACTTGTTTGATGAATTTTTTGTTTGAACTGTGACAGAACCAAATACACTTGACAAACACAACATTTTTAATGTAACCAAACACACATCAGATAAGCACAATCCTAAAAAGGCCAATAGGCCAAGGGTTTGTATACTTGGTATAGCCCACCTATATACCTTGGATTGGTGATAAACACCTTTCCTTCTTGAGAGTGGATAGCTTAGAATTTTGGTGGCATTGGCTCCCCTCCACAGCTCATTAACGTCATTCGAGCACCCCAAATTCAGATTCTTTGGGTAGTGACATCCCAAGAATTGCTATCTCTACTCAAGGGGATCAGTAGTGAGTGTCTTCAGGCATGATACTGTACTCTGCACTATACCAAGCAACGACCAATAGAATGGTTGGACACTAAGACAAGAGGTGTTTAATTCGGGCATTCCATTCGTGGGGCGTGATCCATGCGGTGAGAGTCCCCTTTCAGATCCATCTCGTCGGAACCACGCTCGTGATTCTTGGGTTTTCCCCAAGAACCCACTTTTATATACCGGTTGGAAGTACCTCGGTGTCCGGGTGCTACCGGTCTGAGTCATCCTAGGGTGAGTAATTTTTCCCACCAGAACAGGCCCAAGTTCTAGAGTTAGTAACTATTTCTCTTACACCCAAGATTGCACAAATGCACAAGGGGAGAGGATACTCTGATATACCAAATCGTGAAGGGTAAAATAACAGAAAAGAATGGGTCTGGTTTTCTGATCACAATGTTTTCACCAAGTGAGAGTATACTCACCTACCATTCCACAATCACAATCAAGTATAAAAGACATGATTTCGTTTTATATGAACCAAATTCAAATGTTTGCTACTCTAAGAAAAACAAGCACAAAGTTTTGTTATTCCTTCTTTGACATGTGAATATGCAAACAATGAATATTAGTAGTCTCTTATGCAATGGTCTTCGAAAAACGAACGAGGATTGCCACACGCTACAAGAAAATATTAGTAACACAAGAAAAATCTAATCTAGTTAACATGCAGAAATAAAGACACAGAAAAAAAATAGAAAACCAGTAAACCAGTAAACAGAAAAACCCAAAAATTTGAAAATCAAAATGACAAAACCGAAAGAAAATTTTACCAGATAGATGCAGTGCGGCAGAGCAGATGTGTCGCTCGGGTCTTCAAATGTGACTCAGAATGTCAGATGCATCGTTATAGTTCTCAGTTGCAGCTTGTCAGAGCGATTGCATCTCTTCTGTCTTCATATGCGTCGCGACGCATCAAATGCGACACAAGTTTTTTAAAAAAACACTTGCATCAATCCGTACCTGTATTTGCAAAACAATAGAAAATGACAAAAAAAAACCTACGAACACAAAAAACGCACCAATGGAGATCGCCACACGCTACAAGAGAGGATTAGTAACACAAAATCTAATCTTAGCCAACCTTCAGGAATAAAAAGAAAACAGAAAACAGAAAATCAGAAAACTAGAAATCAGAAAAACCCAAAAATTTGAACATAAGAACCTGTAGACTAGAAAAAAAAAATTTACCAGACAGATGCGGTACGGCAGAGCAAATGTGTTGCTTAGGTCTTCGAATGCGTCTATTAAAAACATATGCGTCGTTCTGGTCAGCGGTTGTGGCTTGTCAGAGCGATTGCGGCACTATTGTTCTCGGATGCGTCGCGACGCATCAAATGCGTCACAATGTTTTTTTTAAAAAAACTCTTGCGGCGATCCATACCTATACCTGCAAAATGACAGAAAACAACAAAAAACTATACGAAAAACAAAAAAATGACATCAGGTTCACCAATGTAATCAAAGGAAAATCATATTTGTTAAAGGGGTTAGCACAATAACATTAAAATCCATTGAAGTAACAAAGCACAAAGGAAATAAACATGAAAAAAAAAGGAACAAATGTTACCATAAGTCTTCATCTTCCATGTTTCACCTTTGTTACACCTTATAGTTTGCAGCAAATAGAATGGGGCCCTCAGATTTCAAATGAGCACCTAGACTAATGTCAAATCCCTATGCAAAGGTTGAAGGATTTATGTAAAGCAATGACCTCACAATAGACTAAAAATGACAATGACTGCAAATGATAAAATAACCTAAGTTGACAAAATGAACATGAGATCTGAAATAAGAACAAAATTGCCATTTTATAAAAACTGCAATTTTAAATGTGTGGCCAGGATGAGAAGATGACAAATACCCTAAAATCAATGGTCAAGATTGAAAGTTGCAGTGTGAAATAGGGTTAGGTCAAAATTAGGGCAATGATAAAGATGAAGGGTTGAGATTGAATTATAAAATAATTCAATCAAGGGCTGAAATTAAATGAGATGTCAAGAGATAAGATTTGATTTGGAAGATGAAATTGACATGGACAAAGAGGTTGCTAGAGAAATTAAATAATAAAATTTATTTACTCCAGGTGAACAGTGAATAATTTAAATAATAAAGATATTATTTAATTATAGAGGAATGTGACAAAATGAATTATTTTGAATTAAATAATTAAAATAAGTATTTAATTATAGCAGGAAATGGACAAAAATTAAATAAATTAGAATCTATTTAATTTTAAAAGAAGGGGACTTAATTAGTGATGTAATTAAATAAATAAAATTTATTTATTTAATAACCAAGAAGAAATAAATGACCAAAGGGAATTAAATAAATTAAGAAATTTATTTAATTAGAGGAAGACCTAGGTAATTAATGACGTATTAGATAAATAAATAACATTTATTTATTTAATAATAAAGGAGAAATAAATGACAAAAAAGGGGGATTAAATAAATTAAGAAATTTATTTAATTAAAGGAAGACTTAGATAATTAATGACATATTAGATAAATAAATCAAATTTATTTATTTAATAATCATGAGGAACAAATGACATGAATTAATTAAATAATTATGAATTATTTAATCAATAGTCGAATGTGGACCAAGGACATAATTAAATGGCTTAATTATGCTAGGATGAAAGTGGTAAAAATGAAGCTTGTAGGCCTAGGTCATTTTTAGGTGTCTACACATATAAGTTTCCTTTATGACAAGAACACTTGATAGCTAGAAATTAGTTGACGCTTAATCCATGCATGAAAACTCTAAGGCCCTCTAGAAATTGTGGCCTCCTAATTTGATCTCAATTAACTACCTATTTTTTATACACTGACAGGTTCATAACTCACCCGAGCCAGTGAGGGGTATGCTAATTGTGATTCCCAATATCAACTTTAATAGTACAATATCATTTCAATCAGCGACTAGGAGCTAAGCTTTCAAAGCGTACAGAGAATGGTAAGTGAGTAAGAGCGATGCATGTGCCACATTCAAGCAAGTCAGCGAGTATGTCAGTATAACAATACAAATCAGTAGTTGATTTAATCCGTGCATTTAGAGCAGAATTTGATGCATCCTTTAGAAATCAATAAAGGAGATTTGCATGGCTATGGGAAGATTATCATGTGTTATTGATTGATGGATTTAAAATTCTCCCAAACTAATGTCATTGGTAGTAGTAAATTCAAATCTCACACTCTTTATCAGTGTCCTTCCATTTGTATAGTAGCGTAGCCACGCGGGAGAGGCATGAACAAGGCACGTGAACTGTCCCATATAATGTTGTACAAAAACATGGTCTCATGGAATGTAATCTATAGGCTGCACAAAAGAGGACAGGGCACAAGAAATTTTCAAGCAAATGCATTAGACAGGTGTAAAGCCCACAACCATAAATGCTCAAGAAGAAACTTTTGATCAAATGTATTTATGACATAAAGCCTCTAGACACATTCGAATGGTAGCTTAGAATCCACACCTAACCATTTAAAAAGGATTTTCAAATTGATGCAATCGGCAGGTATGTACCCAAAATGCTATAGTTGGAAGTGTGCTGGAAGACATGTACTCAAAATGTGGATGCACCAACCTGGCATGGGAACACAATCATATAGGATATGCACAAAAAGTGGGTTTGTGGAAAACGCTTTAGAAACCTCCAAGAAAATGCAGTTAGTAGGTGTACAACTTACTTTCTTATACCAGTGAATAGAGTCCCTTTTTAACCAATGTAATAAGTATGTAAAGAAAAGAAAAGCAATCAACTTCCCATACCTATCACAGCGTCCTTTCTACCTATATGCCAATAGAAATTTATAGAAGCATAGCATGTAATATTTAGTTTTAAGAGATGACTTCTTTGCTTCGAATGGTAGGTGTATAGATGAATTCTTTAATTTGAGCCCAACCACTTGAAAGGCCATCTCAGATTGCTGCAATCCTCATGTGTAGAGCTTATTCACATTATACTATAATCTCTAAGGGCCGGTGCTACCATGTGTGGGGGTTTGTGGTCTCCACAGTGAGCCGGTTGCCTATGGTCTTCATTCCAAAGTAGCCCTCTCCGCAATAATCAAGATCTTCAACCGTGTTGTCTCAGTAATACAAAAATGCATAAACCAACTAGCTAAATGGGGAGCTATGTTATTCTAACAAACATTAATGGTAAGCAGAGAACAACCATAAAAAAGAAAGAGACATAAACTGAATAAATGCACAATAATACATTCATTTCTTCATCGGTAAATGGCACAAGCTCCCTACAACCATAAATCAATATAGATGTGATTTTAAAACTATAACTACCAGTGGTATCTAAGACCAAACTCATAATTGATTGGTCATTGTTTTCCCTATCTGTACATTACTTCTTTATGCCTTAATGATTTTGGAAAAATCTAAAAGGTTTAAGAAAACGCGTTTGGCAAGTGTGAAGCACACAAAATGACCACATTGTAGAGGCTTCAAAATTTTTATTTTTATTTTAAGCAAATGAAATGGTGGGTGTAACACCAAAAACCTTATCAGCTTTCTTTCTTCATAAATTTTTCTCAGTATGGGAGACTCGAAATAGGGTGTGGACATTCATGAAAATTATAAACATAGAGAAAAGTTGTGGGACATTATAGTTGGAAATGTGTGGGCAGAAGATATGTATGCAACATGGGGAAGCACAAATAAGAAATGTGAACTCTTTGATTGAATCACTCAAAGAGATGGGGTTTTAATGACTACCACATAGGATATGCAACCTTTACAAGCAATGACTCTACCCACTTTGAAGACTCTTTATCTCTTGTGTAGCATCTCTTGGCCTCAAGTTCTAGTAACAGTGGGCGCCAAAATGTAAATCTTAAATTTGCATTCTTCAAACAATGACCACCAATAACTGTTCGTTAGTTCAAAAGCTAGCAAACCTTAGATTCCGTATAAAATTTATTTGAAAACAAGAATAACAAAAGCAAAGAATGAAAGAAAACTAAACCAATGAAATTTTATTTATGTGACCAAATCAACATATTCTGGGGTGATTGGTGCTATTGTGGAAAATAGCCCTTTCCCAACCCCTTTAGATAGATTAGCTAGTGATAATGATGGACATGATCATTTCTCAAATGAAGATAGTTACCTTGCATGATGTTGGAGATGAAAATGCTAAGATTGTGGAGTGGATGATGAGAAAAATCAATTCTCAGTTTAAGAGAGTAACTTTGCATTAGCTTTGTGGATTTGTGAAGGATTTTCTTGAGGATGAAGCCTCTATGTAACGATTTTCTTGATGAGAGATTGGCCAAATGGATGAATGTGGGATAAAGAATCAATTCAATGAGATGGAGACACTTGTCATCTTGTGAATGGTTCATGCATGTGCAAGATTTGGGAAATGTGCCCAAGAGGGGGGAAATTTGAATTCAAATTTTTCAATAAATTTAGAGAGGGGGACAAGAAAAAGAGCAATAAATGCAATGTTGGAGGGACAAATCAACTTGTCTTGATTTTCAAAATTAAGGGCCATGTTGAGTGAAAATATTGATTTTAATAAATCAATAAATTGATTTATTTTTGCAAGTGGCATAATCTAGAGAATGCAAGTGGGTGAGATTAGCATTTAATCATTGTTATATTAAATTAATGATGATTAGGATGTTTGACCTTTTTGACTTAAATACCTGATTTATTTAAATTAGCAAAGGAGAAATATGAATTGGATTTCAATTAAATAAAGTCCTGATTTATTTAATTAAATGGATGATGCAAGATAAAGGTTGAATGATTTATGAGAGATGAAATGGTATTATTTGATTAAACCTTTGGATTGACCTGTATGCATATTTTGCATGTCTATAGTTGGTAATCAAAAAGGGAATTTATGGTTCACTAAGCTTGGAGGGAATTGGATCTTCCAATGGATTTTTATTGAATTCTAGAAATGAAGTGCAATTGCTGCAAGTTAAAAAATGCAATATAAAACTCCATTTTTTTCATTAGATTTTGCTTTACAATGATGTTGGAACTTTATCTCAACTTCAATTTTCAAAGAAAATTCAAAAGGTGGTGTAGGTGCACCCAAGCAAGATCATGCCTCCATGAGGAAATTTTATATTTTTGACTTAGGGGTGATCCCACAATAATGGGTTACAGTTTTTGGCCAAACTTGACATTAAAATCAAGATTTTTCACAGGACATTCACTTTCTTACACCTATAGCAACTAAACCATTAAGGTTTTGAAGATGAATAAAACTAGTTATTTGTTAGATATTTTGTGTAGATTCTAATTATATTTTAAAAAAAAAATTAAAAAATAAATTGTGAATCATTTTATGTAATTTTTAATAACTTATTTTTTCTACTAATCAATATTTTTAAAAAGTGATGTTTACTTCGGCCCACATAACTTTTTTTATAGATAGGATACAATTCTGATTTTTAACATACAATTTTTTCACACCAATATCTATGGGATGGATATTTTTTCATAATTTTTTGTTACACATTTTTTTTTTAATTAATTTTCCAAGTCAACGTAATTATAATTTGGACAGAGGTGTACTTCGGCACGCATAACTTTTTTTGTATTCATTTGAATTAACTTATTCCTTTGTTGTTGGAATAAGGACATCAATACCTAGGTACATGTATTTTTTAGAATTTTTTTCTCTATTTTTGTATTTTTTCGTATGTGTGAAATAAAGAACTTGATGTTCATTGAAAATCCTAAATTTATAAGAAATAAAAAATAAATATAATAATCAAATTAAACATATTTAAAATTATACTTTTTAGGAAGCTTATAATAAGGGCTACAGGCTTACAAAACATAAATTTTAAATGAATTCATTTGATCACCCAAAAGGTAAATCAAAAGTGGTTTTTTATCAGCATTTTGATAGGTATAGAGGAGACTCGATTATAGGTATGGTTTAAATATAACAAGGTTCTATCCATGGGGGTTTGATCTAAGGGAGTTTGATCAATCCCTCTTTAATTAAAATAATTTAAATGGAATATTTAAAGCCATAAATCATTGTATTTTCTAAAAATATGTGATTTCAGGAAAAAATCAGGATGTCCCAAAAAGTGTAACCCATTATTGTGGCAGCACTATTAGGCTAGTTGATTTTATGATGTAATGAGGTTTTAAGAACCACATTTAGCATGTAATAGGTCTTATATAGTTATTTTGGGGTTACTAGTTACATAATGCAAAAATTGTAAAAATTGACAAAATGTTGTCAATACAAAATTGTGAAAATGCAACAAAAAAAAAAAATGAGGGAAGGTGAAGGGTAAAGGTAGTTGCAATATCAGTTATAGGAATGGTTTTGTGTTTATAAATAAATTTTTAAGAATTTAAAACTTTGAGGAAGGTTGGGGAAAGGTGTATGAAGAAGAATTTCAATTTAAAGTTCAGATTTTCTATATTTTTCCTAATATTTCTGTGTTGCAGGCCATTTTACGGCCATTTATGTATTTTAAAACCTCCCCTCCTCCATTTTATGTTGTATCCCTATGATTCTAGTTTATTCTGAAATTTATTTCATCAAAAAACGTTTTGATTTGAGTAAGTTATGAAGAAATTACTCTAGGTGGGTAAAACCCTGATCTAGGGTGGGCAGCAAGTAAGAAAATTGCATATCTTTCATTTTTATGGTTGGAACTCCCTAATTTTTGGTCTTTAAATCTATTTTGGTATACTATTCAATATATCCAAGTGTTAGGTGTTGGTGATGAATTATTGGGCTGATTCCATGAAGCCCTATGACTGATTTTGCATGAAAATCTGGAAAAACAGTTTACAATCTTGTTCTTAAGAGAATAAATTATGGTGAGCGTGTCCTTGTTGAATCACATTGTGTTCTAAAAGGGTGTTAAGTGTATTTTTAATCATTTATAGTGAGGTTTTTGTGGATTTATAATTTTTTGGAGACTATTTATTGACTGTCTTGTTAGGACAGAGTTGTCACAGTCATCTTTGGAGTCAAAATTTGAAGGTTTTGAGTAGATATTTGATGAAATATCATGAATAAAAGTTTGGGGATGGTCTAAATTTTTTTTTAAGACATATTTACATTTATTTGTGGCTTAATAAAGTGTAAAGGACTTGGTAAATTGATGTTTTTATGTGGATGTGGCCTAAATGGCCTAATTGCTGATTTGGATAGCCTATTTGGGAAAATTCACATGTTGTAGTTGTTTATGTTGGAGAAGGGGTTTGGGTCATGTATTTTTATGTTTATATTGTGTTTTAAGGATTAAAAATATTTTATTATTCTTATTATCTATTTTTTTGTGTTGAAACAAGGATTTAGTTAAGGAAAAGAGAGTCCTAATTGAATGGACATGAATGAATTGGTTTGTGTTTACACTAATGATGATTAAAATAACTATTTAGGTTAGATGCCCAATCTCTCAATCATGGTTGTAAGGGATTAGTTATTAAATAATTGTAGGAGGTCAACATTTTTGGCGTCATTACCAGGGATGGTGTTAAACTAGGGAGTTCTTTGGATTCATTGGTAGTTTTTCTTGCTGTAGTGTTTTTGGAAGTTGTTCTTAGTATATCCTCATTTAGGAAGTAATTACACCCCTTATTATTTGCCAATTCTTTGTGTGAGTTGGCTGATAGTGAGTGATACCACATGCATAGAGGAAGGAGAAGGGATGCTTATGGGAGATTCCTTCCTAACAATCCAAATCCATTCCAACTAGTTGAATATCAGAACCTACCAAGAGAAGAAGAAGAAGAATAACCACACCCCTTTGCTGATGCATTTCCTAATTTGACTAGCTTTGAAGTCTCATCTGAAGACCAAAAATAGCTTGAGAAACCCTTTTCTTTGGGACTACATCAAGCAGGCATCAGTGATGCAAATAGGAACAAACTTAACCAAATAGCTTTTCTTTTTCCCATTTTCCATCAGAATGAATTTGACAACATCAAGAATATCCCTACTTCAACACTCCCCAAGTTTTATGGACTTGTCACAAAAGATCCTAATACCTTTTGTTTAAGTTTGACATACTCTACAGGAGTTATGATTATACTACTAATTCCCATAAGCTTAAGCTATTTCCTACCACTCCAAAAGAGGCTACATTAAGATGGTTCATGAGCCTAGGCATAGATACTATGGAAAATTGGGAAGACATGAAGACAAAATTACTTGAGAAATACAAGGAATATTGTAGGGGCAATGACATGAGAGGAGGTGAAATATTTTTAGGATGCAGTAAAAAGAAGATGATAGCCTAGAAGATTATATTGCAAGGTTTTTGTTTTTTCTACAAAAAATTTCCACACCATACACTCAATGAAGAATCACAAAAGTTTCTTTTATTGAGAGGAATCAATGATAGTTGCATTGATGCCTTGGACCTCAGGAGAGGAGGAGATATCTCCCAAGTTCTTTGGGAATATATCAAGAAAATATGCCAAAACTACTCTAGGCTAGCTTCAGAGAAAGGGGGAGCTTACCAATCTTCCATGGGTAAGTCAACTACTGGTGGGGTTTCAAGAATAGAGATTACTCATTTGCTAGAAGATTTCAAACAAGACATTCTAAACAATCTAGCCACTTAGCTAGATACACTTTAGGCCAAGAAGAAGCAAGATGAGGCAAAGCCAATGTTGACAGAGTATTGCCCCCATTGCAGACAAAAGAAGAGGGATTGCAGATGCAAGATGGTAGATAATCTTGAAAGAAAGTATATTACACTTGAGTTCAAACCAATCTAGATTGAAGGATACCAAGTCTACTATGTTGTACAAAGGAAGCCTTGGGCTCCAAAAAAAGGTATCCCACTAGATCCACTATCTTATGTTGGGCCATATTTTAATTCCTATTCATTTGGTAACCAATAGCATCCTCAATATCCATATAATTGTGGAGGATATCCACCATAGCCTTGGATTAACCCTCCAAATTCTTGTACCAATCATCAAAACTCTCCACCCCAGTGGCAACAACCTCAGGGGAATTGGCAACAATCTCAAGGGAATTGGCAGCCACCTCTAGGAAATTGGTAGAAAATAAATCAATGGAGGGGAGGACAACAATGGCCTATCTAGACAACCAGTTACATGCAACCACCTTCTTAGCCCCAAGAGCCTGCTATAATGCCTCCACCTACTAATCCAAGCTCAAATGCACCTAAACCTACTTAGCTACTAGCTCAACCCACACCCAATCCAAATAACAAACCACAACAACAACCTACATACTCTACTGATTCAAATCAATTCCTTGCATATGCTATGAGTGTAAGTGACATCCACTTACATTCAAGAACTACTCTACTAGCCCCTTCCAAGCCCATTATCACTGAGCTTCATGTGGAAGAGGTGGAGGAACCTCTAAATGATCACATTCACCAAGTGTACCTAAAAGTATTGAACCAGTCCAAGTCAAGTGGACTGAACAAGAACCATCATTTCCTCAGAGAATGGAATTTTCCAAGAAGAAGGAAGAAAAGGAGAATACAAATTTTGGCATCTTGGATTAGGTAAAGCATTTTTGTGTCGAAATACCTCTATTTTAGGCCATAAAGGATGTTCCAATATATGGAAAGGAAATCAAGGAAGCATGCCTCAAGAAGCCAGATAGGTAAAAAAAAAACCCAACTATAGTTCATGTGGTGGGATAGCTAGCTGACATCATGCTGGGAAAATTAACTATCCCCAAGTATAATGACCTAGGTAGTCCTATGGTAGCAGTTGTTATAAACATGATCCAAATTAAGAATGCTCTAATTCATTTAGGGGTAGCAATAAATGTAATGACCAAGGACATTCTGCAACAACTAAGCATTGCAAGCATAAGATATATTCCTACTATCCTACATCTTGTTGATAGATCTACTCTTAAGCCTAATGGTGTAGTGAAAGATCTTGTGTTAGTTTTAGACTCCTAGGAGTACCCAACAGACTTTATGATTCTTTCTCCTAAAGCTACACTAGGCGGGTATCCCATTATTCTTGGAAGACCTTGGTTAGCAACTGCAGATGCATACATTGGATGTTGATTAGGTGACATGACCATTTTAGATGGGAAGAGCACAAATATATTTTTTTTATCCTCTTGCTCAACCATCTCATGATGAAGATAATCCCGTATGACCAAATGTTGGTGAAGAGGCTGAAGAAGTTAATTTTGTGGCACAACTTATGATGCTAGGAAAAATCTCTTTCATTAAGCTTTAAGATGAGGATGAAGTATTGGCTAACATTATTCAAAACCATTATGAAGTGGATGAAGAATCATCTTCTCATTCTTCTACTCCATTCAAAAACACTTCTACCTGCTCTTCCTATAGCCACTATTCTTGTAGATATTCTTCCTGTAGCCATTCTTCCTATAGCCACTCTTCCTACAACAACTGTCCCTATAGATAGACTTCCTGTAGCAATAGGTATGTCCCATACATTTATTCCATATGAACTAAAGGTACCATGTGTTAATGACACAACCATGATAGAGTTAACTACACAAGTACAGGTGTCAAAAGGAAAATATTTGAATGTTAACAATAAATTAAGTGAAGAACAACAATTGTTATTGGAAAACTTATTAAGGACCCATCAACATGCATTTGTATGGGATTATCATGATATGAATGGATTGGAACCTAAAATTTGTACACACAAAATTTAAATCAGAGATGAATGAACCCCAACAAGACAACCACAAACAAGAATTAACCTTGCACTAAGAGAAAATGTGAAAGGAGAATTGTAGAAATTACTAGATGTAGGATTTATCTACCCCATTAGAGATAGTCAGTGGGTGTCTCCATTAGTGATTGTACCCAAGAATGGAGGGAAATGGTGAGTTTGTGTTGATTATAGGGAACTTAATGCTGCCACCAAGAAGGACCACTTTCCCTTACCCTTCATTGATCAAGTTTTGGACACACTTGCAAGAAAGTGATACTTTTCTTTTCTAGATGGATTTAGTGGCTACAACTAGATCCAGATTGCACCAAAGGACCAAGAGAAGACCTCATTTACATGGGGGACCTATTCCTATTTGGTAATCCCATTTGACTTATGTAATGCACCCACAACTTTTCAGAGGGCAGTCAGTAGCATGTTCTCAGATATTTCTCATGATTGCATGGAAATTTATATGAATGACTTTACCACTTATGGTGTTGATTTTAATCAAGTATTGGAAAACCTCAGGAGAGTCCCATAGAGATTTGAAGACCAAAACTTGTCCTTAAATAGTGAAAAGTACTTCATTATGATGTAGGAAGGTGTAGTCCTTGACCATTGCATCTCCCGCAAGGGAATTCAAATAGATCTTACAAAGATTGAGGTAATCACAAATCTTCCCACACATACAAAATAGAATGATGTTAGGAGTTTCTTGGGTCATGTAGGATATTATAGGAGTTTCATCAAGGATTCTAGTAAGGTAACAACACCATTATATACTCTTCTCACTAAAGATACTGAATTCTAGTGGATTGAAGCTTGTGACAAGGCATTTTCTAACTTGAAGGAAGCTTTGACTCATGCTCCTATACTCAAAGGGCCTAATTGGGAACTTCCTTTCCACATCCATAATGATTAATTAGATTATGCCATAGGATTATTCTTAGGAAAAAAAGGAGCTATTGAAAATTTCATTTACTTTTTCAACAAAAATTTACAAGGAGTTGAATTCAATTATACAATGACAGAGAAAGAAATGCTAGCAGTAATCTATGCATTGAACAAATTCATACACCACATAATAGGGTACCAAATCTTTGTGCACACTGATCATGCAACCATTAGATATCTCATGAATAAACCTTTAATCACATGTAGGCTAGAAAGATGGTTATTGTTGATGTAGGAGTTTGATATAACCATTGTGGATAAGCCAGGGAAGGCCAATGTTGTTGCATATTTTCTTTCAAGGATGACTATATCATAGACAATCAGCCCATAGATGACTCTTTTCCTGTTGAGAATATATTGTCCCTCACTATACAAATAGCCTGGTATGCTGACATAGCCAATTATTTGGTCACAGGTAGATTTCCTTCTCACTTCTCTCCAAAAGAGAAAAGGGCACTCATTGAAAAATATTTTCTTTTCTCCTAGATTGTTGGATGTTTGTTTTATACTAGACCAGACCATGTCATGAGGTGATGTGTGAGAGAATATGAGACATATGACATTTTGCATGTATGCCACAACAAACCATGTGGAGGACACTTTGCAGCCGGTCAAAGAATGGGCAAACCAACCAAATCTGATGAGATGCCACTTTTCCTTTAGGTAGTAATCACTCCCTTTGACAAGTTGGGATTGGATTTTTTGGGACCCATTGACCCTCCATCGAATGGTAGGTCTTATATATTGGTATGCACTAATTATGTGACAAAGTGGGTAGAAGTTAAGGCCATGAAGCATGCAAGAGATAACGAGGTTGCAAAATTTCTTTATGGGGAGATTTTCACAAGATATGGAATTCCAAGAGAAATAGTGACTAATTAAGGGGCTCAATTCACATCAACCCTTGTTGCAACACTAGTTAATGAGTACAACATAAGGCATAGGAAGTCTACTCCTTATCACCCCCAAGCTAATGGCCAAGTTGAGGTGACCAATAGAGAAATTGAAGCCATTTTGACCAAAACCGTAGCTATTCATAGAAAGAATTGGGAAAATAGATTACCAAAAGTTGTTTGGGCCTATAGGACAACCTGGGAAATAACTATAGGCTTCACTCCATTTGAGCTACTATATGGAAAAATATTCACGATTCCCATTGAATTTGAATATAAGACTCTTAAGACTACAGTAGATTTGGGGATGGATATTTTTGAGGCATAGAGAGAAAGAATCATGCAACTAAATGCTTTGGATGAGATAAGGAGAGCAGCCTTGCATCATATAGAGGTAGTGAAGAATCAGAGAAGCAAGTGGCATGAAAAATTTATCAAGGATAATAAATTCCAACTAGGAGATTGGGCCCTACTCTATGACTCAAGATATCAGGACAATACAGGAAAATTGTAGACAAGGTGGCTAGGACCATATGAAGTTACTGAGGTCTTTCCTAATAGATCTATTCAACTTACTACCATTGACCCTATCATATTCAAATTAATTTTCAATGGCCATCACCTCATAATATATCACAAGCCAACTTCCAAAGAAGATTTCCTACAACAATTCATCCAACATTTAGCACCCAAGCTTCCTATAGCTGAAGGAAGTGGACCTAGTATCCCTCCTTCTAGATAATTAAGGTACATACTTGTCATAATAAAGACTTCTACTCTTGTGGAAGTCCATTTTTTCACCCATCTGCCCATTAACACATCCATTACTTCATTCCACCTCACCTCATTCCACTTCATTTTCATTAATTGCTCAATTTATTCCCTAAAAAGGTGAACGATACTTTCTCCATGATATTTGCAACAAATCCTCCACATATTCAACTATGTGTGCATTAATTGCTATCTTTTAATTATCTTTTAAGTGCATTCATTTAATCATTGTACATTAATATAGATGTTCACATAACATGCCATTATTCCCTAACAAATCACCACTCCCATATCACATGTGTGGAAACATGTCCAAATTTAGGTTGGTAGGTAAGAAAAAGATGTGAATATATTGCCCATGTGTCAATTCATGCTAGGCTACCTAAAAAATTTAAAATGAGCTTATTTGAAATCTGAGTGAGAGGACAACTCACATGTGTGAAGATACACTAACTACAACCTCCATTTATTCCCATCATAATTCTCCTTTATCAATCCTTTTCTTGCCATTATTGACCCTATCATAATCCTAAGTTGCAAGTGAAAAGGTAAAACAAAAGAAAAGGGAAAATTTAGTCGATATCGATACTAAAAATTTAACACGTATTGCAGGAAGGTGTTTGGTTTTCAAATAGGAATTACAAAATGATAATTCAAAATGAGCCCTCGGTTCATGATATTTTATTTTAGAATGCACAATTCTTGGCCAAATTTAGAAACTGTGGATGGTTAGATTTCTTCTTCAAGTTGGATGGCTTTGATGAAAGCATTGCACTTGAATTCGTCCAAAAAATTTCTAAAGGAAAAGCCATAGTAAAAGGATTGAAGGTTGTGGAAACTAAGGAAAGAATTGTAGAGGTTATAGGGTTACTTGCTAATGGCGAAGATTACCCTACCTATAGAGACACCAGGTTAGCTAGGGCTAAATTTATAGTACATGGTGACCCTCCAATCAATGTGGATAAACAATGTGCAAAAATAATCTCTCTTCCTGAACCATGGAAGCAGACAACCATCTATATTATAAGGCATCTCACTTGTGAAGGTCGTCAGTTGAACCCACATTTAGTACATTTCAAACTCTTGAGTCAAATGAGGCGCATGAGGAGGATGGATGTGCCTAACGTGCTATACAATCTTCTCTCAATCATGGAGGTTGAGACCCAAAAAGGTAGGGACAATTCTGTTTTCCACCATTGTCTGATTAAATTGCTAGTTGAATAGTCTCTACATGATGTGTCTAGAATGACCTAAGAAGAATTTATAAATGTTGATCAAATTAGACCTAAGCACTTACAACCTAGGGTTTTGCCTCAACCTTGTAGGTCTAGCAGGAGATTGAGCATGGCTGAAGCCACTCATGGTGCTTCAACCTTTGGCACAAGCCCTAGTGTAAACCCTCCTGCAACAAAAGAAACCATAGAAATTAGTTCTTTTGGAACATAACACTCAGAAAATGAAAGCTCCTTAGATTCTGATGATGACATCCCACTTGGCACCCTGATGAAAACTAGGGCATAGAATAGAGAAGTAGAAACAAGAAAAGGAAAGTTCAAAAGGAAGCTGACAGAAAGAAAGGTTCCAAGTTCTAAGAAGAGGAAGGTTGACACTCTTCATCTTGCATCCAAAGAAAAATGTGAGATACCTCCCACAAAATTAAGACCAGCTAGGCTACTGATTGGTACGCATCCACAAGAAATCCCTAAGTCTAGAGAAATACCACAGGAGGACATAGAATCTCCAATGGGGCAAGAGAATGTTGAAGAAGAAGACATATTTGGGAGAGTAGAAAATATAACATTGGCCGATCTTGCTAACATTGCAGAAGAGTTTGAGGAAAATTAGATTTCCTATAGTGTGAGCAAGAATTAGAGGTCCTGCAATAATAGCAAAAACTAGAGCAGGAGTTCTTGTAGTCACATCAAGAAGTGGGAGAAGAAACAGTACCCCCGCAGGCAGAGACAACTAGAAAACCTGTGTCTACGTAGATAGTACTATATGAGGAACAACCGTCAACAAAAAGACTGGTAGGAATTCTTAATCCTCCCAATTTTATAGTACATATGATAATTTTAAATTTATGAAAAGAAATACAAAGGAGGGAGGAAGAATGGAAAAAGTAAAAACAAAAATTGAAAAAGGAAATACAAAAGAGGGATGAAGAGATTGAAGATAAGGATGCATAAATTTCCACCCTGAAGAAGAGGGTGGATGATATGGGAACCTTGGTACCACAAATTTTTGAATGTAGGACCCCTCCAAGGGTCTATGCTTTGCACCTAAAAGAGAAATATCTCTCTTTTAAGCTATCAAGGGTTATCTTGGGTTTGAATCCTTCTATTGACACTCCTAATGAATTTTTCAATGCTTATAAGATTTCCTCACCTGAAATGAAGAATTTGTTTTGTGAGTTTTATTAGCATAATTATGTTGTAACTCAAGACCATGATTGGAATCCACTGTTGTATGTTGGGGATGTCCAATTAAGGGAATTTATGTCTTGGGTGCAAAATGAGATTAGTTAGGGACAACAACATGGGGATTATAAGCAATTGGAGTATAACATCCCTTTGCCTATTAGGGTTGAATCAAGAAACCCAAAGGATATTTACAGAGAATAGCTCATAATGCTTCTCAAACCTAGCTATGGTAATAGGATTATGCCTTGGATAAAAGTATTTTATATTGAATATGTGGCAAAGGAAAATGAAAAAGAGGAAACCATGAAGAGATAGCTCTCACAAAGATGGAATAACTTAACTAATGATCCCATGCAGGTTGAGCCTCATTCCATCCAGAACTATGCACCATCTCTTGAAAGAATTGATAGATATATTCACATTGGAAGGACAAAAGGGTGATTCTAGCTTCCCCTAACTTTTCAACCACCCATTCTAATGTGGCCTGTATCAAACTTCAGGTTCTACCAATATGATATTGTTGTAGAGAGATAGAGATGGAGTAGATTGGATAGATTGGGAGGATTCTATTGGGATCTTGATTCATGCATAGCACACTTTAATGTGGGACAACTATTAGTTGCAAATTTCAGAGCCTTGACCAAGCAAAAGAACAACCCTTCCCCCACTAGAGTACCAACAAAGTGTTAGGTTGGGGGAGTGATGAGCTTAGATTTTGGTCCAATTTTGGGTAGATTCTATAGTTTATTTGATGGCAATTTTCATGAACTTTGATGCTAAATGTTGATATTTTCATAATGTTTCCCTCAAACCATAGACATTGGGCTTAATCTTGTCTCTACAAGTTTTAATGACATTGGCATATTATGTGGATTATCTATATTTATTTTGCATGTGGTTAATGAATATTCATTAAGGTGGTTATAGATATGCAGTTATTGTGCATACTGACATTACCATGTAGATTTAATTTGAGGATGCTAAGTTGAGGAAGACACCGCTAGCTAGGAATGCAACATAATGTCTAGCAAAGGAATCACTCAAGATCAAAGGAGGTCAATGGTGGGAGATTCCTCATGTAAACCGAATGTAACAACCTTGTAGTGGACTTTAATGATTAAGTAGATGTGGGTGTTACTACTATGCTAAATCTTTGTTTGGACCTACATGTCTAACCAAATTCCATGCATGCATAACTGTTGCCACTCCACTTTCTCTATTTTCCCTAAATGGTGTCCTCCCAGTTGTGGAGTTGACTACCTTATCTAGTTGATAGTATAAATAAAGATCTGATGCTCCTTCTTTGGAGGTTGCACACTTTGATAGTGTACTTTCACTTTCAATTCTTTCATAATACATATACATTACTCTTTTCTGCTCATGATTTACAGTGAATAAAATAAAGTTCTAAGTTTGGGCATCTGAGTCCTTATTAGTTTTAGAGGATACTTATCCAAGGGGGCCCACTTGGTGAGTAATCCATCCTCTTAGTTTAGTACTAGTTTAGTATTACTTTCTATTTAGTAATTAGTTAGAAATCTAGCACCAATTATTCCTGCAACCACTAGAATTCCATTATGTGAATGTTCTTGCAGCCAAAGCAGACAAAGTAGTTCCTTGTTTGTTGCTCATATTTTTATTCCTATTATTCATTTTAGTTTGATGTAGTTGTTGATTGATGATTGGAATTTATGGGATTTCCTTATAAGAAATTTGCTTTCAATATTATGAGTTCTTTAGTTGTAGAATGAAAATGGCTACTTTGGATTCCTAGTGCACATACTATGTTAATCCATTTCAAGTTCACATCCCCAGGTTGATAAGTTAAATGCACCTTCATGATGATTGAAATAGCTATTCAGGTTAGATGCCCAATCTTTGAATCATGGTTATAAGATCTTAGTTATTAAATCATTGTAGGAGGCCAACACTCCTTGTAGTTGTGATAGACACTTGTTGTTAAGTAAATAATAAACAATTTCAACATACCATTCTCTCGGGGAGACATCCTCCAGCTGGTACTACTGCATAGTGAGTTCAGGTCCTATTTTAACTATCATATGGGTGAGGGCCTATCCTCACACCAATTTCATAAGCTGAATCTCCATGTCATACTCATGTAATAAAGTGACCTGGCATTTTTATCTTCTCTTTCTTAGCTCATTTTGCATTAACAAGTTCTTAACTACTAGATCTGGCATAATCGTGAACACCTTGTTCCTCAAGATATAATGCCAAATTTTTTAACTCCTCTTACCAAGGAATATGCTTATTTTTCAACATTGTGATACCTTAACTCTACATCCTTGAGTGGAGCACTCATAAGGGCAATAGGGTGCTCATTCCCTTCATCATCTTTTTGTGTTTGCATGCTAGCACAAGAGTGATTTGAAGCAAATGAATAGATGTAAAAGGACTTCAGATAGTCTAGACTAACTAGCATTGGTGCATCTACAATAGATTTATTGATTTCTTCAAAATCCTACTTGGCTTCGAGCATCCATTCCACTTTGGCATCCTGCTCAAGCATAGCATTTAATGGCTTGACAATTTCAGCAAAGTCAATGATGAACTTCTTGATGAAATTGACTTTTCCAAAGAAATACTTCATTTCTTTCTTGTTACCTGGAAGATAAATTTTTAGTATGTATTGGATGCATTTCAGATCTATTGATATTCCCTTTTATGAGATAATGTGTCCAAACAACTTTCCTTCTATAACTATGAAGATATAAATCTTCAAGTTCAATGAAATGTCAAACTCTACATATTTTGATGACCTTGCACAAATTAGAGATGTGGTATCCTCTTTTGTTTGAAAACATAGTAAGATCATATATATATATGATGATGCACTTTCCAATTATATCCTTGAAGGAAATATCCATTCCAGATTGAAATGTAGCTCCAACATTGATTAATCCAAATGGAATTCTTTTGTATGCAAAGGTTCTCCACTTTGTAGTGAATGTTGTTTTGTGCCTATCTTCGTACTGCACCATCACCTAGTTGTATCCTAAGTATCCATCCAAAAAACATCATTTGAGATCCATTAACTATTTGCAATAATTCATCTAGTGAGGGTACCAGATAATTATCCTTTTCAAAGGCTCTATTTAAATTATAGAATTCTATGCAAAATATAATTTCACCATTCTTTTTCCTAACTGGAACCGGATTTTTCACCCAAGTGGAGTGCCTAATGGGGAAGATGATTCAAGTAGATAGTAACTTCTTAACTTCTTTGAAGATAATTGGTTTGAGAAATTTTTTGATTGGGTGCTACTATTTCCAGAGAGGTCTCACATCTGGCTTGAGAGGGATGGTGTGAGTGATAACTAAGGTATCATATGTTTTCAAGTCCTCATAGCTCCAGGAAATCACATCATGATAGGTGTGCATGGCATCAATGATCCCTTTCCTTTCCTCTAGTGTGCACACTTTTCCTATGAACACATTTCTGACTTCTTCAGCCATACCCATGTTATGAGCATCACACTGATTGTCGATTGAGTCCTTGGTTTGTTGATCTTGATCCCTTATTTGATCCAAATCAAATATTGTCTCTAGCTGAACCATACCTTGTGGTATTGTATTTTTTTTTAAGGTTAATGAACCCTTCTATGTCAAGCTCATCCTCATCAAGCTCTGGTTCATTAATGATTTGAGTGGAAAACACATTGGATTTGGTGATGAAATTGGGGATGTACTTATCATCATTGAACACTTGGAAATTTGTGACATTGTCAGGTACTAAAAAAGTAGAGGTGATATCTATAGTGAACTTCTTCAGGTTGGTTAAGGATAGGGGTTGAAGGGTGCTTGCTACTTGGGAAAATGCATTGGTAGTTTGATTCTTATTGGGAGAAATCAAATGAATATTGAATGTATCTAAGCCTTCTATAAGATCCCATACCCTATGCCTATAGTTTTCTAATATTTTATCATGACAAGAGTACAGTTTCCTAACTTGCTTCACAACTAATTCTGAATCACCAAACACTTGCAACATTTTTACCTTCTTTCTTAATGCCATCAAAAGCCCATGAACTAGTGCTTTGTACTCTACTACATTATTTGTGCAATAAAATTGAAGCCTATGAGAAGCAAGGTATGTCTTACTTGTAGGATTTATGAGTTTGAAGCAAACTCCTACTCCTTGCTTGGATTTGGACCCATCAAAGCATAATGTCCAAAACTTAGAGGACTCCTTAACCTTGGAGCCAGTGGATCACACTCCCTTTCTTGGATATATATCTACTTTAGAAGCCTTGGGTGGCTATGTAGATTTATCATGGCCTTGATTTGGTTGTTCTTGTTGCTTTTTTTTAATGCACCTAAGGAATCTCTAAGGAATAGCCAATCGCCATACTCAAGACCCTTACAATGAATGGCCAACTGACAAGATCCAGTTGAAGACTAAGATCTTCTACACTTTAGGTTTTGTGGGACCAAGGAGGGTGTTCCTGTTTGAGTTCATTTGGAATTATGCTTTATAGAACATATCATTTTCATAGATCAATTTTAATGAAGGGTAAATGTGCATGAATTACTATAAGAGTGGCTTATCTTTAAGTAAACTGATACCCATTCATCAAAATTAAGGTACTCTCTAGATTATTGACACATACATGCCTTAGGATTAATGAATTTAAAATGAATTTACATTCTGATTTCAAGTCCGTCACTGGATAAACAATTGATACACCTTTTATGTAAATATTTGAAAATAGACTAGCGCCTTGTTACTTAGGGCATCAGAGTCACATATACAAAGATCAGTAAAATAAAAATGATTTAAGATCTGATTAAATGGACTTCCCTCACAATAACTTTGCATCATAGAGCTGACAACTTCTAATACATGACTTCTTATCAAATCCTTTGTAAATAACTGCATATTCATGACCCCATTTAAGCATTTTAATTGACCACTTGAATCAAAGCAAAAACAAAGACACACATTCAAACAAGTATTTGAAGATGAATGAAGGAATCATTGATATTTCATTCAAAATTCACACAGATTTACATCAAGAGAGCACATGTATCAGAATTATACATTTTTTTCTGTTATGAGTCACTTTTGTAAAACTATTTAAGATAATTGTATATGTTTATCAGAGCTCAAAACAAGATAACTGTTCTATTTTTTGTATTTCCTTTACGCCTAGTATTCTACCTAGACAAACACCTAACTCAAAGCTTGATCAGAACCCTTGGAAAATGAGCCTTGAATTCCCTTTTATAGAACAAGGGAGCAAACAAGCTCCAAATTAAAATCTAATTTCAATACAAAAAATTCATTTCATCCTTAATTTAACCTACATTTCAAAATTCCCAACATGCTGATTCTGCAAGAACACGTTGAAAATGGGGAAAGCAAATTTGTAACCACCATTAAAAGGGAAATGCAAAGTATCACAAAAAAATACCTTTGTCGCTAGGTACACAACAAACCAGATGTCCACATTGCCATGAAGGCACACAGTCAGCACCAGACCCAAAAAATAACAGCCACATATGCCGAAGAAGAGAGAAACTACCACAATAATTTACCAAAACCAAAATTTTGCATCCCACCTAGCATCCTCTCATTGACCAGCCACCATTCCCTTACCAACACCCACACCATGATATACACAACCACTTCGCGTCATTGCAATGGAAGGAGAAAAAACCTTGGCTCCTTCCTCGTCCTTGTCCTTTTCCTTTTCTAGGATAGTGACATCCCACCCGCTTGGAGTCCTAACAACCAATGGAGGGATAGATAGTACTTCTTCACTAGGGGCCAAAGTTTGACCCAAGGTTGTGAGATATTGGTAGTAGTTAGAGTTGGTCTCCATCTCACTATCTAACAAGCTATTCGTGAGGTCGATGGGAAAATTTTGGCATCCAAAGGAGCCACACTTATATCTTATTTTCCTGCCTACCCCAGTAGTAGATTGCAACAGCTCCTTGCCTTTGTCTTCCATCTTTATAGCAGCAACATTCTAGAATTGCAACCTCTGACTGCACCTTGTGGATATAATCTTGGGCTTGTCATCCAGGGTGTCCATTTCTATAGTTGAAGCATGCTCTAGAGAATTGGAATTAGGCTTTAGCGAACTCAATCAAGCAAACCCTCTTGCTAGCTCCACAAAACTTACTGGCTTGCTCATCTTCTCAGTATGGTGATCTCTCATACTCACTCTATCTTAATTTAGAAAATTTCTAACTACAATCAGCAATTATTTCCTACTATATTTATTGTGTGATATGATAAAAACAATCAATCAATACTTAGAAAATCACACACATGAAACAATGGAAATTTGTTGTTGTATGTATCATCATCGCTTAATTCTCAAATGCATGGAAATCTAAAAATCACACTTCATGATTACTAGTAATTAAATATCCACATGCATGGAGATCAATTTGATCTTTTTTGTAGAAAGCTAGCCGTTAATGCACGTTGGTTTTATACATAAATGGCTATCATGTGTCATTTACCAACTTTGAATATCGGTCACTAATCTTCTACTAAGATGGTGAATCAAATGACTTGCATCGAGTTGACCGCCTTTCAATTAGATCAGTGATTTACTAATGTGTCCTCAACCAATGGCATTAACCCACCTCAGATGTAAACTTCTCCATTAGTGGGCTCCACCCATTTTTCAAACTAAATGGATAGATCCATGTGTTGAGATCTAACTAATCTCGCGACTTTTAACTAGTGTTCACTTTTTCCTAGTGAACCAACGGGGAATGATGGAGATTATTCCCAAGATTTGATATCAGCCATCATTTTAGAACTACAGGCCATAAGCTTGATAGTGGAGACTAGGCCCCATGCCCTTATGAAGAAAAGTGTCTTCATCTCGCTAACCTCGCAGCCTTTAACTAGTTGGAATTTATATCTCGCAAGCTGGGAGGGTATGCTCAAGATCTCTTCCCACAACCTTGAATCTCAAAAATTGCATGCATGGAAAGTTTGGCATTTAATAAAGGTCCTTTGCTAGGCCAATGGTGATATGACCCTCATAGGATGATGACTTAAGCTTAAGTCATTGGTGAAAATTAAGATGCAATTTTAGGAAATAGCAAAGGTCGATAGGACAACTGGGTAACTAACACCCCTAACTAGAGGGGTCAGTAAACAGATGCATACAATGGCCTAAATGATGACTTAAGGAACCAAGCACCGGTAGGGTAATTCAATGTGCAATTAGAATATTTTTAAAAAGCTTTCAAAGGTGAAACCCTACTCAATCATGGCGATAAGGGTTTTGAATGCCAATAGGGTCAATGAGCTAATTAGAAATTTGAAAATTTTGGAAGCTCCATTAGTTTTGCTTGGAGCTTACTCTTAGGATTGATCCACCCTACTATATTCTCTACTGCTACTTGGCATAGAAAAAAATCAAATCCAAAATGCACAACATTGTGTACCCTACATCAACTGGGTAATAGTAACTCTTGAAAGTCCATCCTTGCTCCTAAACTAATCTAATCTTGTGCGCACTTCTACATAAATTCTTGAAATCCATTTAATAGTCCAAGATTACCATTTTTAGAGGATTCTTCATCTTCAAATTCAATTAGTACCTTTGTACTACCAAAAACATGAGTTAAGTTGGTAGGAGCATTACACGATACAAGAAGGACCTCTCCAACCACCTCATCTTCTCTTTAGAAATCTTCTTCATCCTTGTAGGCCACTGGGTAATAATTGCCCAATTCTATTTTTGAAAAGAACACCTCATTTGTGTTGTTCTACTTAGTGATCATGAACTTCATTTGGGGCTCCTAATCAATGCAAATCTAGTTAGGAAGGCCTTTCCATGGTATCCACAAGTGAGAATAATCTATTGTAGCATACCCATTCAATACCCAGGTGAAATCTCTTCCTAGTATGATGCCATATGTGTCGGGAATATCAACAACTTGAATTTCAATCACTTGTTGCACCCTTGGATTAGCAGTAACCTACATGGGTATCATGTTCATTTCTCCAACTATGTTGACTTTCTTCTTATCTAGTTGAGTCACCTTCTGTCAGGAGGGAGTTGGAATTATTCTTATGCCTTTGCATACTACCAACAACATGACATTGGCTAAGGCTCCTAAATCAAACAAATAGTTATGCAAATTATTTCCAAATATTCTGATTGTGATCAGCAAGGGAGGGGTCTCCAACTTTCCATAGAACAACCCCATTGAGATGTCAGCTTGTGCGACTTGAGATTTATCTTTATCATTATATTTTCTCCTTGGCATGTGTTTGGGTTGACTCTTTAATAGGATTTTTGTCTAATGACTGATTTTTGTTGGCTTGTTGATTTTTGGTTTGATCAAGTTTCTTCCCCAACACTTCTCTAATCATAGGTTCATTGTGGGAGGTATCAAAGAAAACTCTCTTGGAAGGTACCTCCTAGGCTGATTTGGATAGGGAATTTCCATTTAATGGCCTAAAAAGGGCATTTCTAATGGCTAACACTTTAAGTAGTTCAAAGGATGACAATCTCACTTTAATTCTTTTCAATTCCTCTACCACATACTCCCCCATTTTTTCAACTTCTACTTTAGAGAATCTATTTTGGGAAGAGGTAATAGGTTGATCCTAAGTTTGATTCAACTACCTATTCTTATTTAAGTACTAGGTAGGCACATGAGGGTAGCCTAGATTATTGTTGGAATTAGGATCAAGCGGTACATTGAAGTTGTTAGGCTAGGTAGAAGTCATGAAAGGACCACCAACCTATCCATTTCTCAAGTTATAAGGGGTTTCCATTTGATGGAACATGTGAACTTCATCCTCACAAGGCTCTTCCTCATCTACTAGACCATTATCTATCAAATCAAAGAGCTAGGATAATGGACTTTTGTTACTTACCTCTTTCACTTCTTCATTCTTTGGGGTGACAACCTCCTTCTCAGATACGTTGATTTCACCTTGTGAGGATGCAACCAACACTCAAGAATTGTATGGTTCAGATGGAACCAAGTCTTTACAATCTGAAACATCGATGACATTCTAGAATTCCACTTGAAAAATTTCTATTGTAGTTTGGAATTTTGGACAATCCAATTTTGAATACCTATTTTTCTTGTGAATCTAGCACCATGGGGGTAAAGCCTCATCTACTAAATAAACCTCACTGGTAGTTTTTTTGACACTAGCTAGTTGATCAAGAGGCATAGGGACACCACCATTTTTTAGCCTTGTGTTCTACATGTGATTTTGTCTTTTCAAGAGCCTTTGCTCAATTTTTTGGCTTGAATTCTACCCCCTTTCATAATTCTATCTAGAGGGCAAACCTGAGTCATGGTTGTTGCTATTATCTCTTATGAGATTGGATTGAATACTCCTTTAAGAAGCTTGTAGTTGGTTATTTTGGTTTCTCAATTATGTCATTTTAGTCAAAATTTTCTTAACTAGATCGTTCAATTCATCAATCTGATCCTTCTCTGTGTTATTCAGCTATGGTGTTGAATTATGAAGGAAGACCAATTGCACTATGGGTTGATTTTTCCAAGTAGGTGGGAACTCGGATCCTTGAAAGTATGTAGGAACTTGGGGCTGATAAGAGTAAGTATATTACTACTAAGGTTGTAAGTAATGGGGCATTGGAGGTGCATGATTAATTGGATTCCCTAGATGTGGCACTATTGGTAGTTGAGGGACTTGATTCAACATGGGTGTCTGATTTGTCAAAGCATGAGTAAGTTCTTGGATTTGAGTTGGATGAGTAATTGGTCCCAATGAGGGTAGAGGACCTACAATGAGTTTCCCAAAATTAGTACTTGATGTGATTTCTTTTGCATATGTGTCCACCAACCTAGTAGGCGACGAGCGCATCCTTTTCACCAATGTGGATGTAAGATTATCAAAAGTTGCATAATAGACTAGTTTGGCTAAGGCATCATCAACCATGTAAGGTGGCTAAAAATTCATGTAAGCTCTATGGAATTGGTCATTGAAAAAGATAATGGGTTCGTTAACCTCCCTCTTGACAAACATGAACTAGTTGTATAACTTGGAGGGGCTAATAGGAAGCTTAAAATTCTACATAAATATGTTCTTTAGTTGATCCCAAGTGGTGATGGATCTAGTTAGTAGATGGATATACCAATAGAAGGCCTCATCCCCCAATGAATAAGGGAAGATCCTATAAGCGACGTCTTAATGCTCTATTTTCATAAATTTCAAGGCTATCTGAAATATTTTAATGTGTTCTTTTGTTATCCTTTGTCGATCACGTGGGTGGAATTTAGTACAAACACCTTCTGCATTCTTTGGCATGTCATGATAATCATTGAAGGGTAGTGGAGATGGGTTATTACCCAACCAAGCCATTGTGGGAGGTAGAGATTATGTTTTTTGTGCTATAGTAGCTTTAGGCTGCAATGGAGCTACAATGGAGTAGCAATTGGGACAATGCCTAGGAAGTGAAGTGTAGGGGTTGGGACATCACCTTGGTTATGGGAAGCAAAGGGATGAAAGGAATATTGGAATGGATGGGGAGAAGAAGATGTTGTTGGAAGTGAAGGGGAACAGTGGGGAGAATGGATATAAGGAGATGGAGGAGATGGAGGAGAAGTAGGCTAAGTAGGTGGGGCTGAGGTAGATGCTTCCCCTTTCTTCGCTCTCTTAACCTTGGTAAGGGTCTTGAGCTCTTGGAACTCTCTTTTTTCTTGTGTGGATTGAAGTGCTCTATGAAACCTTTGAGGGGAGAAGGAACCAATTCAATCTAGCTTAGCTAAAGGAGCCCTTCTTTTAGGGCTAGTCCTATTGATGGGTGTTTTTTTACTTTCTCAATACAGGTAGCACACAAGTGCACTACCTCTCTTGAAAGGTGAAATTCTATGAATAAGTTGTAGACAATCACCCCAAGGTCTCTCGGGTGTTAGGTAATGACTTACACAAACAACTCAGTTGATTGATGTCATTTGCTGTAAATCACAAAGATAATTTATGGCTCACTAACCTTGGAGGGAGTTGGATCTTCCAATGGAGTTTTTTGGAATTTTGGAAATGAAGTGTAATTGCTGCAAGTTCAAAATAGTAGTCTAAAACTTCATATTTTTCATCAAATTTGGCTTTACAATGATGTTGGAGCTTTATATCAACTTAAATTTTCAAAGAAATGTCAAAAGGGAAAAGGGATAGAAGGGTTCGTAGACCTACAACTAATGTTGAACAGTAACAATGGAGGATGCTATAGTGGAGAGCCTTCCTAAAACTAAGTTCCACTTAACCTAGGGTAGCCTGTAGTCTCATGAAACTAGTGCAATATTCTAAGGTCTACAAAATTTCAACTATCCATTCATCATTAAGCATGAACAATAGCTAAACTTTAAGTGTAGCAATAAAATAATGTTCAATCTAACTTTACAGTGTTGTTCATCATCAATAAGGAACAAATAGTATAAACAAGGGAGGCATCAACACCATAACATTCTTCTCCATTAATGTGTAGCATAAAACTAACAACTAAAGCAACTTGAAAATAAAACAACAAAGCCAAAAGCTAACGTTGAGGAGATGAATCATGCACACATGTTAAGAAACAAAAGAATCCATCAAAACAATGCAATTCTTAGTAAATTTTTCCAACATTCCTTTACACAACAACTCAACCCTCTCTTTGAAAATGAGAGGAGACCCCTATTTATAGTTTTCCAAAAGTGAAATGAATGGCCAAGATTTAATTTCATTGTGTGGCCAAGATTCATTTTACATTAGGGTTTCACTTAGCCCCAAATATAAAGTAATATAAAATACATCTTTGTCTTTTCCCTATTTTGTCACTTAGTGGTCTTGACACTATAGTAGTTTTTTATTTTAGTGACTACCTTCTCTTTTAACTATACTATCAATATTCACCATCAATAACTAGTTTTCCAGGATTTTTTGGAGGGTAGCATACTCCGAATTTTTTTTGATAAGATCCTAGAGCTTATCCCATTCCATGGTATCAGATTGGAGGATCTAAAAGGTCAACTTCTTGAGCCTCTCGGTGACCTAATTCCAATGTTTAGTGCATTTGGGTGTGGCTTTGATAACCTGCTCAGATTGAGTGAAAGCCCTCATAGAAAAGTCCATCAAATATGGTGACAATGAGTGTGTTCATAGCCCCCTTCTCCATCTTCTTATGAAAGAATGGCTTGATCTTCTTTGTATCTAGCTCTTGGGTGTGCATTTCATAGTCTATCATCATTTTTAAGTAATATTCATTGTTAGACTAGTGTTCCATAATCCATTCAAGGTCAAGCTCAACCTCATGCAAGACCCTCTCTAGGACTTCTTTTTCATGGTTTGGGCCCATTTTCTAGGTTTCTACTAGCCAATGATCATCTTCTATGAGTCCCAACTCCTTTTCCCATATTTCCCAAGAAGCTTGAGAATTCTCTCGAGCTTAGGATATGCGAACTTGTATAGCTCAGTGAACCTGTTACATGTCTTTGACGTGGCCTTCAACTAATTTTGTAAATACTAAAACTTATTGAACATTCAGGTAGCATGACGGATGCCCATGTCGACATTATACATTACTTGATTGAGCCAGTTTGTTATGGACTTGTTCCAATTCTTCATGTTTTCCATTCTATTTAGCTCTTCCTAGGAGAGGAGAGTGGGTGAAGATGATGTCATTGAGGCCTCTCCTTATATGGATGTCCATTGTTGGATGTAAGTAGTGAGATCTGCCACTTGTTCCTTTAGCTTTTCTTTGGTGAATTGATCTTTATTCATCTATTACACTATTGTGGCCACCAACCCTTAGAATTCATCTATTTTCTACTCTTGGGTTGTTGGACCTAGGTTGATTGTTAAAATGTTGTAGCTAGCTCCCAAATCTTTGTTTCCCATAGGGGTAGAAATTTGTAATTTTTTGGATCTAGAGGCATCTACTGTGATGTGGGAGCGAACTATAGGCTTCTTCTCCTTTCTTTTCTTTGTCTCTACCTTGGCTAGTATTGCTTCAAGTATAGACTTTGGATCAATATCCATAGGGGATTTCTTTTTCAATTGCTACTCTAGCCAATCAGGCACCTTAGTTTGCTCCTTGGGTGATTCATGATCACCTTCCTCTCTTTCACCAACTTGAGGCTATTCCTCTCCATTTCTGGGAGTCTCTCAATCAATCCTTTCTTATTCACTTGAGTCTTCTATCTGTATAGTCTTCTCTTCATCCAACTCTATAGAAGCTATGTTCTCTTTAGTGACACCTTCTTCCTTGTGGGCCTTCCCTTCTTCGTGCTTGAGCTTAGTATGATGTTCAAGCTTGAGACTCTTTCTTGGTGTATCCTTTTCCTCTTTATCTTCCTCTTTGTCTTCATCCTTCTTGCAAGACACTTCTTCTCCCTAGATCAAGCCCTTATCTTGGCCAATTAGTGTATGCTCTTCGAGTATCTCCACATTTACATCAGTGTCATCCTTCTCCTTAGAGATTCCCCTCAGGATCAGCCTTCTCACCTACATCTCTGAGTTGTTGGGGTAGCTCCTCATCTAGCTCTGGGTCTAATGTTTCTTTTATATATTGCTCACTAAGAACCTCGGTATCTTCATCCAAAGAATGTGACCTTTCTTCCTTGAAAACTATTTTGTCCAAGTTTATGTTTATCCAACCTTCTGGGTGCTCAAATTAATCATCTCAAAAAAGACCTCGGGCTCTTCTACTATATTTTTTGTAGCCTCTCTTTGTCATTCTATGTGATGTTTCACCATTTCTTCAGAGATCTGCATTGTAGCTTCCATCTTTGGTGGCTCTGTAGGTGGCAGAGGAAGGGGTAGGGTAGCAGTGAGTTGGGCCATGAGAGACTATACATTGGGGTCAAGGATTACCCTAGAGAGTTCATCAGCCATATTTTGCATGTATACAATAAAAGCATGCAATAGAGTAAGAGGCAACATAGTGATAGTGGTTATTACAAGTAGTGAGGAAGAGAGAGTGGGTAGAGAAGGGAGCAAGGAAGACAAGAACGAGGATGTAGTAGATGAGGAGGAGTCCAATACCATTACTAGGGTTGTTGGTGAGGTGGAGGCAAGGTGGACCAAGATATCCATGGCGAGCAAAGATGAGATGGGAAATTCTTAAGAGGCAGAAGGTGGAGGAGTGGCAATGGTGGCAACAATAGTAGAAGTGGAAGTGATAGGTGGTGAGTGCACCGCTCAGTTTCTTCTTCTCCATCATGAATCTCCTCGTTCTTTTCACTTTCTTGGACAATTCTCCCTCTATAGTGTTTCATGAGTATACATTTTGCTTAGGATTACACTCAAGTGCATCCTTCATTTTCTTTGATCTTATCATCTATGGGGACTGAGGTGCCTCTTTTTATGGGGCAATAGTTTTTCCACTATCTGTTTCACTTTCAAGCTTTTCCTCAAGCTCACCATATGTCAGCTCAACATCCTATATCTTGAGTTGGGAAATCCAGGTGCATATCCATTGCCTTTTTTTTTTCAATAGACTGCATCAAGATATCGAGGTTGGTGAACTCTTCTTTAGTCTAATTTATGATAAGAAGAGGCAAGTTAGCCACATCATTTAACCTATCATCAATAATATTATCGTCCTCCTCCACTATTTGGTCAGGCACAGGGAACAACTTTATTAACTTCACAAATTGGGCTATCATCCTCATGTAGTGCCTCATCCATACTTCTTTATCATCTACATAGTTTTTCCAAAAATCCTCAACTTGAGATCGATGAGCATATTGTCTCTCAACCCACTTCTTTAGATTTCCATAGGGGTTTATTCTTCCTTAGCTTGTGAGGAGGCCTAGGTTGTACTCTACCAATTCTTTTTCTGAGTAATCTGTGCATTGGGTATTAGGACAAGAGTACATGCCTTTCCTAAAATTCAAGAGATATGGGATCCCCACTCTATGTTTGTCACTCAATAGGGTGTGGGAATTTTGTAATTGCTAAGAAAAATTTAGCAGGATCATGCAGTTTTTTAGGTAGCATGGCAACCTATAGGGCCTTTTAGATAACCCTTCCATTCTGATGTATGCAAACATTGGTAATTGTATGAATAGATACCCAAACCATTAGATGAATTATTTGGTGCTATGTGATACCCTTCTCTAAAATTCTCCTCCCAAGAGTGTGATGATGTGTCCAATGAAGGCATCATTCACCCTCTGATATTACCTCTTAAAGTTTCTATATTGTAATTGAGGATAGCAATCATATACCTTGAGGTCTCCTTTCCTTGTTCCCAAGTTACCTGCAACAAAAATTCCTTTGTACGGGAACTTTTCCACCAAGAGGTATGCCATATATGAAGTCATAAAATTTGGAAGTCTTCTTGACCACCATAAGCTGGTTATACAAGTTATCACTAATCATCTTGGCCTAGTGGAACTTTTTCTTGCCCGGGATGATCTACTCAATGAAGTAGAAAATCCATTCTTCCAAGAAATTAGTAGTAGGGAAGCCCATTACCCTACTCAATAAGGTGACCAAGTCATTATATTCCTCATAAAAATCACTTTTGAATAATTCTTGAGGCACCTTGGTAGCATTGCCCCTCTTTTTCTTGAACCAATGTTGGTTGATCAATCTCTTGCATCCTAGAGGGTCCACCTTCCACATATTTTCAACATATCCCTTTTTTTTCTTCCATTACATGGAACGTGGGAATGTGGAATGTTAAGCCAATAAATTTGGTAGATAGATCTACCAACACCCTATCATCATGGTCAATGATCTTCCTATTGTTGTGGTAGCATTCTCAAAAAACCATGACAATCTTCAAAGCAAATAGCACATGAGGAAAGCTGGCTAACTTAGTGAGGTCACTCTCTCTAATATTTCATTTGATCTTTTTCTTCTTTTCCTCTTGGAACGCATGTAGGTTTCTTCCCATTTTCTCCTTTCTTGATAGACTTCCCAATGGTCTCATAGCAAGTTCCATAAATTCTACATACAAAGATGTGGTAAGTGCATTCATATAGAAATCAAGGAAATTGTTAGTCAAATCCTACAAAATGAGGGTTAGATCTAGTAATAGATAATCAAGAGATCATAAAATTTATCAATATTCAACAATTAAGGTCCTTCTAGATCATAAACAAAGATGCATGTCCAAGGATGCAGGTTTCCCTAGGTTGGGATTCATTAGGACGTACTGGGAGTAGGATGGAATCGAGGCCAAAGTGACCTGTAGACGACCACCAGCAACAAAAGTTCTGCATTATAAACTTGGTGATCAAAGTCCTCAGGAGGAAATTAGGCACATGTGGAAGTTGATTGTAAGGCTCCTAAAGTCACTTGATTGGTCATTATTCCTTTGTGGGCTCAAGGTATGTAGATGCAGGAAACTCAAAAGACATCTAAGACCTCCATCATCAAGCAACAACAATGGGAGCATGACCTCCCACAGAGGAAGTTTTCACTTTGGGATTTGCGAGTGCTTTGGATGTATGTCGTGATGTTATGAATTTTGATCGATGTACAAGATGTGGATGGGAGTTGGCAGGCCATCATCACGTGTTTTCCATTAAGAGTGATGTTGAGGAGATGGTGGTCTGCAGATAGTGGTCTATTACTCATAAATATACTATGTATCATGTGTTTCAATTATGTCCCCTTTTTTGCGCTTCTCACTTAAGTTAAAGGCCTTCATATTTATTTTATTCCTTTTCCATGGTTTTCCCTAAGTTTCTAACCACTTGTCATGTATTCTTCAATTTCGAAACTTAGTTCTTTGGACCTCGTTTTTTTCCTTGTCATTGGGTTTGTGTTTTTCTTAACTTTTTGATAGCCTAACTTGTTATCCTTTGTAGCGTTAAGTGTATTGTCAGTGAGTTGGAGGTTCTCAAAACTTCATAACTCTCAACTTTCTGTTATTAGGTTCTTGTTTTCCATGACAAAGAGGTTTTTTGTTCATTTCGTAGGTTTTGAGGCACCATTTTTGCATTTAATAAGTGTATGGTACATCCTAGATACATCTTATCAAATATTTTTACAAGGCACACAAACCTTAGGGTTTTCATTACTGCAAAATAAAATGAAGTGTTGTATTAATTCAACACCAAATGCATGTCTTGTCATTTTACTTGGCTTAAGGTGGTGAGAACTTATTTGTTAAAACTTCAGCTATACTTCTACCTACTACTATTACTTCTTCAAGAATTCAAGTGTTTCTTCAGGTGTGGTGAGCTCTTGCAGTCTAAAATTGAAAATCATTTCTGTGGTGTGAGAGATACAAAGCTAGGGACTTTTAAATTGGAAGAATTTCAGACGCATTTGGAAAGTAAAGAAAATTTTGCCATAGATGCGAAGGTGCTCAAAAGTGGATTAGCTCATGTTGGGGATTTTCCAAAAGCTATGTTGAGTGTAGACCTAATTGCTACATGTGCAAGAAGGCACATTCTAGAAACTCGAGAAATCAAGGCTGTTGATAGGACTATTGTTGCTAAGATTTCCCATGAAGTTATTTCCCAAGCATTGAGAATTCCAAAAAAAGAATCTATAAAGGAGATGTTTGTTGTAGTAGCTAATGAATTTTAGAGTTAATGAAGCCTAGTGTAAAAATTCTATGGCCAAAGGATGGTTAAAGTTGGAGAAAAGAGGTAAGTCCCAGTTACCCAATAAAGTTAAAAGGGTGCATTTTAAAGTGGAAATTGTTGATACCATTGCTTTGCTACACTGCATTGTTGGGAATGCATAAATTGAACTATTTGAAGATTGGATGTGTCAGCTTATTTTGGTTATCTGTGATGATATATTTATCAATTGGGTTAAAATAATTTTCTTTCATCTATATGAACAATTAGTCATTTTTCAAAAGACTGCCACTTTCCATCTATGTTCTTGTTGTTGGTGTAATTAATATTTAATTACACTTTACATAAGTTTACTTAGGCTTTATTTAATTCCTAAGTTATAGGTTCTTATCCTTATCTTATTGAGCTGTCTTTTTGCTCAAGATAAGATTAGGGTTTTTTTTTCTTGCTTTATTGCATCATTTCCTTTTTGAAGGCTTTTGTATTATTTGTAAAACAATTACTTTCAATAATCATTATGTTGATTTTTTCTTGCACAAACTTGCACTGAGGGTTTACAAAACTTCTCTTGTTTTGTTCTGAATATCTGTTGCATATGATAGGTGATTGCTTACAGGTGTTCTTGGGGACTGTGAAGTTGGTTTTTCAACATCTACATGGTATCAGAGCTCCAGACATGTTGTTGCATGTTCGTGTTTTGAAGATATTCTCTCATAGCATTTTTTCTATGTAAAGGATTGAAGTCATTTTTCATTTTTGCTTCATAAATCTAGCTTCCACTCAGTTGTCAGAAAAATGATTTCTAATTTTTGTAGTTAGGGTCAAAATATGAAGTGGGTATCTTTTATATTTTTGATATCTTGTACGGATCTAGATAAAATCGCTGTACAAAAATCAGTGCGCGTCATTTTTCTCTTGGCTGAAGGTTTAAAAAAATTATTTTTTCATCTTATGCTTGCTGGATCAAAAAATAATTTATGGGTTTTATTCTTAGCTTCAAAATATTTTTTGGTTTTTGTTTTTTTCCACTCATTGTGAATAGATTTTGCAAAAAATAAATTAGAAGTAAACATTTTTTGCTAGAAAACCCATTTCCTGCAGACCAAATTCAATTTTTTAAAAAATTCATAACTTTTGGCCATGGTGTCAGATTTTCACAGACAAGATATCATTGGAAAGCTAGTTCTAGCCTCTACATAAATCTAAGGTCCTTTTTAATCATGGAGGTAGATGTGAACATTGGCTTGTGCATGCACTCATTTTTGTTTTCATGCACTAGGTTTGCATTTTCTCTGTAGTTTATGCATGTTTTGTATTCTCTCTTTTTGCAATAATTGGGCATTGTAATAAATGAACTAATATAAAGTTCCATCAAAGGGGGTTTTTTGCATCTCATTTTCATATTGTGACAACTTGCGTGAGTTTATCTAGTTCATGTTGTTTCGTTTAGCTTCTTTCTTGCTTAGATGGACACATTTATGGTTTGCATCAGTTCACACTTCACATTGGGAGTTTATGGTTCTTGATCTGCATTGGTTCAAATCTTTGTCAGTTTGAAGGCCCTGTTTTTATGGTTAATGTTCCAGAATCTTGATGGTACTCGTCTTATGGGGAAGTTTTAGTTTCAGTTTGGCATTGGCTTCAAGGACACAACTTCCAAATTTTGTCATCATTATGGGTGGATTCATCCTTTCATCTACTATTGCTTATAGATTCTAGGGTTGATCCAGTATGTGATTTTTCCAGTGTTCTATGACATCAGGTCTGCTGTCACATTGTGATTTTGTTTTTAGTTTTTTGTAGACAAAAGTATCTTTCTTTCTTTGTTGGATTGCGGTTCTAGTGTTACTCCACAGTGTTCTTCCAATGCTTCTTTGCAACAATCATCTCATTGTAAGGGGGTTTTTGTCCCACTGGGTTTTCCTTCTCTACCTCATCATTGCATTTGTAAATGAGTACCTAATCAGGCCTTGTTGTCAGGACTCATCTTTGCATAATAATTTGATTAGAGTGTGCATGCACTTTGATCTCCATATCCATCTTGATTTGTTGGAAACTCATATGGGTTATCTAGTTTCTTATTTTCTTTTGGCCACATTTTTGCTATTGCATGACACATATCAGATTCATTAGTTCACACTTCAGTTGAGATATTATGTTTCTTGATCTGCATTGGTTCAGATCCTTCTTAGTTTGAGGGTCATGTTTTTATGGTTAATGTTCTAGAGTCTTTATGGTACTCCTTCCCATGGAAGAGGTTTAGTCTTAGTTTGGCATCGGCGTCGAAATACATGGTTTCCAGATTCTTTCATCATCTCATCTACTATGGCTTCACAGATTCCAAGGTTGTTCTAGTTTGTGAGTTTTCTAGTGTTTTGTGGCATCGGGTCTGCTATCACATTATGATGATTTTGTTTTTGGTTTCAGTTGTAGACAAAAGTATCTTTCCTTGCTTGTCAGATTGTGGATCTAGTGTTACTCCACAGTGTTCTTCTAGTGCTTCTTTGCAACAGTCATCTCATTGTATGGGGGGTTTTGTCCCACTGGGTTTTCCTTCTCTACCTCATTATTGCATTTGTACTTGGGTACCTGTTCAGGCCCTATTGTTAGGACCCATTCATGCTTTCTTGCATTCATCTTTTTTAGGTGCATGCATTTGTCATCATTATGGGTGGCTTCATCCTGTCATCTACTATTGCTTACAGAGTCCAGGGTTGATCTAGTATGTGATTTTTCCAGTGTTCTGTGGCATCGGGTCTGTTGTCACATTATGATTCTATTTTTAGTTTATTGTAGACAAAAGTATCTTTCTTTGCTTGCCAGATTGCAGTTCCAGTGTTACTCCATAGTGTTATTCTAGTGCTTCTTTGCAACAGTCATCTCATTATAGGGGGTTTTTTCCCATTGAGTTTTCCTTCTCTACCTCATCATTGCATTTGTAAATGAGTACCTGATCAAGCCTTGTTGCTGGGACTCATCTTTGCATAATAATTTGTTTCTCCCTAAGTTGCACTTATGGGGGGTGTTGGTGTAATTAATATTTAATTACACTTTACATAAGTTTACTTAGGTTTTATTTAATTCCTAAGTTATAGGTTTTAATCCTTATCTTATTGAGCTATTTTTTTTCTCAAGATAGGATTAGGTTTGTTTTTTCTTGCTTTATTGCATCATTTCCTTTTTGAAGGCTTTTGTATTATTTTTAAAACAATTACTTTCAATAATCATTATGTTGATTTTTTCCTACACAAACTTGTTCTGAGAGTTTATAGAACTTCTCTTGTTTTGTTCTGAATATCTATTGCATGTGATAGGTGATTGCTTGCAGGTGTTCTTAGGGACTGTGAAGTTGGTTTTTCAACTTCTACACTTGCTTGATATATATCATTGCCAATCAAAAATATTTTTGGCCAGGATTAAAACAAGTATTGCCAGCTTCTAGCATGCCCATAATAAATGTTATCCATAGTTTACCAAGCAAGTTGGAATGGGAGAATATTGCCTTGTTAATGATGTATTTTTTATGGAAGCTAGGAGGAAACTAGATGGAAACCCTTAAATGCGTTTTTCCCTTGAGTCAAAATCTTTGGTGTTGAAGTTTGGAAATTTTTATATTTAGTTTGAAAGATTTTCTTATTTGAGCATAGGAGGTTATGAAAAAGCACCATTAAAATTGTCCAAATACCTTGAAGATTTACTGTTGTTTTTGGAGGTTTGTATACAAATGGCCATAGTGAATATAAAATACACAAATATAGGAAAGCAGGGATATTCTTTCCCGTTAGTAACTCCTTCCTTCACATGCAAAAGAAATTAGATGGCTAGAGGTTTTGAAAAGATTCTTAAGGAATATAATCTTTAGTACTTGTGTATGAAAACCAATTTTGAAATCAAGGCCTTCATAAGAAAAAACTTGTATATTGCAAGCTCATATTAGAATCAACCTTCTATTGAGGATTTCTAGGAGGATTTTACTGATGAAAATAAAGTGTTCAGAAGAGATCATATGAGGTTAATGGGTATGTGCAGGATCATGATGGGCCAAAAAGTGGTGATATGATGGGTATGTGGCTGACAACTTTCTTTTTACCCAAAATTGATGAAACAAAAAGGGTTTTTAAAGGAGATTCTCAGCTTTCCACCAATATAAATTATGCTTTACTTTGAATTTAACAAATAATTATTATTCATTTTCTATTTGAATTACAACTAAATTCTTGATTGATAGGCTGATTGAAAAACATCTATAGCTTTCAACTAGTATCACATTTTTTAATCCAAAACATGCATCACATTCTATGCTTCACATACTATAGGATTAAAAAAAATGAATTTCATGAAGTTTTGACCAAGTTAAGGTGGTCAAACATATGAGTTTTATTTTTATTTTAAATTGTAATAAAAATGATAATTAATTATTTACTTGGAAAAAATTACCAAAAATGCATCACATCGGACATGAGTCCTCTACATATATCTAAAATATTATAAAAAATATTATGATTTTATTGTGGTTAGGGTGGTTAGATAGACACCTACTTATTTTTCCCTAAAATTTAAGTACTACTACATTGAAGTTTCAAATTTTCACCAAATAGATTTTTGTTTTCTTTTAATAAACCTAGTAGTTTAGAAACTAAATTCAATTTGCTACAGATTCTATTCTTACATATTTTTTAAACAATATAGATAACTTATTCAAATTTTTATGTCAAGTTTCCTAACTTTGATTTTTTTGAAAAAATTGCCATTTAAGGGCTTGTTTTTTCCATGATGATCATGTACATACCCCAACCCTTGAGTAGATATAAGCTTTTGGTCTTTATTTCCAAATTTTGAAGAATGCAATTGAAAATTCAATGGTCCTTGATCTCGAATACAAAAATTTTCTTGAAAAATCTTATCCTAAGGTTGACTGGGGTAAAAGTGAAGTTTTGTATATGAGTGTGCAAGTTGTGCTAGTATTCAAAAGAACTTAAGATTGGTTAGAGGTGAAATGGTGGAAGGTTGTTGGTACCGTTCATGAACCAAAATCATCTTACAAAAATGAACTGGGATCTAGTTAGGTAGTTGTAGTAAGTACACCATCAAAAAGAATGGCTACCAAGTCTTCTAGCGTGAATTCACAATCTAGGGGTGATGGTGAAAAACCTAGTGAATTAGTCAAGTTCAAGTCAGTATGTGAAAAAGACAGCTCTTCTACCCCTACTCCTAAAAAGAATATTTGTCAAACAAAACCTATACTTGAAGATTTAGATATCATTTTCTAGCAGATTGTTGAAGATGATACTTTCCTACCTTTATCTGAAGAACCTTCTCCTCCTGTAGAAAATATATCAATTACTCCTAGTGAATCTAGGGAGGTTGTTCAACATAATAAAGTTTTTTTTTTATAGAGAATTCTCTAGTATGGCTAACGAAGGTAGTAGATAAGAAGAGAAAATAAACCCCCACAACATCTGCTAGAGTAGACACGATGGAAAAATTGTTCCAAAATTCCTTAGGACCAAAGAAAGCTCAAAAGATCTCAAGAATACTAGATGATCATGTCTCTAGTAACTAAATACTAGAGATTTTGGAACCTTTAAAGGATTTGGATGATGAAATAACCATGGATAATTATAAGATCATACATATTGTATGTAACCCCAGAGACTTGAGGGTGATGTATACCACGCTAGTTATTTAGTCAATGTTTTAGCCAAGCAGATAAAAGAAGAAAGGAAGGAAAGGGTAAAATTGCAATCTTAGATTCTAGATTTTAAGAACTTTATCTCTTCTATAGTTTCCCCATTTTTATCTACTGGAGCCACAAGTTTTCAAGAAAGAGTCATTGATGAGTCTACAATGAAGTTGATAAAAAAAACCTAAACTACTCCAAGATTGTCAATGAATGGACTGATGAAATGTCTCAAGAAACTATGATTTTTATTGGTAAGTCTGTGATTTCTTACACTCATATTGTTGATAAATGAAAATAATTGATAGCAGAGCTACATTAGCATAGGAAAGATCAAGCCAGTCTTTATGTTCTTTCAAAAGAAATGATAGAATTAATTTCCATGGATCGATTAAAGTTAATTATTGAACAAATTTTCAGTGATCCAAAGGATTTAGATTCTTCATGGCTTGACTCACTCGAATGGAAATTAAACATATAGGATAACTTGGTAAAATAATTTATTGAAGCACTAGAAAGGTATCTAGATATGTTAGCATAAATCAAAGGGAATTTTCATGATCTACAAGTGAAGAGAACTAATGATTTCAATGAGAATATTCTAGACTCAAAGGAAATTTTCTCAAAATTCAAAGAGGTATTCAACAGGGAAATAGTAGATCCTACTACAATGACTAAAGAATATTTCTCTAAGCTGGTGAGGTTGGAGCTCTATCTTAAAAAATTTTAAAATGAAGCTGATAGAAGTTTCAACATTCGGAATGAATCTGAGGTTTCCCTTACAAAAATGGAGAACTAGACTTTAGATCACACTAACACCAGGAAGCAAAGAATTTTTTGCAATCATTTCCAGGTATAGGGAATACAAATCCATAATGAAGGTGTGGGAGAAGTTTTTGCAACAAGAAGTGGCTAAGGAACTAGAAGCTAAAGAGGTTGAAGTGGGAGGGATCGATGCATAGTTTATTTTTAGTATTTCAAATACTTTCTTTTAATCTGGCTCTTTTAAGTTAAAGACTTTTTCTAATTTTCAGTATAGTTACTTTCATGAAACCATTACCAAAGACATTTGCTATGTTTAAATATGGGTTCGAGTAATGTGATTCAGATATTTTGGGAAAATTTTGATTTACTCATTAGAGAAAACTCTATTATTTTGGTTGTTATCTATTATTCTAATATAGAAGGAATTGGTGAAGTTTATGCATGCGTAATCTTTGAATTATGGTGTATGGATTCATTCTATTTATACTAAATATTTTCTAGTGTGTTATCCATTATTGGGATGATAGATGATATATTTTTGTATATTGTTGTGGTGTTATTATCTGTGAATAAGGATTGTGTGGTGATATCTTTTTTGTCTTTACCTTTTTCTTAAGTAGTTTCAATTCTTGTTATATGAAGTTCATAGATACCTTTAAACATTTTTTGTTAAAAGCCCCTTCCTTTGTTTGCTTTCTGGTTAAAAAAAACATTAGTTAAAAATAATTCATTGAATATTAGATAAAGGTAGCTAAGACCTTTTAAAAAAAGTAGAGAATTGGTTTGGAGATTGAATTATTACCGATTCAACTATAGTTATAGTTATCACCTTTGTGGGCATAAGAATATAGGGTTAGGTAATAAATCTATTAACTAACAGATTTTTGGTGACTCTACTAAGGAGTAATTCAAAAAAGTAATTTTATATGATGAGTTGCTCTATAGTTAATAATAATGGATCTTCAAAGGTGTAATGCTCCTATCCTTCAGCCTAATGTAGATTGGTTAGTTGGGGATCAAGAAGATATAATTACTAGTCTCTGGTTACCTGCTTGGCAACAAAGAAGAACTAATTATCAATATCACCAAGTTAATAAAGTATTAGAAGAAGAAGAACTTGGAGATATTATTAGAGAAAACATGCTGCATTTTGAGAATGCACAAGAGATTGTGTTTGTAGAAAATATCCCACCTCCTGCTAGAAGAGTAAGGGATCCTCCTGCACAAGTTCCTAGGAACCAAGTAAATAATAGGTGAAATCCCCCTCAAAATCATCAATAAATTAAAGTTGGTGACTTTGTTGTCCTATCAGTATCCTATCTAAAACCTGGCTTCAAAAATATATACTAGGGGTGATAAGAAAAAGAATATCTTAGATGATCATTTCGAGTTCCTAGAAACTGTTGATTTCTCATATTTTATACCTACTTGAAAGGCCAAGACTATCAACAAACTATCTTCCCCTCGTCTTCCAAAACCTACTATATCTGGAGTCTAGAAGATATCTTGCCAAAGTCTTCTTTTGTGTGGTACTACTCTTCCTACACAAATAAATTTCCCTTTAGTTCCTCCAGTAATTGTGCAACAAGTTCCATGGAGAGCCGCGATAGGTCAACTTTACTGGAGATGGGAAAGTTTCTCTTGATGAGCACATGAGGGATTTCTTTACAGTCTCTTCCATTCTTGCAATACAACATGAAGATGTCACCATGAGGCCCTTTGCAAAATCTATGACATACACTACTACTGACTAGTTTTATTCTCTTCTAAATACTTCTATTAATGATAGGGATACCTTAAGGACAAGGTTCAAGAACAGATTTGAGTCTACAAAAGATGATCAGGTCCTAGTTGCTTAGTTAGGTTCAATGAAAAAGGAAGTTCATGAGTCAATGAGAGATGTTGTAGCCAAATTTGATAAGTTATATAACAAAATTTTTGCAAACATGAGACCTGGCATAGAACTACTAAAAGTAAGTTGCATAAACACTCTTCCATAAGATGTGAGTCTTTTTATCAAAAGGGAAGGTGTTGCTGATGTAGTTGCTGCCCAAGCCAGGGCCATATCAATAGAGGATGACTTTATTATCTCTAGGAGATGGAAGAAATAATTACAAACTAGGATACCATCACTAGTGAATTCTAAAAATCGAGTCATTAAGAGAATGTCCAATGATATAATCACTCTTAAGAGACAGATGCCTAAGGGTCCTTTGTAGACACCCTATCAAGATATGTCAAGGAATTATCAAGTAGTTCCTAAAAAAACTCCATTATTGGGTACTCTAAGTCAGAGGTTGGAAATTGAAGGTCCTCCACCTTTGAGTAAAGGAAATCACTATAATTTTCATCTAACTTCAGACCATGATGGAGCTACCTGTCCAGAGATGATTAGGTATATGCAAATGCTTTTGACCAATGAACATACTGTGGAACCATATGTGGAGAAACCTAGTTCATCCAATGATGTTGGCATGACTTTCTTTGAGTTTTTATCAAAAATAGATTAGGGAAGATGTATATGTTAGAGTTGATGATCCTAATTGCATTGTTTTCACTAGAGCACAACAAGAAAAAGATGATCAAAGTGGTTCATCTTCAGCCCCGAAGTACATTTTGACCAAGCAGGAAAAGAAAGAGCAAATGATTCCTAAGAGTGTGCCATAAGAGGTACCATCTTCTTCATCCTCTGATAATCTTCCTTCTGGTTCATTTGATATAGCTGATTCTTCTAAGAATACCAAAATCCAAATTTCACAGGCTGAATATTTGAGATTCAATCCCTCAGAATTGGATAGGTTGGTTAGATATGTTAAACAAGAACCCTCACTGCCCCAATGTAATGCTCAAACCTCTGGTGAAAATTAAGTCTTCCTTGAGAACCAGATCTTTTCTAATGATATTGATAGACCTTCAAATTCAAAAAACCCCTTCATGAAACCTGGACCTTTTTATATATCATTATACATTGTTGGTTTTAGGTTAAGTAATTGTGTCGTTAATTTTGGAGCTTCTGAAAATGTGGTGCCTACCTAGATAGCTAAGGCTTTAGGGTTGTATTATACCTCCTCCCAAGGAAAATGTTATTCCATGGATGGGTCACCAGTTCCTATCATAGGCCAAATCAAAGATGCTCATGTAGCCTTGGTTGCTTTTCCCAAGAAGAGATTAAAACTAACCATATTGGTTGTTGACATTCCAACAAGTTATGACATGATTTTGAGCATAATTTTTTGTAAAGATTTAGGTGGAGAAATAAAAATGGATTGCTCTCATGCTTTGATAACTCTAGATTGAAAGAAAATATGCTTGAATCCTAAACCTAAAGCCAAATTCATTGTCTTAAAGTCTAGTGATCTGAGAGTAGATATTTTGTTTGTTGAAACAGGACAAGGGACTTACATGTGTACTTCTGATCATAGAGAAGGTTCAAATCCTATCAACCTTGATTTAATTAATGAATTATGGACACTAGAATTTTATGGAAGTTGTGCTAATATAGGGTCAGGTGCTGGTGTAGTTACGATTTCTCCCGATGGTTATAAATTTCATTTTTCTTTCAAATTGGAGTTTGTTAATACTAATAATATAGCTGAGTATGAATCTCTATTGCTTGGTCTAAGTGTAGCTAAAGAAAAAGGTATCAAATAGTTTAGGGTTGTAGGAGATGTAGAATTGGTGGTGAAATAGCTGAGGAAAATTTGCAATGTGAAAATAAGTTGGCTTAAGCACTATAGGAATAGAGTTTGGGATTGTATAGAATATTTTGATGCTTTTCTATAGAGTTTGTTCCAAGGGAGCAAAATACTAGGGCTGATTCTTTAGAAATCTTGGCATCATTACTCTTGCCTCATCCAGATTTCAAAGATGAGTCTTATAGAATTCAAATTGTATACAGACCTAGTGTCCCTGATAATGTTGATCATTGGCAATTGTTCAATAATGATCAACAAATTTTTGAATTTTTAGAGAAGGATAAAGCTTTTTCTCACATCTATTTTGAAGGTAGTGATGATAAAAGTGGCGATGTTTTGGAAGGTGATATCACTGCCCCTAGTGGAAATGAGAAAAAAATTATCCAGTTAAAGGGTAATAAAATTATGAAAGGATTAATTTCCCTAGAGCATTTATTCAGCAGGCATGACCAATATTTGAAATAGAAAAATAAAGTCTTAGTTGAAGCATTTGTTGAATATGACAAGGTGAAAATTGGTACAGATGATGATCCTAAGATCATCTATATTGGAAAGTGTTGTTCCTAGGAAGAGAGAGAGAGAGAGAGAGAGAGAGAGAGAGAGAGATTTCCTTGTTGAAACGCTATAAGGATGTCTTTGCACGATGATATGTAGATTTAAAGAAGTTTAGAAATGGAGAATTTTAGCACAAGATTCTGTTGAAACTTGGTGCTACACCTTAATAGTAGAAATAACGGACTTATAATCCCAAAGTTGTAGAAGCAATTTTTAATGAGATTGATAAAATTCTTAAAGCAAAAACTATCTACCCCATCCATCATTCTACATGGGTAGCTAACATGGTCCCTATAAGGAAGAAGAATGGAGAAATAAGGATATGTGTTGACTTCAAGAATTTAAACCAGGCATCCCTGCAAGATGATTATCCTCTACCTATGATGGAACATATTGTACAAATGGTTGTTGGCTCTGAAATGATGTCTATGCTCAATGGTTTCTTGGGTTATAATTAGGTGGAAGTAGTTCTAGAAGGCCAGCACAAAACAAATTTCACCATTCCCTTTGGTGTTTTTGCTTATAACAAAATGCCATTCAGAATTATTAATGTCGGGGAAACTTTCCAAAGGACTATGGAATTATCTTTTGGGGATCTCAAGAATAAAATTATAAAGATTTATCTAGATGACCTAACAGTTTTTTCTAAAAAGAGAGCCAATCATCTACATGACTTGGAAGTTGTATTACAACGTTGTAGAAAGGAAGGTATCTCTTTAAACCCCAAGAATTCTATCTTTGCTGTAACTAGGGGAAAACTTTAGAGCATATTGTTTTGAAAGATGGAATTAAAATAGATCCAGAAAGAGTGAAAGAAATCATGTAGTAGGGGTTACCTGCTAACAAAGATGGTATCAGGTCTTTCTTTGGTCAAGTGAAGTTTTTGAGGAGGTTTGTTCCTAAGTTTGTTGAGTTAACTAAGCCTATTTTTGAAATGATGAAAGATCAACCAGTATTTAAATAGATCAATGAAGGAAAACAATATTTTATAGATATTAAAGCAACAATTGTAAATGCTCCTACTTTGGTCCATCCTAATTTTTCTAAAGATTTCATTATATATAGTTATCCCTATTAGCACACTTTGTTAGTTATTTTTTTGCAAAAGAATGAGCAAGGTATTGAAGCTCCTATCTCTTTTATGAGTACTCCTCTAAAGAAATATCAAATTAAATATTCATCACTTGAAAAACATGCATATGTTGTTGTGAAAGTACGCAAGAGCTTTAGGTTCTATATTCTTCATTCTCATACTACTATTTTTGTTCCTAAAATGATCTGGAAATTAAGCCCACCAATTTGGTTAGGGGAAAGGGTCTGGCTAAAATTATTTTTGGAAGTAAATCTAATGAAGAAGGATATTTACCATTGGTGTTATTCATGAGCACAATAGATAGTTGGTTTTATGATATTTCTTACTTATTAACTTATGGTGACTTTCCATCACATTTGTCATTAAAAGAGAAGAGAGATCTAAGGATTAAAGAAAAAAAGTATGTACTTTGTGAAGGGAACCTGTATAAGAAAGGTGTGGATGGAACTCTTCTAAGATCTGTTGATAAAGAGCAATAGAAAATATTGTTGGAAGTATTTCATGGTGAAGCTTGCAGTGGACATTTTTTAGCTTATGTGACAGCTTTTAAAATCTTGCATCATAGATTTTATTGGCTAGGTATGTTTAAGGATGCATATAATTGGGTGTCAAAATGAGAAAATTGTTTAAAAATCACCAGTAGACCACAACTTGTTGCTTTACCTTTGAGACTTGTTGTAATTGATGAACCCTTTCAACAATGGGGTCTGGATTTCATTGGGTCAATCAATCCTAACTCTAGCACAAGACACACACATACTAACTACTACAGACTATTTCATGAAGTGGGTGGAAGCTATCCCAATGAAGAGCACTACCACTGAGGTCATGTGTAATTTCCTGAAGGATAATATTTTGGTAAGGTTTAGAGTCCCTAAGAAGATTGTTGATAATAATGGTAGCTCATTTTCTTCTACTGATATCACTCTTTTTCTATTATGACTATGGTATTTTCCTCACTCATTCATTTGATTATTATCCACAAGGTAATGGGCAAGCTAAGTCAAGCAATAAAAATCTAATATCCATCATTAATAAACTTGTCAATGAAAATCAAAGAGGGTGGCATAAAAATTTATATGGTGCATTATGGGTTGATAGAATACATGCAAAAGAGTTATTGGAATGTCTCCTTTTCAATTAGTATATGGCATTGATAGCACTCTTCCCACACCATTGGATATTTCAGCACTTGATTTACAGAATGTTATTGAGGATGGAAAATTTTAAGATGTCGTAGAAAAATGGATCATGTATTTGAACAAGCTAACAAAGGAGAGAGAGATTGTGGTAGATAAGATCACTAAACATCAAAAAATGGTAAAAAAGGTTTTTGACAGAAGAGCTAGACAAAGAGATTTTGTTGTTGGTGATTCAATTCTTCTTTGGGATAGAAGAAGAGAGCCAAAAGGAGCACATAAAAAAATTGATTCTCTATGGAGAGGACCTTTCCTGATCAAGGATCTCATTGGTGATCATGCTTTCTGATTGGCTTATCATGATGGTACTGTTTTGCCTCTTACCTACAATAGGAAAGATTTGGAATTACTTGATTAATCATTTGTTGGGTTTTTCCCTATACATAGTTTTTTTTCTTTGTTTTGTTTGTTGATTTAGTTTTGGCTTGTTTGGTTTTTGACCTCGTTGCCCAATGAATAAGGCTTTATATCAGGTTTCTGGATTCCCTGTGTCCTATAAGTCCTAGTCCCCATCCAATTTTACTCATAAATATAATATGTATCATGTGTTTCAATTATGTCCCCTTTTCTGTGCTTCTTGCTTAAGTTAAAGGACTTCATATTCATTTTATTCCTTTGACATACTTTTCCCTAAGTTTCTAAACCCTTGTCGCATGTTCTTCAAGTTTCAAAACTTAGTTCTTTGGTGCTCCTTGTTGTTTTTTCCTTGTCATCAAGTTTGTGTTTTTCTTAACTTTCTAATAGCCTAACATGTTATCCTTTCTAGCATCAAGTGTATGGTCGGTGAGTTAGAGGTTCTCAAAACTTCATAACTCCCAACCTTTTGTTATTAAGTTCTAGTTTTTCATGACAAAGAGGTTTGTTGTTCATTCTGTAGGTTTCGAGGCACCATTTTTGCATTTAATAAGTGTACAATATAGTCTGGATATGTCTTATCAAAGACTTTTACAAGGCACACAAACCTTAGTATTTTCATTACTGCAAAATAAAATAAAGTGTCGTATTAATGCAACACCAAATGCATGTCTTGTAATTTTACTTAGCTTAAGGTGGTGAGAACTTATTTGTTAAAAATTTAGTTGTACTTCTACCTACTGCTAGTATTTCTTTAGGAATTCAAGTGTTTCTTCAGGTGTTGTGAGCTCATGCAATCTGAAATTGAAAATAGTTGGCTTGGTGTGAGAGATATAGAGCTGGGGATTTTTAAATTGAAAGAATTTTGGATGCATTTGGAAAGTAAAGAAAAGTATGTTGTAGATGCGAAGGTGCTCAAAAGTGGATTAGCTCACATTGTGGGTTTTCCAAAAATTTTGCTAAGCATAGACCTAATTGCTGCATGTGCAAGAAGGTACATTCTAGAAACTCAAGAAATCAAGGCTATGGACGAGACTATTGTTGCTAAGATTTCCTCTGATGTTATTTCCCAGGCATTGAGAATTCCAAAAAAGGAACCTATAAACAAGATGTTTTTTGTAGTAGCTAATGAATTTTTCAAAGTTAATGAAGCCTAGTGTAAAAATTCTATGGAAAAAGGATGGTTAATGTGAGAGAAAAGAGGTAAGTCCCAATTACCCAATAAAGTTAAAAGGGTGCATTTTAAAGTGGAAATTGCTGATACCATTGCTTTGCTACATCACATTGTCAGGAATGTACAAATTGAACTATTTGAAGACTGTATGTGTTAGTTTATTTTGGTTATCTATGACGATGATGTATTTATCAATTGGGCTAAGATAATTTTCTTTCATATACATGAACAATTAGTCAATTTTCAAAAGAATGCCACTTTCCATCTATGTTCTTGCTTGATATATATCATTGCTAGTCAGAGATCTTTCTGGTTAGGGTTAAAACCACAAGTATTTCCAACTTCTCGCATGCCCATATATAAATGTTATACACAACTTACCAAGAAATTTTGAATGGGAGAATATTTCCTTGTTAATGATGCATTTTTTATGGAAGCTATGACGAAACTAGATGGAAACCCTAAAATCCATTTTTCCCCTGAGTCAAAATATTTAGTGTTGAAGTTTGGAAGTTTTTATATTCAGTTTGACATATTTTCTTATTTGAGGGTAGGAGGTTATGAAAAAGCCCCATTAAAATTTTCCCAAATACCCTGAAGATTTATTGGAGTTTTTGGAGGTTTGTAAAAAAATGGCCATAGTGAATATAAAATACATGAATATGAGAAAACGAGGATATTGTTTCCCGTTAGGAATATAATCTTCAGTAATTTTTTATGAGAACCAATTTTGGTAGCAAGGTCTTCGTAAGAAAAAACCTATACATTGCAAGCTCATATCGGCATCAACCTTCTATTGAGGATTTATGGGAGGATTGTATTGATGAAAATGAGGTGTTTAGAAGAGATCATATGAGGTTAACCCTCGAGCAAGTACAAGATTTTCTTCTTTCTTTCCAAATTACTGAGAATGTGACTAAATATTCAGTGGTCCTTGATCCCAAATATGAAAAATTTCCTAACAAATCTCATCCTAAGGTTGACTATGGTAAAAGTGAAGTTTTGTATATGAGTGTGCAGGCTATGCCAGTATTCAAAAGAACTCAAGATTGGTTAGAGTGGAAATGGCAGAAGATTGTTGGTCTCATTCATGAACCAAAATCATCTCAAAAAAGTGAACAAGGATCTAGTAAGGTAGTTACAGGAAATACATCATCAACAAGAATGGCTACCAGGTCTTCTAGTGTGAATTCACAATCTGGGGGTGATGATGGAAAACCTAATGAATCATTCAAGTTGAAGTTAGTATGTGAACAATATATCCCATCTACCCCTACTCCTAAAAAGAATATTGGTCAAACAAAACCTGCACCTAAAGATTCAGATATCATTTTCCAGCAAATTGTTGAAGATAATACTTTCCCGCCTTTATCTGAAGAACCTTCTCCTCCTATAGAAAATATATCAATTATTCCTAGTGAATCTAGGGAGGCTGTTAAAGGTAATAAAGGTTGTATTTTGATAGAGAATTCTCCAGTATGGCTGAGGAAGGTAGTAGATAAGAAGAGAAAATACACTCCCACAACATCTGCTGGAGTAGACACGCTGGAAAAATTGTTCCAAACTTCCTCAAGACCAAAGAAAACTCAAAAAATGTCAAGAATACTAGATGATCCTATCACTGGTAACCAAATACTAGAGATTGTGGAGCTTTTAAAGGATTTGGATGACGAAATAACCATGGATGATTATAAGATCATACATGTTGACATGGGACCCTAGACACTTGAGGGCAATGTATACCATGCCAGTTATTCAGTCAATGCTTTAGCCAAGTACGTAAAAGAAGAAAGGAAGGAAAGGGTAAAATTGCAATCTCAAGTTCTAGATTTTAAAAACTAGATCTCTTATATAGTTTCCCCTTTTTTATCTACTAGAGCCTCAAGTTTTCAAGAAAGAGTCATTGATGAGTCTACAATGTAGTTGATCAAAAGGAACCTAAACTACTCCAAGGATGCCAATGAAAGGATTGATGAAATTTCTCAGGAAACTATGCTTTTTATTGCTAAATTTGTGATTCCTACACTTATATTGTTGATAAGTGAAAATAATTGATAGCGGAGCTACAATAGCATAGGAAATATCAAACCAATCTTTACATGCTTTCAAAAGAAATGAAAGAATTAATTTCTATGGATTGATTGAAGTTAATTAATGAAAAAATTGTGAGTGATCCAAAGAAGTTAGATTCTTCATGTCTTGACTCACTCGAATGGAAATTAAACATATATGATAAGTTGGTAAAATAAATTACTGAATCACTGGAAAAGTATATAGATATGTTAGTAGAAATCAAAGGGAATTGTCATGATCTACAAGTGAAGATAACTAATGAGTTCGATGAGAAGATTCTTGACTCAAAGAAAATTTGCTCGAAATTCAAAGAGGTATTCAATAGGGAAATAACAGATCCTACTAAAATGACTAAAGAATCTTTCTCTAAGCTTGGGAGGCTAGAGCTCTATCTTAAATGAAGTCGATAGAAGGTTTGACATTCTGAATGAATTTGAAGTTACCCTTAGAAAATGGAGAACTAGAGTTTAGATCACACTAACACTAGGAAGCAAAGAAATTTTTGCAATCATTACCAGGTATAGGGAATTCAAATCCAAAATGAAGATGTAGAATAATTTGTTGCAATAAGAAGTGGTTGAGGAACTAGAAGCTAAAGAGGTTGAAGTGGGAGGGTTTGATGCATAGTTATTTTTAGTATTAAAAATACTTTCTTTTAATCTAGCTCTTTCAAGTTAAAGACTTTTTCTATTCTTTTGGTATGGTTACTTTCAAGAAACTATTACCAAAGACATTTGTTATGTTTAAATATTGGTTTGACTGATGTGATTTGGATCTTTTGGGAAAACTTTGATTTACGCATTAGAGAAAACTCTGTTATTTTGGATATTATCTATTATTCTGATATAGAAGGCATTGGTGAAGTTTATGCATGTGTAATCTTTGAACTATGGTGTATGGATTCATTCTATTTATACTAAATATTTTCCAATGTGTTATCTATTATTGGGATGATAGATGATATATTTTTCTATATTGTTGTGGTGTTATTATCTATGAATAAGGATTCTGCGGTGATATTTGTTTTTTCTTTACCTTTTTCTTAAGTAGTTTCAATTCTTATTATATGAAGTTGATAGATACCTTGAAAGCTTTCTGGTTAAAATCCCCTTCCTTTATTTTCTTTCTAGTTAAAAGCAACATTAGTTAAAAATCATTCATTGAATATCAGATAAAGGTAGCTAACCTTTTAAAACAAGTAGAGAATCAGTTTGGAGATTGAATTATTATGGACTCAACTATAGTTACATTTATCACCTTTGTGGGCACAAGAATATAGATTTAGGTGATAAATCTCTTAACTAACACAATCCACATAGGTGGTCCCACAATGAGATTGTGGACTAGGTGCATGTGTTAGAAATTCTCTAATTTTTTCAAGGGAAGGGTTCCCTATGGACCCCGCCATGTGGAGGGATTCGTGTGCAAGGACGTTAAACAATGATGATAGAAGAGAACCCACTCACATGTGGATTCCCACACAAATTGGTTTGCATAATCATTCTAACTTTTTCATTTTCATGCTAGGCAAGCTTAGACAATGGAAACAATGTCAAAGTCCCCAGTGTGGGCATAAGGGATAGCCTAGCCAGTAGGCAACGACATTCAGGTGACAATGATTTGTGGATGGCGGCCCATAGAGGAAGGCCTACAAACCCATGGGACTTAGCCATTTTAGCACTTGGTGGAGATGATCTTAGTGGTGCCCTCAAAGTACAAGGGAGACAAGGTTTTTCCACTAACCAATGGTAGCATGAAGACGACCTCCCACGATTGATAGCCTGCATAAGTGAACCCACCAATTGGTTAAGACCTTAAGTCTCTTCATTCAGTGCTTTAGTGTTTGATCGAGCAATGATGGCAAGAGTGCAGGCTGTAGAAGAGTTCATGCCACACGCAAAGAACGACTAATGAAACATAGGTTTCTGCATTACTTTATGGCATTTTTTGAGCTGTTTTAATTTTGTTTTAAAGAATTGCAAGTGGAATTATATGTAGAACCAATAGTTGTGCAAGTTGCCAAGTGGAGTTTATGGATTTTACCTTGAGGTTTTATCATTAATTCACATGCCTTGGTTGTAGAAAAGATGCACTTAATATTTCAAAGGTGGACATACCTAAAAATAATGCAAGAACAGATGAAGACCTTGTCTTTGATATGACTGGAGCTTATGCGGGCATGGGTCAATGTTCGCTATTTTCCTCTTTGAAATTTTAAAAATCATTAGTGAAAATGACAAGTCTAGATGCATATTTATAGGTGAAACCACATTTATGACTCATAATTAATTCCAGATACAATAGTTGGTGGGGTAGTTGAAGGTACAAAGACTCGATCTAGCATAGATGTTGGATGACAATAGGTGATGCAGGCCCTGCTACGTAGGTGGATGTCCTATGTTGGCCTCTAGTCGAGCAATGAAAGGATGACAGTGACCTACCAAAGGAAACCCACAATTGTGGGTTTATAGGGTCCCATGGATGTTGGCACAAAGGGCTAAGGGAAGTCCACATGGGAACCTCTACAAAATCTAAAGACTCTAGGGAATTTTGGGGTGGTGAATTTGGTCAACTATGAAATGATGAATTTAATGCTCCTGACCACTTTAAGCTCAAAATTAGGGGTGCACAAAATGAGGCAAGGGAAAAAGTGAAAGGAAAGAGGGGGTCCATGTTCCAAATAGGGCGTGTGTTCCATAGGCATAAATTTTTTGAGATAGCTTGCAATGTGTTTTTGGATTTTGATGTTTTATGAGACCCTATTGACGGCTAGGCTAAAATTAATTAATCTGATTAATTGTTGATAATGATAATATTGTTGAGGATACACAAAAATGCAATGATAGTTTTATCAAGATAGGAACACCATGAGGATTGGGAAGGATACATCCTAAGATGATGATTAATTTATTGCATAATGATTGGTTGAGATTTGTAGCTAGGATAGGAACAAGATTATTGAAAGTTTTGATACCACGTTTAAGCATGAGCAAGATGCAACTGATATGGATTTCTTGAATTGTGTGGATTATGTCTAGAACATAATATGAGCTAATAGACCAAGATTTATTTTGAAGCAAACTATAAGTATCTACCCCTAGGGTATAGCAATGTAGGGAATACAATGGGTGGATGCATGGATAAATGAATGGATGGATGGATATGCAAGATTATCTTGTGAGAGGATAAATTTTTTAGATAGAGTGTGTCCCTTTGGAAAATTTATCATGGCTCAGATAATGCTAGATAGGATAGGATGAATGATAGTAACCCATTTCAAAATGTTTACCATGAGGAAGTGTGAAGTGTACACCAAACCTTTTCCAAGATCAAGATACGATGGATTTGGATGAAAAATGGGTTGGTTGAATGGTTCATGGATTTATTATAGATAAGATGGATGGATGATGGATAAAATGTTATATTTATTATGGATAGTTGAGATGCTTCCACCTAAAATGGCCCATGTGGATGCTCAATTCTACACATGATCCCTATTTTCCAAGTTTTCATCATGGTACTTGTCCAAACCACCACCATAGTGATTTTAATTGCAGGATGATTTTTCTCTTGACTATTTTCTTGATTTTTTAAATTTTTATTTTGATATTTTGAATTTTGTAAATGTGTATGCTCATGTTGAACCACCTAGATGTGTTGATGTAGATTTTGTTGGTGCTAATATAAGTATTGTTGTTGTCATGATGTTCCAATGATATCCCACTTGGAGGAATTATTTTTCTATGATATGTGCACTTGAGTGTAACCCCTGATAATTCTTATCTTGTTTGTCAATATTGGAGTTGACCTTACCTAGATGAACACATCATGATATAGTGCCTTTACAGTCCTTATGATAAAGAGTTTGTGCCAAGACATGGTCAATGTGAGATTTGGATATCATGGAGGTCGAAGTGGATGGAAAAATGCATTGAGGGATATGAGATGTAGATAGATTGGTTGACAGTTTGGAATCTTTGACTCTCCAAACTTGGGATGATGAACAATGATGGGTGTATATGGAGATTTGACTGGGATCGACTTCTTTATATACCTTTTAGGTAACTCTTAAAGCTTTCTTTTGCATTGTTGGACAATTTTGATGGATGAACTTCCATTTTTTATTTTTCCCCATAGTATCTTTGAATAATGGAGTTTTATAGGGATGATTTTCTTGATTTTTCTTTAGTATCCATTTGTATTTGCTTTGTCTATTTTTTTTTACCAATTATTTTTCTTTAATTACTTGTTTTGTTCTTTGATATAACTTTTTCTCTTATTGTTGGTCCCAATTAGAGGGTGGAAATATGCATGGATGACGATTCATGATATGGCTAGTTATAGCATTAGTAGCATTTTCAACATAACAAATGATGTAAGAGCATCTGAGGTGTAAGAGCAATCTCGCATCACCCAAAAAATTTATTGTTTCTTTTTAATAAGGGCTAAATATGGAAGGGTTACTATTTTTAGTAAGTTTTGGATTTCAAGGAATGGAGACACTATTTTTTTCCAAAAGATTTTTTTTATATACTGATCACTAGGCTTTGTAGTATCTCAATAGTGAAGAAAAGTTAAATCAAAGGCACTTAAAATGGGTTGAGTTTTTTCAGAGCTATACTTTTGTTTTGAAGCACAAGAGTGGAAGGTCAAACAAAGTTGCAAATGGCTTAAGTAGAAGGAAAAATTTACTGATAGAGATGAATATAGAGGTTATTAGGTTCAATGAACTGAAAAGTTTGTATCTTGAAGATCCAAACTTTGCATAAGCTTGGAACACTTGTTTAGAACTTATTACATTGGATAGGACAAGATGGTTGGATTTCTTAATCCAAGATGGGATGTTGTTTAGAGGAAGCCAATTATGTATTCCAAGGATTTCTATGAGAGAGAATATAATCAAGGAGAAGCATAGTGGAGGAGTGGTTGGACATTTCAGTCGAGATAAGACCATTGCTCTTGTAAGTGAAAATTATTACTGGCTACAGTTACAACAAGATGTATAGAAGTTTTTACAAAATTTTAGAGTATATTAGATGGTGAAGGGAACAAGTTAGAATATTGGATTTAATCAGCAATTACTTGTACCTGAGAGGTCATGGGAGGAGATTAGCATGGATGTTTGTTTGGCTTGCCAAGGACATGAAGAGGGCATGATTCCTTATTTGTGCTGGTGGAAAAAATTTCAAGGATGGCACATTTCATTCCTTGTCATAAGACCAGTGATGTTCATGTTGCAGAGTTATTTTCATAGTGGTGGTGAGACTACATGGTCTACCAAAGAGTATAGTTTCAGATAGAGATACCAAATTTGTTGGTTATTTCTGGAGGACGTTATGGAAGAAGTTGAAGATAGACTTGAATTTTAGTTTTGCACACCATCCATAGACTGATGGATAAATGGAGGTGGTGAATAGTAGTTTGGGTAACCTAGTAAGATGGTTAGTAGGAGATAAATCGAAGGGATAAGATTTGATTATACCATAGGAAAAAATTTCTTACAACAATTCTATGAAAAAGAGCACTGGTAAATCACCATTCTAGATTGTGTACGTGAATAGTCTAAGAACTACTTCTGAAATAGGAAACATGGATAAGGGGGAGAAGAGTAGTGCTAAGGCTAAAGATTTTGTTGATTATGTGAAGAATTTGTATGAAGAGGTGAAGAAACATATCAATATGATGAACTAACAATATAAGGATAATTTAGATCTAAAAAAGGAGGTATAAGGAGTTCTAGGTAGTAGATGAATTCATGGTTCATTTGTGAAAGGAAAGGTTTCTCGTTGGTACATAAAACAAGATAAAGATGAAGTAGTTTGGGCCATGCAAGATCCAGAAGAAGCATGATTCAAGAAATGCATATGAGGTAGAGTTTCCTAATGAAATTCATATTTCACTTGTGTTTAACATTTCAGATTTAACAATAGAAGCACAATGGAATATTCTAGCACCTACTTCAAAAAAGGAGATAGAAGAAATTTTGGATAACCATGTGGGAAGAAGCACAAGAAACATGCACAATGCAGAGTACTTTGTGAAATTGAGAGGAAGGCATGTTGATGATTCATCATGGTTATCTAAGTTTTAGGTTAACCATATTGGTTTCTTTCAAACTCTTGAGAAGTGACAAGGTCACTTTTCAAATTACCCCAGGTTTCTGATGTAGGATCATCTAGGGTGTAAGAGCAATCTTCCATCACCCAAAAAAAATGTTGTTTCTTTTTAATAAGAGATAAATTTGGTAGGGTTACTATTTTTAGTAATTTTTCATTTATGCATGGTTGGGCATGAAATATTACACAAACCTCCAGAATGGTAAATTGAAGCCAATGGTGAAGAAATCTGGTGCAGGAGCACCTAGGAAAGTACTTGGTTTTTTGAAGTTTTGTTTGAATTTTTTTCTTTGTTTTGTTGTCATAAGGTCATGTAGACCATTTAGTGTTGAGCTTAGTGATGTTTTGGTCTTTAGAAAAGGGTTGTTAAGAGTTCAATGAGTTTAGAGGCTCATTTTGCTGAATGGCAAAAAGTTGCCAAAAATTGCAAAACACAATGGGTTTTATAAAGTTTGCTTTAGATCATCTAAAAGGCTCGACCCATGAAGATAAATTGTTTTGATGGCCTATTTAAGGCATGCCTCAACCATGGAATAGGGTTGGAGGTTTTAGAGTTTTGGCAAGATTTTGCAATATTGAAGGAAACAGTGTTCTGAGAGGCAGTTTCTTGTTCTTTGCATCCAAACTATGTTTTAATGGAATAAATTTACAACTATTGTGTTTGTAGAATGTAGAGTGAAAATTGTGGAAGCTTATTGAACCATATTTTTGTTTTCTTAAATCATTTTTCATCTTGTATTTGTGAATAGTTTGTTTCCTGTCATTTTCTGGCCTAAATTAGGCAGTTTGAGAAAATGGAGTCCTAGTGCACTCTCCCACCGTAAAAATTGTACGACCCTTTGGGAATTGTGTCTAGTATCCCTTAGTGTAAATATGGTAGTTTGTAGGGTTTGTGGTAGTGCAGGATTTGCAGGTAATTTCTTGCCCTAGGTGAGCCAGGCAGGGTCTTGTTAGGGCAGACTTGGAGTAAAAGCCTTATAACTTGCAGGGGAATTAAGATATTCGAGAAATTATTTCTTGTGAATTTTATTGAGGATATTATCTATGCTTGGAGGTTAGGAGGAGGTTCTAATAGGTAATTTGGATGGATAACTCTTTGACAGTCTGAAATCCACTTGTGAAAGCTAGGAAACCCTAGGTTTTTAACCATTTTTGTGTTTGAGCAGTGTACGGGTAGTGCTGTTCTAAAACCCTAAAAAACTTCAAGGTGAGGACATGAGAACCACCATTCCCAAGCAATGAACCTAGGTATTTTTGTTGGTTTAGAAGGAAAAATCATTTTACCTCTATTCAGAGACCTAATTGGGGGCTCAAGGCTTGTAGCCTTTCCTAACCCTAGGAGAAGGATTGTGGAAGTGATGGTAAATGGGAGTCTTGAGAAGCTATCAAAACCCTAGGTAGAGTCCCCTGAAGCTATTTAAATGTGTTACACCTCTACAAGTTATCAAGTTGAATGTGGAGAGAATTTGGTCTTTAAGGAAGAGTAAGGGCCAAGGGAGAGTATATGGCGAAGCACCAAGGTTGTCTTGGTAGAAGGGAAGCTTGTTGATGGAAGAGGGGTTGGGCAGGAAAACCAGGGGAACCTAGTCATGAGCAGGGACCTATAGGTTAGATTGGTGAAGTAAAACACCAAAGAGGTCTTACAAGGAAAGGCCGAGAGCTAGAATATGTGATTGATTCCTCCAACCCCACTCCCTATTAGATTGGTATCAAAGCAAGTTAAAGATTTGGGAAGCATCTTATATGTCAGAGGTTGAGTCCATTGATTATTTCACCATGGTGACCAATGTAGAACTAGCTAAGATGGTTGAAGAGTAGGAAGAAGATAATAAACAATTGAGGGAAAGAATAGCCCAACTTGAGGCAGCAGTGAGGAGTGCACAGTTTGAGGGAAGAATACCAAAGGAAGAAGAGGTCGTAGAGGAAGATAAGACCCCTGCACCTGACCTTGTTTTGAAGGAGGAGCCTTTCTTGAAGGCATTGAAAGCTTTGAGTTGGAAAGCACTTGAAGGCATACCACTTTTTAGTGGAAAAATGGAACTTGATTTAGTCATGGACTGGATGGAAGGAATGGAGAATCATTTTGAGTGTGATGGAGTCACTGAAGCATAGAAGGTGAAGGTTGCCAAATAAAGATTGAGAGGATCAGCCTTGACATGGTGGAAGTTCATTCAGACAAAGAGGGAAAAAGAAGGCAAACAGCCCATATCAACTTGGAAAGGAATGGTTTCTAAAGTGAAAGAAGCCTACATGGCAGATGACTATGAGATTCAATTGCACAAGAAGAGGAAAAGTCTAACGCAAAAATACCAAGATGTAAACACTTACATTGAGGAGTTTCAAAAACTTTGCATGAGATCTAATGTGATGGAGGATGAGAGTCCCAAGGTGGCTACGTACCTTAATGGCTTGAAATGGAACATTCAAGAGGAGATGTATCTACTAAGTCCCAAGATAGTACACCAATGTTATCAGTTGGCTAACAAGATTGAGGAAAGGAACAAGAGGAAGTAAGATTAGGCTTCTAAGGGCAGAGGCAAAGGCAGAGATCAAAGAGATCAAAGAGGATAGCATGGTGGCTACCAAGGTAGAGGAAATGACCAAAGAAACCAAGGAGAATCTAAACTTACTGAGCATGGAGGTGAAACATCTTCAAGAGGTGGATTTAACAGAGGAAGAGGACCTCAAGGAGGTTCAAATAGAGGAAGAGGAGTAGGCACGAGCAATTCTTATTTTGCAAACATGAAGTGTTACCATTGCAATCAAATATGACACCCTACTTATAGATGCCCAGAGAAAGCTTCCTCATCAAGCAATGAAAAGAGAGTCGCCTATGCACAAGAGGACACCATGAGTCCTAAGGAAACTGAGATCAATCATATAGAATCTGAAATTGGATAGAATCTGATGTTTAACAGAGTTCTGATCAGGCAGCCAGTCAAGGAGGAACCAAAATAGAGAAGGGCTCTTTTTAGAGTAAGATGCAAGATAATTGGCAAAGTATGCAAGGTCATAGTAGACTCAGATTCAACAGACAATATAATCTCATAGGAGGCAGTAGTAAAACTGAAATTGGAGAAGGTACCCCACACTAACTCCTACAAGGTTACATGGTTGAACAAAGGGCAGAGTGTTGTAGTAAATGAGCAAGTAACGGTGGAGTTCTCCATTGGAGGTTATAAAGACAAGTTGGTTTGCAATGTATTATCCATGGATGCATGCCATCTAATACTGGGTAGACCATGGCAATATGATATAAGTGCCATTTATGATGGGAAAGAGAACACCATCTCATTCAAGAAGGATGGAAGAACTTTCAAACTAATGTCACTATCAGAAGAAGAAGAGGAACAGTTGAAAGCACCAAACATCATTTTGAGCAGTGGTAAGGAGTTCCTTAAGGACCTACACCAAGGGAATGAAGGATATGTGGTTGTGTTGCAATCTAAAGAAGAAGACAAGGCTGAAACGACATTCTTACCAGAAGCATTCCAAAGATTACTTGATAAGTACAAGAGCATAGTTAGTGATGGTACACCTGCAACCTTACCACCAAAGAGAGCAATAAGTCATCAAATTGACTTCATACCTAGAGCTTCATTACCTAACAAAGCAGCATACAAACTTACACCAGAGCAGAACCTAGAGGTAGCTAGGCAAGTGCAAGAATTATTGGATCAAGGATTGATTCAAAAGAGCATTAGCCAATGTGCAGTTCCAGTGGTTTTAGCAACCAAGAAAGGAGGTAAGTGGAGACTTTGTACTAATTCTAGGGCAATAAATAGGATCACCATTAGGTATAGGTTTCCTATTCCTAGAATTGAAGACTTGATGGATTGTCTTGGAGGTGCTCAATTCTTCACAAAGTTGGATCTCAAGAGTGGGTACCATTAGATCATAATTAAGGATGGTGATGAGTGGAAGACAACTTTTAAGACAAATTATGGGTTATATGAGTGGAAAGTGATGCCATTTGGCCTCTCAAATGCCCCTAGCACATTCATGAGACTCATGAATGAAGTGCTTAAGGATTTCACAGGGATATTTGTAGTAGTGTATCTTGATGACATCCTCATATACAACAAGATAGAAGAAGAGCATTTGAAACATGTGGATCAAGTTCTTAGAAGGTTGCAAGAAGAGAAATTGGCAATCAATATAGAGAAGTGTGAGTTCTTTAAGAAAGATCTTATCTACTTGGGTTTTGTAGTGTCAAAAGGATCATTGAAGATGGATCCAAGCAAGGTGGAAGCCATCCTAAACTAGCCTACACCAACCACAGGGATAGAGGTAAGGATTTTCCATGGATTAGCTCAATTTTTAAGGAAATTCATAAGGAATTTTAGTGGAATATGTGCACCAGTTCTAGACACAATCAAGGGTGGTTTGAAAACTAAGTTTGTGTGGACACAAGAAGCTGAGAAAGGGTTTGAGAAACTAAAACAAGAAGTGGAAACTCAACCAATTCTCTTATTACCTAGCTTTGAAAAATTGTTCACTGTTGAGTGTGATGCAAGTGGAGTGGTAGTAGGAGGTGTGCTTAGTCAAGAGGGCAAGCCTATAGCCTTCTTTAGTGAAAAGCTCAATGAAGCCAAGCAAAAGTACTCTACCTATGATCTAGAGTTATATGCTTTAGTGCAGTCTTTTAGGAAGTGGAGGCATTATTTGTTACCCAAAGAATTTGTGGTCTTTACTAATAACTAGGCACTTAGTTATATCAACAACCAAGAGAAGTTAAGTAATAGGCATTTGAAATGGATGGAATACATCCAAGGTTTTACTTTTACCATCAAGCACAAGAAAGGGAAAATGAACAAGGTGGCAGATGCATTAAGCAGAAGGTTGTTGATAGTGCAAGAGATACAACTAAAGAGCATTGGCATAGAGAGTTTCAATGATCTATATGGAGAGGATGAAGACTTTTCAGAGGCCCACAAGGTATGTTCTAACTTTGAGAACCATTTCCATAGCCAATATTTTGAGTATACCTTGCAAAGTGGGTTGTTGTTTAAGGACAATCAGTTATGTGTTCCAAGAGGGTCAATGAGGGAAAATTTGATTCAAGAAAAGCATGATGGCAGTCTTAGTGAGCATTTTGGCATCAATAACACCTTATAAATCATAAGCCTGGTTCCTCTTAGAAAACAATTTATAAATCATTGAATAGCTTTTGTTTAGCTTGTGTCCTACCTCCTGGTTGCTTCAAGGTTGAGCTACTAAGAATCTAGCCCCATTTGAGGTCCTCAACACTTGACATTAGGAGTTATCTACTATAAAAAACAATGTCTGGTCTTCTTTAAGGCATTTTGTATGTATACCCACCTTGGTTCTACAGAGCCTAAAGTGTAGAAGATCTCTTGATCTTGTTAGTTGGTCCAGGTCCTCCAAGCTGCCCTTGATTGGAGTTGGCTACTCCATAGGTAGAATAGGATACCAACCTGGTTGCTCCATTAAAAAGAACCAACAAATGGCGACTCTACTGGGGAATTACTTAGAAATCTTGTTATAAGTGCCATATCAATAGTCATATTTTTGTTTGCCATGTTGGTGTTGTTCAAAGTTTGAAGAATCTTGGGCCTAGAGAAATTTTTGTTTTAGTGAACCTAAAAGCTATAAGGCTTATGGTGTTTTGTCGGATGGAACTCAGAGAAAGATTTACATGTACGTGAGCTTCATACCATTTGAAGCTTAGTCCTTTGCAAAGAGGTGGTGACTCTGTCAAGGTGAACCTACTGAAGATTTGAAGAATAGTTCCATGGCTGCAATGTTTCCAGGTATTCTTCATGATTTTTGAGCATTAAAAAAATGAAAAATACTTTATTCCCATTTATTTGGTGAGATCAAGCACTAGCATCAAGGGAGGTTTCAATATTGCAACTCGATAGTTGTAGAGGGATAGGTTTCATTTTGAAGATGCATCATTGTCCTGATGCTCTCTCTACAAGCTATGATACCATGCTTAAGGCACACCATGAGGATGAGTCAGAGTCCTTTGGTGACTCTCATTGCTAGCATGATGAAGAATAGAGCCAAGTGAAAAGGGGAAGTGGGAGTAGTAGTTTAAACTGTCATTGCATCAATGATGTGCCTCCTCCTACTGAAAATGATATAGAGCAGTTGCAAGATGTGTTGAATGGTGAGTGTATCCCTTTGTATACACTTGATGAAGTTTTCATAGAATGTGACAATATGCAGAGCACTAGAGCTAGTTGTTTTCAGCTTCAGAGTAATGTAAATAGTGAATATGATAGCTTGTTGTCACATAACAGTCAACATTTTGAAAGTATGCCTGACTTTCAAATGCACAAAGATCATGTACATGTTTATAATGATGAATATGACAGCCTGTTGAGAGGTACTAACATGTTTTATCAGGTAGCTATTTTTGATTAGACTATGTTTTCATATGGTCCTTATCAATATTCACATGTATTGCCACATGATACAGAATCAAAGAATCAAGAAGGTGGCAATAATGAGACCTATTTGATCTGGTTGCCAGTTAATGACAAAATTAAACACAGGGAAAGTTTTCACTTGCACAAGGGCAATCAGATACTTGTGTTTGCAGAGGTGAATTCATTTATACTATTATAGATTAGCAGGGGCAAGCACAAGTTAGGGAATGTCAACTCATTTAGCAGAATTGTGTTTGATAGAGGTGAGAGTTGGCTCTCATTTTTTCTTTCATTTGGGGGCCTAGTGTCATCAAATGAAATAAGGAATCAACAATGTGACTCTTGAATTTCCTATTCATGGATAATTCTTGATGTGGTGCTTCATCTGAAGCATTTCTTTTTCCATGAAAATTAGGTTAGGTTTTTTCTTTTCTGGTCAGTTTTGTTTTGTTGTGTCTACTAACCTTGTTCGGTTAGCTCCTCACTATTTTGGGTTGCTTTTTGTTCTGGTTTGCTCTCCCTGAGATTCTGAATTCTTACTATGGCCACTAGGGGTATACATCCCCAACTAGAGCCTATGTTAGTGCCTATTTTGGTTCTCTCATTTTCCAGTTGTTTGTCTTTGTTTTCCTAACAAATCTTTAGCTTGGGAGTTTTTTTATCATTTTGGCACATGGGGTAAATGGGCTCCCACTAGGGTTAAGCTCAATGTGCTAAGGGTTCATGTCTCGGATGGCTAGATCTTCCTTTTCTTCCTTTCCTTATTTTTTTGTTTTCATTGCGGGGGCGGGACCGGAATGGAATCAGAATCTGAGTTTTGGCCTTTGGTTTCTCTTTCAGGTTCCATTCCGACCCCGGCTCTGCATCTTCAGTTCTCTTTTGTTTAGTTTCCTTTGGAAGGCATGGGATCGGAATGGGAACCGGTTTTGGAACCTTTCTCATGCTTATGGTTTCAGGTTTTTCTCCGACCCTAGCTCTGCTCACTTTGTTTTCCTTTTTCTTTTGGCTGGGTGGAACCGAGTCAGGGGTTTGTCTTGGAACTTTTTGTGAGGTTCCTAGTTCCATTCTACCTCCAACTCCTGGCTTCCTTGTTCTCCTTTTGTCCTCCTCCCGGCCCCATGGCTTCTCTATCTTGTGTTAGTTCTAGCTCCACCTCTGTGGTCTTTTGTGGAGGCAGGAGCGGGATGGTTTTCGGTCCCAGTCTCTTTTGTTCTTTTTTGTTCCCTACTCCGGATCTGACTCTGTGTCCTTCCTGTCTTTGGTTCTAACTTGGTTTGGTTCCCTCCCCGCCATACTCTTGATGTGATCTTTTAGTTTTGTTGTGATGTCTGGTTGACTCAGCCATCTCTCCCCTACTCTATGGTGCACACGATATCCTTTGTGGACTTTGCTAGGGCATCTCACTGACTTGTTGTCCTCTTGCCGACTATGCTCAATGATTGATATAACATGTTCTCTTTGCTAGGATGTCTCCCTGACCTGATGATGTCTTGCTGATACGATGAGCTCCTTGGTGTGACTTCATGGCCTTTGCTTGCTGTCGCCCTGATGTCTTCCCAAGTCCGTCTTCTCTTGTCGATTGTGTGTTTGTTCGGGTGTCGCCATGACCTCTTGACGAGTGAGCTTTCTCTCACCGATGGGGTGCTATTCTAGGTTGAAATCTCATGCCAATGTGCACCCAGTCTTGCTGAATTGTATGTTTGCTCAATGAAGCATTGGGTTCTCGGCGTGTTGTCTTCCTGACTCCACGATGTCATGGCAACTGTTTCACTGGAATCCATAGTGGACACGGATCGAGTCAGTAATGCATTCAATGTGTTTGATCACTTGACCCGTGGCTCGAGAATGGCGATAAATATTTTTTTAGATCAGCATGATGACCTTGATTTGGTCCTGAGCCTCGATTACTGGTGCGAGTTGGTGTAACAGAGGATGAAATTAATTACAGAATTAGGGAAATGGACTATCTAAGGTGGATAGGTGGTTGAAATGGTTGGCTTCTGCATTTGTGGCCTCTAGATTCGTGATTATCACACTTGATAATTTTTTGGATAGCATGGTCAATGTACTTTCCTGGTTTGACTACCATGGCTGCCCATTCCTGTACTTGCTCATTTTGACTTGGTGGTGTGACATTCACCTAGTTCGAACTGATAGGAGCATTCAATGATATCCTATGAAGCTGGTGAAGCTGGTGATGTGGCCTACGTGTTGTTTAGGGTTTGTCCAGTCAACTGTTGACATGTAATCTCATTTGGTCGGTTGCTTGTTGCTTCTCCTGTTCCTATAAAGGAGAATTTAATGGCCAGATGAAGGGTCCGGTCCCTTCGGTTTGATTCCCTTGGTTTAGTTCCATTTTTCTGAGTTCTGGGATTAGCATGGGATAGATTAGGGTTTGGTCTTAGGTCATTTTTGAGTCTGTAAACTATAATGTTGAATTCTTCTATAAATGTAATTAGTTAAGTAGGAATACATGAAGATGCTTATCTTTCATGCATATCATCAGATTTTCTCCACATTTGTAGGATTTTAATCATTTGAATAAATGCATAAGGTGTTTTTGTTCATCTTCTCATACTTCATGGGATTGTGTTATTTGTTGGTAGGTATGCTTCAAGGAAGCAGTTAAATCCTTTGAATAGATAGTAGTGATTACTTGTTTGTAGGTTAGATTTGGTAAGCAGAGTTTGGTTGATACAAGAGTTGGATTGTCAGTGTAAGGCACTGATAGCTGATGTAAGGCATTAGAAAAACAAAATCCACTAATTTAGTCCTGTTTGCAGATGAATTCCATCTTTTGTGTGTGACTCCATGACCTCGAATTAGGCACTGATCTGTTTGCAGCCTGGTTTCTTTCAGAAAACAATTTATAAATCATTGAATATATTTTGTTTAGCTTGTGTCCTACCTCTTGGTTGCTTCAAGGTTGAGCTACTTAGAATCTAGCCCCATTTGATGTCCTCAATGCTTGACATTAGGAGTTATCTGCTATAAAAAGCAATTTTCGGTCTTCTTTAATGCATTGTGTGGGTATACCCGCCCTGGTTCTATAGAGCCTAAAGTGTAGAAGATCTCTTGATCTTGTTAGTTGGTCCAGGTCCTCTGAGCTGACCTTGATTGGAGTTGGCTACTTCATAGGTAGAAGAGGATACCAACCTGGTTGCTCCATTAAAAACAACCAACAAGATGATTAGTATGAAGCCATTTTTGCATGGATGATGAGCCAGAGCTCCTAGGGTCGATACATTTCTACACATGGGGTAGTGTAGAGATTTATGTAGATAGTGACCAAGCCATGGCCATATGATCAGGGATAGGTCGATCCAAGGACCACACAGGCACACAAAGATTGGTTAAATCCACCTCTTCATTTGATAGTATCAGGGACACCATCTGCCCATCATAGAGCCAGAGGCAGGGGAGCAAGGCGAGGTCAAGGGGACAAGGACCAAGATCAAGGAGGGGCTGGACCACCACCGCATTAGCCAGTTCATGATGGGGGCCATAGGATCAGCCACTCCTAGATTTGTAGGTGGGCCAATAGAGACAAAATTTCCCTCAGCAGGAGCAGGACTAGGGATGATAGGATAGGGTCCTAACACCAGCCAGAGACAGAGGTCAGGATCAACCGGTCATGCAGCCACCCCTCTAGCTAGACCCTACGGATGGCTAGATTTTGCAATTATAAACCCAGGTACAGGAACTAATAGCTGAGAGAGATTAGCTATAGTTAGAGTGGGACTAGGTGGTCTAGCAAAGATAGGTTGCAGAGCTGTAGGCAACAACAGAGATGGGCAAATGACAACAGATAGAGAGTATGTCTGTATCTTCCTCCTAGAGCATGGTATTGCTTCAATCATATAAGGAGGCCATCTAGGAGGCCGACTATTATAGGTTTCATTATTACTAGGTTGTGTCGAGAGTAGACTAAGTGCTATATTTTTCACAGAGGACATGTTGCTGACCCATAGATATTTGTACCCCATGGGCTCATTTTTGATAGCCTAGTGGGCCCTTTGTATTTATGTACTTGATACACACTTGATCTAATTCTTTTGTACCATTATAGTGTACATTTTGATGATATATGAGATGATGATGATTCGATGTGATGTGATGTGATCTATTCTCTTTATGGATTATTCATGCCTTTACTTTATATATGCTATGCAATGTGATGTGATGATGCTATGATGTTTTCTTCTATGATGTGATGCACTAATGTTATGTGATGTGCATTATGTTCTATGTGATGATGTAAATGAGATGCTTTCTTTTTTTATACCTCTTTTGTTAGGATATGATGATAAAAAATGCAATGATTATGCAACTAATAGATCTATATTATGCCCCTAATGGACGAAATGTAATCTTTTTTCCTTTTTCATTATCTTTTCTCATGCATTATATGGTGATGTATTTATATGATGCTTATGATGATGATATGGTGCATATGATGATGATCTAATATGATATGATAAATGCAATTTATGATTTATGGATATGATGATACAAATGAATGTGAATGTGTAAATGATGAGATGATTAGAATAACCAGTATATATTATGTAAATGATGGAAAGGAAATGCACGCGATATGATTTACTATTTTTATATGATATGATATGCAATATGCTAATGGTTTGTGGATGCAGGATGAATGTAATGACGAAATTTGGTCAACTGTCATGGTACCACGTTAGCATGGAAAGAAGATAGAAGAAAGTAAGAGATTCCAACAAGACACAAGATGATGATGATGATGCATATCGAGGAGTTGGTATTTTCAAAGGGCCAATTACCTTATGTTTGATAACACATGTAGGTGTGATGCATCAAGGTATTAAGAACTAGGATGGTGTTGCACCTAGTGTGATGGATTTTGACTCGACAATCAAATAGGAGTACTCAAGTTCACACTTAGCATATGAAACCTTATTCAGAATGTAGTTTAGATATTCCAAACATGTCAGACCAAAACATAGAAAAAAAAGCAATCCTATGTGGTCAACAAGATATCTAAAACACCCTCCCTACACCTAAAAAATGCATGCATGACCAAGGTTATATTACAAGAATATCCCACAAGCACAAAAGATAAAACATAATGATGATTTCCCCATTCCTATCTCTCTAAATCCTTTTTTTCGTACATGATCCAGAGGTCCTTGGAATGAGCGCGATAAGGTAAATCAAAATACAAAGATAAAGTAAACAAACAAGCTAATGTTCTTCAATACCACTAGCCAAGACTGAACTATGATGATGCTTGATGTTGATGTCCATTGTAGGAAGGATATATCCTAGGACATGATGATATCATATGATTCATATTGGACTGATTGGATGATAGGCTATTGACACAAAGAGTTGACTAACTTGTTTCTGTACTAACCTAGACTTGAAACTTTGACGTTTTGAGTTTTCACTTTTGTATTGCCAAACTTTTTTTCGATTGTTTCCCCAAAGGTTGAGGATGATGATTGTTTATTATGAGTGATGTTTATTACAGGTGAAAGTGAGATGGGGATGGATGGATTTTTTCCAATATTTGAATGTTTTTGGAGTTTTCTAAAATGTTTTGAGGCTATTTTTTAGTATTTTTGAGATTTTACAAATGTTTTGAATTTTTCAAATTTTCAAATGTCCAAGAGACTAACCTAAAGAATTATCCTAGGGGCCTCGAGGGCTGACCAACTAGGTAGCATTGCCTACATTATACATGAAAATACCACATAGTTTGAATGATATGTACTCAATTATTGATGAGATATGAAAAAATGGATTGCCAGTTTATTATGATAAACTCTTAAAGGATTGACCTAAGTGTCTCAGGGGATGATCAAAGATCAACCTTGCCAAAATTCAAGGCTCATAGACCCATAGTTATACAAGATGACTCTATTTTGAATTTTTGACTAACTTTTTGACCTATTTTTGGATTTTGATATGTTTTGAATGTTTTGGGATTTTATGATTTTGTGATGTTTTTGGATTTTTTGGATTTTAGGATTTTAAGAACATACACGAATCCAATCTGATGAGACCATTCCCCTAGCATGATGTAATCGAATACTTCAATAAAGATAGGAAAAACTAGCCTTGAGACTAGGCCAAGTAGTACTATGAGGGATCATGACATGAATGCAGGACCAAGCTATGATGCAGATGCAGATGGGTGATGGATGTGAATATGGAATGTGATGGATTATGGAAGCATAATGGATGGATGATGCAGAACAAGCCATGAAGATCTTGGTGGATGGAAAGTGCTTTTTTACACAATGTGCCTGTTTGCCAAGTTTTCACCAAGGTACTTGCCCAAAGTGCCATCAAAGTGGTTTTCACTAGAGGACGATTTTTTCTCTTCACTGTTTTTAATCCTTTTTCTAGTTTTTTTGGATTTTTTTGTTGTCACCAAGATGCCTATTTTCAAAGGTTTCGTTAGGGTGACTATTTTTTCAAGACAGTTTCTAATTTTTTTAATTTTTGGTTTTATACCTTGAAAGATTTAAGAATAAAACTTTTTGAGATGGGAATTGTTCATGGGCTCCTGTAGAGGTCCCCCTTCAAGTTTTGGTAATTGATATACCCTTGACTTATAGCTCATTGTGATGATAAATGGTCCCAACCAATTGGGTTCAAATTGTCCTTTTCCATTGGATTTGGAATGTTCTTCTGATTCTCTTTTAGGATAAGTACTCTGACCTGGAATGTTCAACTCATGTTCTTCTTGTTATAGCTCTGCTTGAGTTAGTTCAAATAGACTTGTAAATGATTTAAAGCATCCATGTGCTACTCATCTAGCAACTTCAGCTCATTCAGTCTTGATACCCGGTATTCCTCATCCATGATGAGATTCTACAGTGATATTCTTAGTGATAGAAGTTCAATCTCGATGGGTAATATGGCTTCTAATCCATAGACTAGGGAGAATGGGGTGGAATATTTTGGTGTGCAGATGCTGGTTCGATAGTCCCAAAGGGAAGGATTTAGCTGCAGATGCCAGTCACAACCTGTTTCATTGACTATCTTCTTGAGGATTTTTAGAATGGTTTTAATTGTGGCTTCTGCTTGGCCATTACTTTGGGGATAATATGGAGTGGAAAAGTGATGTTGGATTTTGAATTTGTCACAAATGTTACAAACATCCTGATTCTTGAAAGGTGTCCCATTATCTAAGATAATAGTTTGGGGAACATCGTAGTGAGATATTAAGTAGTTCAAGATGAACTTTGATATCTGCTCTCTAGTGATGTATGTCATGAGGATGGCTTCCACCTGCTTGGTGAAGTACTCAGTGGTGGTAATGATAAACTTGTGGCCACTAGATGAGGTGGGAGTGATTTTTCCAATGAGATTGAGCCCCCACTACAAAAAGGGCCATGGTGTGACAATACGATGGAGCTCTTGAGCTGGAGCATGGATGAGGTCCCCATGTTGCTGACATTGTAGACACCTTCTAACATAGTCATGTGCTTCTCTTTCCATAGTAGGCCAATAATACCTCATCCTCAGTAATTTCTTGGCCAAGGTCATACTACTTGAGTGTGAACCATATATGTCATTATGCACCTCAGTTAAGGTGGTTAATGCCTCCTCAATGTTTAAGTAATGTAATAAGGTTCCTTCTCTACTCCTACAGTAAAGTGTATATGTCGTGGTACCAAGGATCACTAGGACCAATGATTTCACACATGTATTCTAACTTCGGTACCTCGAATGCAGGCACGAGAAGCTTCTCTACTAGGAATTCATGCTTTGGGACATTGTGAGGGATATCCAATAGGGATCCAACTATCACCATGGCATTTGTCACTTTGTTGTTTGCTCTAGGCATTTGCTCGAATGCAATCTCGATGAAGGATTTTTTAAGACTTTCCACCAATTTCTTGTATGGAGTTAACTTGTCGTACTTATTCTAGTACTCATCATGCACTTGATTGATTATCAGCTGTGAGTCCATGTATACCTTGAGAGCCATGATATGCCACTGCACTACTATTTTGAGGCCTATGGTTAGAGCCTCATATTCTACTATATTGTTTGTGTAGGTAAATGCCAATTCGTAGGATCTTGGTCTGTAGTCTCCTTGTGGAGTGACAAAAAAGACCCTAGCTCCCAATCCATGTTGTGTGTAGGAGATATCAAAGTACAACTTACAATGGTCTATTGTGCTCAAGTTAAAGATGGATTCATCTAGAAACTTTGAAATTAGCAATTCTCTAGGTACATTAGTGCTTCTTCCAATTGGTTTGAAATAGCTTTCCCTTTGATAACTTTTGTTCCACATACTTGTGTTAACATGTAATGTCTAAACTTCTATGAGGCAAACACCAGTACTAGACAATATTTTTCAATGAAAGAATAGTTCAACTCATGCCCTACCATGGTCTGAATGATGTAGTAGATGGCTCTCTCTATTATGTTTCCATTGTGCTAAGCTAGGAGAGCACTAAGCACTACTATTGTTGTTGATATGTAGAGTATCAGAGTATTTCCTGGATTGGTGGCATAAGCACTGGAAGTGTGAGAAAATACTCCTTGATTTTGTTAAAGGCTTGATCACACTTCTCATCCCATTTGTATGCTACCCCCTTATGGAGTAGGTGAGAAAATGGGATTGATTTGTCTACTAATTGAGCTATGAATCGACGGATTGACTGGAGTCTACCTTGGAGGCCTCTTAGCTACTTCAAAGTTTTAGGTGATTCCATCTCAAGGATTTCCTTCACTTTAGCTAGATCTATTTCAATACCTCTTATAGACACCATGTATCCCAATAGATTCCCTAATTGTATGCCAAAGATGCATTTCTTTGGATTTAGGTGGATCTTGTATTCCTCCAGTCTATCAAAGATGGAACTCAATGTTGCTATGTGGTCCCTTCTCTTTCTGGATTTTTCCAATATGTCATCCACATAATCTTCCATAGTCTTATGGATCATGTCATGAAAGATTAAGGTCATTGCTCTCTGATATGTTTCTCTAGCATTCTTTAAACCAAACAACATCATATTCCAGCAATATTTCCCCCATGGACAAGTAAAATCCATTTTGTGTTGATCTTCCTTGGCTATCATGATTTGGTTATACCCAAAGAATCTATCCATCAGTGAAAGAATCTCATGTCATGTGGTCATGCCTATGATCATATCAATTTTGGGAAGTGGGAAGTCATCTTTGGGACATGCCTTGTTTAGGTCTCTAAAATATATTCATATACAGATGCCTCCATATGGTTTTGAAATAGGAACTAGATTTGATACCCACTTGAGATATTCAATTGGTTGTATGAACCCTGCATCAAGTAGCTTCTTCAATTCCATTTTGACTAGCAAGGCTATTTGGGGATGCATTTTTCTAAGTTTTTGTCTGACAGGCTTTGCTTCATGGTAAACTACTAGATGGTGGACCACAATCTCAGGATCAAGCCTGGACATGTCATCATAGCTCCATGAAAAATTGACCTTTCTCTCCCTTAGGAAATCAGCTAGGAGCTCATGTTCCTCTGTCATTAGTGATTCAACATAAAATGTGATGTACAGAGTTTCCTTTGTTCCCAAGCTAACTGGGTTGCACTTTTCTACTAGAATTGCTGATTTTTCCTAGTGTATAGAATTGAGGGAAAGATTGAATCCTTCATCCTTGGGTGCCTCAAAGAGGTTTTCACCATTGGATATGCCCTTTTTTTTACTATTTTAGGATTAGGGAGTGCCACAATGTGGTTTTCATGCAAAGATTTGAGATTATTCTTAATTTTTTTCTTTTGCAACTAAAGGAATCAATCATCTCCCTGTAGTAAGCTTGTGTGTCTAGAATGATATGAAACCCTGCCTTATGATCTCCACATGGTATCGTTCTCTATAGTCCCATCAATTTTGATAGCACTTCATCATTTTTGAAAGTGTCTAGAATAGTCAGTCCTCATTGGTTGTAATCAATGAGCTAGGGGTATACTAGGTTGATTTCATGGTTTTGACTAGTTGACTCAAATGACACTATACTAATCATGAGAAGGGTGGTGTCGTCAAAAAGTATAGGTAAGTTGGTTATGGGATCTTTGCCATCACTACTACTACAGATGTCAGTTATGTAAAATGTGAAGTTGTTTATGACTCGACCTGTAGATATGGGTAAACAAAATTTAGTTGTTGTTTGCTGAGGAGTTTTGGCCTTCTTAACTGGGGGATTCTAACCACATATCATTATACTTGGAGGGGTACATTTGAGGCCAATATTTCTCATTCACGTCTCAGGAATGATGGTTATTAGTAGCTCGTTGTCATTTTTTCCAAGCTTTCTATTTCTGTCATAACCCAAGGTGAGCATCATTTGTAAGCCCTTACTACTATCATCCATAGGTAAATCAGTTGTCGATCTATTGTCTTGATATAGGAGATGAGATGGGTCTTCTTCTATTACTTTGTGCCCAAGATCTCCCCAACTTCTAAAGCTAGAAGATCTTGCTGTGAAGGTTTGGGATGAGAAAGCATCATTTGTTTGTGGTCATCCTCATGACCTGGGAGATTGTGGTAACTCTCCTACCACAAAAGCATTCTTTGGAATTGTATAGTGTCCACTCCCATTGTCCTGGATTATGAACTTGATATCAGAGATGGCAGGGATGGCAGGGGTGGCAGGTGTCTCTGTCATAGAAGTGGAGGTGAGAGTAGCTGGGTCAATGTATGGAGTTGATGGGCCTTCATCGTTCTTTGGAACTTGGGGGATTTTGTAATATTTTTCCTCTAGGCTCTTGCAGTAAGAAAATGGTTCGATATCCCCATGGATAGTGACCTCTTGGACTTGGTATGTGAACCTGACACATTGGTGGAAGGTTGATGCTACTACCTACATTGCATGGATCCATGGATGTCACAGGAGAATGTTGTAAGACAAATCAAGGTTAAGGACCTAACAGGTGGTTTCCATAATTGTTAGCCCTACTTAGATAGGGAGTTGAATAGTTCCTTGAGACAATATTTCTCGATCATTGTATGCCCTGATTGTGATGCCTTTTCCTTTTTGAATGGAATCCTTTGATATTTTCAGATTCTTTATGAGCTTGAGGGAACAAATGTCTAAACCTACATCTCCATCCACCAAGACTCTCTTGACATTGTTCTTATGCACTAGGACCTCTAGATGGAGAACATGATTGTGATATGGTTGAGTGGGAAAGTATTGATCAGATAATATAAGAAGATTTGGGGTAATGATGGTTCTGACCATAGCTTGGAATTTTTCAGCATCAAGATCTATGAAGATGGTGGATGAAGACAATGCTTCTTCAAGGATTTTCCTATGGGTAGATGAAATCTTCAACAACTCCATGATGGAGATTTGTGTTGGCATTCTTTGCAACTGATCAAGGACATTATAACCACTGAGAATAGATCTTGGGTTGGAGGTGGGTGCTCTGTTTGGTTGAGATGACCTTGCAATGTTGATTTTTCTACCTCTTGTGGTGACTCCACAATCAGCTTGGGCACCTTTTATGGTAATGGTAGTGCAATACTCATCCAGGGATGTAATGAAATGGTTGTATACATGATTCATGCTCTTCAAGGTACCCTTTCCCTTATCATTGTTATTGTTCCCTTTTTTTTATGATTGGGTATCAAATTCGTGTAGATCTTGAGGTTTTGATTTCCTGTTGGTTGTTCCACATTTATTACTTTATCATCAATAAGGTCTTGAATCATGTTTTTCAACCTTAGAAAACTGGCAGTTGTGTGTCCCTTGATCTTGTGGAAATCACAAAGGTGATTTTCATTATACCATGGTGGTTTGACAAAGGGCTCTTGATAGTTGTCATAAGTGGGGATTGTGAGGTTTGTCATTATAGCTATTGGATGGGTGATTCTTTTGTTGTTCAAGATACGTTGGTGATCCTCCTTGTGCATTAAGGGCTTGTTCAATGTTAAGCACCTTGGATATCAATTGGTCATATGTGGTGATACCTTAAAACTTGAGATGGAATGCGAAGGTTTCATCCAAATTTGAGATGATGGTGCAAACTTGTTGTTCTTCAGGTATGGCCCATTTTCTCCTATTGGCCTTGGATCACCATCATTGTAGGAATGAAGCAAATGATTCATTCTTACCTTGTTTCAAAGCTGATAGTTCATTTAGATTGACATCCATATCGATGTTGAATGCATAATTTTTTATGAATGCATCTACTATCTCTTGGAGATTTTTGATGCTAGGAGGAAGGTGAGAGAACCACTCCATGGCTTGGCCAGCTAAACTTCTAGGAAATAGCTGCATTAGATATGTATCATCATACATGACTTCCATGCACTACACTTGGAATTCCCTGATGTGATCTTCAAGGTTTCCTATCCCATGGTATTTATAAAATTTAGGGATCTCAAATCCCTTTGGGAATGGTTTCATTGCAAGACTCATGTCAAATGGATAAGGACACAAGTTGCTAGGTGTTTTTATGGTTTTCCCTTACTGAAGATCAAGCACCTATTGTGAGAGCAGTTTGATTTGCATTGTTACATCATCTTGTAGATCAGGGGGTGGAGTGAATGTGTTTTGTAGAGGTGGATGTGTTGGAGGGATGGTTGGATTGATTGGTGTGTTGGTGGATGGTGTTTTCATGTGTTTTTGTGCAAAATATGCTTGTAAATATTGTTGTACCAACAATGCTTCTTATTGGTCCTATTGTTGTTGTGCTAAAAGTGTCTATTGTTGAGCTTGTTGTTGTTGTTGTTGAGCCAACAACACTTTTTTTTGGGCTGCTAATTGGGCTGCTTCTTGTTGTTATTGGTATTGCTTCAGTGTTTGCTAGTATGCTTGTTGTTGTGCGAGATGCTATACTTGTGCTTGCACTTGCTGAGCTTTGTATTGTGCTTGTTCCGAAGCTTGAGCTTGTGCTTGTGTTTGAGACTTTTGTGTAGCCTATTCAACTTGAGTGACTTATTGTTGTTTTTGTTCTAATAAGGATTGGGCTTGTGCAACCTACTATTCTTTTTGTTCTTGTTATGATTGCAGTGTGGCTTGGGCAGCTTGAGCAGCTTGCGCTTCTTGAGTGGCTTGCTAATTTTTCATTTGATAAAGTACTTTTAGGAAGGCACCTTGTTGAGTTACTTGTAACATGACACTATTTTGATTTAGTGTGTTTTATTGTGGTGGTGGTGGTGGTGGCATATTTGGGATGGTGTTAATGATGATATGTACTATTGTATTGATTATGGGATTTTGGGTAGTGGATGGTGTGATCGATATGTTTGGTCCTTGAGAGACCATGTTTTGAGGTATGATAGATGATGTGTCGGTTGCTTGTATTATGGGGATGGTCACCATCTGTTGTTGCAATATCAATGGCAAGATGGGAGGATTCGATATGATGCTTTGATTGATAATCAGGGGGTTGATTTGATTTTGTTGATTAAGAAATGTGCTTCCCTTTTTAATAATGGGTTGAGTTGGAGCAATGGATGATGTAATTTTGGGGATGGGTTAGTGATGCTTTGGAATGGAGGTGTGGACGAAATTGGGGGCATGGATGAAATTAGAGGCATGACCCCAAAAGGTGATTCCATAATGGTGCTCACATCAAAATAAAAAGGGATTTTAGCCCCTTTTTTTCTTAATTAAAGCATGTATTGTGAGGGATTGAGGCTCATCATGATGTTCATAAAACTATGATTCTAAATATTTTCGACCATCTCAGTGATCTCATCTTGAGTCATACCAAAAGAATTGTTTGTGAGGTCTTCCACTTGTCCTTCCTCTTGATGGTCTTGAGGGAGTGGAAGATTGATTGTGGGATTGCTTGATCCAACAAGATTAATTTTAAAATTGGTTTTAATTAGTTCACTTGAAGTTGATGTTTCTTTGTTGGATTCCATGTTCCTCTTGTGCTGAGATCTAGTTTGAACCATAAAATAGGGATCATTTTTTCAAGAATGTAAGAGATGAACCTCTAATTCTTTTGAATGATATATCTTTGGGTGCAAAAGAGAAAATTTAGGATGATTTAAGGATCAAAGGTGTGATGATAAAATGTGTGAAAGATGAAAGATATGGTTGATTGAACACTTAGAAGATCTTGAGGGGATGCTAGACTTTTGGGACATTTTGGATTCTTGGATTGTTGGATTTTGTCCTTGATTTGGTTTTGGATTGCTTTGATTTTGCATAATTAACAAATATATCCCAAGACATTGGATGTTATCTATGGGATAGACTTGCTCACAATAGGATAATTTGACTAAGTGTAGGGAGAAGGATGAATATACTCACACCTAACCAAACAAGATGATAATTCAACTAAGCAATTGGAGAAGGATGCATCTACATATACCTATCTAAACAAGATGATTTGATGCTTGATTCAAGGATTTTTTGATTCAATGATTTTGAGTTTCCAAAAAGTCTAGCATGAAGGATGATTTCAAGATTTTCAAAAGTTGTTGGTGAGATGATTTTGGTTTGATGTTTGAAAGATGGATGATAGTTTTGAGTTTGATCCTATGTGCACTTAAAAAATACTCTTGTTTACAAGACCTCGGTTTTGAATAACATACTTTACTCTAAAAAAGATGCTCGAATTAACAAAAAAGATTTGGATTTTGACAATAATAGAATGAGTACAAACTGGGATTGTTTCTTGAAGCTCTTTTGTAAAAATTGAAAAGTAATCTTCATCTAAATTCATAGAGCATTGAGTGACACTTTTGATGTTCTTTAGGACTAAGAGCTTTTGATTTTAGTTTTCAGATTTTGATCTTGCATGAAATCATTTGAGACACATGTGTGGGGTCAAATTATTCTTAGCTTTGCTTAGTGACTTCTTTTTACCACAAATAATTCTTGATTATGTTTCTTCAAACTAAATGTCAAATGTTTTAATTTCTTGTCATCGCAGATAATACCCAATTGTTGACTTTAGTAAACAGATTGAGATATAAATCCAAGTGTTTAGAAACCTCTAAGGATAGAATCCCAAGGGAAAGCAATGACACTTGAATTTTGTCAAAGATATTTTCTTCCTAAAGGGTTTGAAGTTTGATGATAATGCTGAATGTTTTTTTTCAAATTTTTATGAACAAGTAAAGTGTTTTGTTTCTAGGTACATGCACACTCCTATGGATATGAAAGACTGTATTTGTTGAATCCCCACTTGGACAAGTCCAACTACGCCTACTTTTAGCGAATGGTTAAATTCAAGACCCTATTGGCTCTCCTCCATGGCACTCACTTATATAGGGAAACCAAGCATCAGTACCCATAAAACTCCCATGGCTACTTTCCATTTCTACTAAAAGCTATAAAAGTATGGGGTGGCATCAGAATGACTGTTCTTGCACTATCAAATAGATCAAGGATTTTGGCCTTTTCTAAACAAGGTTTTTAATACAAAATTTTTATTCGTGGTGGATCAACCATTTGGCAAGAGACCATTGCTACCCTTCTCATCAGAATAATCCTCATGATACTTGCCTTTCCTCAAGTACCCACAATTATATACTGGTTGGAAGTCACTTGGCTTTAGCATGTTCCCAGTTGGGTCATTCCCTTGGGTGATTACTTTTTCCCACAAGGTAGGCCATGTAAGATAACACAAAAGTGAGAAAACACATCCGTAGTTCGATCAATCTTTGTCGAGAAAAAAAGATAGAACACACATGATATGTTCCACTCACACTCTCAAGATTTTTTTGATTTTAAAGTCCAAATTGAAGTGTGTGGGAAATTACTTATGCAACTTAAAGTCACCAAAAGGCCTATTGATTCTCAAGATCGATGTGAGGTGCGAGAGAAGCGCATACGTCCTTTTAATGATATTACTTTGAGTAAGTAATTACAAAACAAAGAAACACTTGTTCATTTTAAATCCACAAAACAATGATTTGATGTAGAGCACCCAAAAAAAAAATATGGAGATTTCCTTGTTCAATTGTTAATCCTCAAACCAAATCTAGTGAGTCTATCCTAAAGTTCTTTTTAAGCCCTTTGTAGAAAAAAATGAAAGCCTTTATAGTGTTCTTTTTAGAGCCCAAAATAAATTTAGTATGTCCTAAGCATGAAAAGAAACAAATCCTTAAGAGAGATTATGAATTCTCCAAAATTGTTAAACAAACACTAAAGTGTTCAAAAACACCTGATGTAATGAGAGAATGATGTCATTATGTCACTTTCAACCTCATTTTCCTCCTTCACCTTGATTGGACCAACCTACAAAAACTGATTAGAACTAAAAAAATAGAGGTTAGAACAACTAGTTAGCAACCTAAAGCAATCAAAATGAAAAAGCACATGTCAAATTTGAACTAATTTAAAGCTTTTAATTGAATCCAGTGGCATATTTTTCATAGGTAGTGTAGTTTGAGAAACTCAATGACACTATATGGCACCACTAAATCTACATGTGGCGCTCTACAACAAAACAAAGAGCATGATTGTGTCAAACTTTTACCTAGCGGTGCAGTTTGGATTTTAAAAAAGTTAGTGACCTCGAATTGATCCAGCGACAGAGTTAGAACTTTTGAATTATGGGCAGGAAATACAAAGTGGCATGGTTTGAAGTTTGAAGTGGTGTTGTATAGAAATGATGGACTGTTAGCAGTTTTATATGGTGACGCTAGACTAATAGTGGTGCAATTCCCTATAGACACACAAAAATAGAGGATGGGACATGGATTAAGATTATATTTAATTAGAATTTGATTAAATTAAGAGAAGGCTAGGTGATTTGAAAATTTTGACTTAGATTTTAGGATTTAAATAAATCAAAGTTGAGAGGAAAATGATTTAGACTTAGTTAAATAAATATTTTGATTTATTTAACTAAAGGGGATGATGTTAGATTAAATCAAATAAGACTTAATTTATTTAATTTAATAAGATGACTTTAGAGATTTAATTAAATCAAATGAATTATTTAATTAAATAGAGATATAGGGTTAATTAAATCATATTGATTAATTTAATTAACAAAAGAGAAATACTTAATTAGATAAATGATTTGTTTAATTAAGAGAGGAAAATTGATGAATTTAATCAAATAAGGTTATTCAATTAAATGGTTAGACTGAGGGATGATTTAGGATGAAATGGTGTTAGTAAAATTAGGATCAGGTGTGTAGCATCAATCAATACATTTTATGTGTCTACAATTATTAATATTGATATGAAGGATGTTGATAGGACATGATACAAGTCTAGTTTTTATGTTGTGTCCAAAATGTGATAGTCATGAACCCTAAGTAAACCAAGTTTGAAGTGTAGGATGGTAATGTTTGATTATAAATGTACGAGTCTAATGATGATAGTGTTTTATGACAACTATTTAAGGTATTATGCCAATGTTTTGAAACCAAGTTTTTTGATAAATTTTGAGATGTTGCAGAAAGAAGGACAATAGCAGCTATTTCCTATGATAGTAGTGGTTTTGTTTAAGGAACAACTATGGTATTCCTAACAAGAGAGGTTATGTTTTGATAGTGATTTAGTGAAAATAGAGATTATAGTAGTGGTCAGATTTTAAGATGACTATAGTAAAATTCTAAAACAAGAGTAGTAGAATGTACAATAGCAACTCTATTTTGATATTTTCTAATAAGTTCGCAAATTTGGATGTTTGAAAGTTGATGTTTTAGGAGATTTGTTTGATAGCAAGTGATGCATACAATAGACTTAAATTATTGCAATAATTGACTCAATGGTAAATGGGGATATTTTTTGGTCCTTCTTCCATTAAGATCCACTGGTATAGCTCAAAGAATATTAGTAAAATTACACCCTAAGGAATAAAGGTACATTCTTTTCCATAGGCTTACCTCACTCTTGAAATAGTGTTGAATTTGAATCTATAGAGGGGTCAAATGAGACATATCAAGGAAATGTACCATCTTGATACTCCTAAATTTGTAAAATAGAATAAAATTTTAAGTTTTATGCCTCAACTATAAATCTGAAATGGTAACTTCTGGGAATGGTGTTATTCCCATGCACTACTTTGAACAAAATTTCAAAAAGACTTGGATTGGTTTCTAGATGCAATGTGTGTAATGAAAACTATGAACACCAGAGGTATGCATCAAATAAGTGACACTTAAGTCTCTAGCCTAGCCTATACAACTCATTATGTTCACATGAGGACTACGACACGTTATGTAATTCATGCCCCAGATTCACACTACTTGCTTTTTCTTTCATACGCTTTATATAACCCACTAATAAATGTGATTTTAGGGTTGCCTTGATTTCTCCATTACAATATGTGTCTCAAGATAGGCCCTTATCTAAAAAGGGAAGGCTTAGATGTTCTTGGTATTTCTTGTCACCTAGAATCTCCGAAAGATGCAAGGGGAGAGGATACACACACAAGAATGCCCTTGATGACCAACAAAAATGAAAATATCCCAAAGTGTTTCTCATCACCCATAATCATCAAAAGATGCAAGGGGAGACGATACGTACTTGGCTTGCCAACCATGGAAGACACAGTAAAAAATTTATCGTAATTAGATTTTAAGCCCAAATGAAGTGTTATAGATAGAAATTCATGTTTTCAAGCACCAAATTTAAATGTTATAGATATCAAACACACACAAAATTATTGGAAATAAAATGATCCTTGAAGAAGGTGCTGCAATAAAATTTTTAGTAGTTTGAGCTTTTAATGTCTTTGACCATTCATCCAAATGAGTGTTTGAAAACACTTTTCATATTTTTTATGTTGCAAATGGTAGATGAAATTATGAAAACTAGATGATTTTAGGGTTAGACACTTGATTAGGCATCAAAACCCTAAAACCTAGACCTAATTGTAATGTGAGTTAACTTTAGGTGCACCAAGGGAGAATTTAACTATACAAAAATTGAAAAACACCTACACCATTGCAAAGAGCATGAAATTCTACCCTGTTTCAAAAATAACTCACTGAGAAATCCTTTCATATGACCAAGATATGAGTGTTTGAAGATAGGGTATAAAAATTCCTAATTTCTAGATAGTAGTGAATCTTTTCTTAACAATAGTGAGCCAACATTAGGATGACCATGGCATGTTTTAACAATAGCGACCTTCCTTCTAAGATGATAGTGGCTATGTAACCTACCAGATTAAAAACACTCTGTCAAAAAGTATAATCACAACTAGATTATTAATAGTGGCCTATAAATAGGATGAATGCAATTGGATTCATGTAATAATGACACAAAAATGAGATGACCGTGCCCAAATTCAAAAATGACAAAAAAACCAGTTGACAACAACCTCTGTAATAGATAATCACATCCATAAACCTATAACTTGATGAAAAAAATGATTAAATTGTTAGATCTAGGACATAGGTCCCACCGAGCATTCCAAAATGTTTAATAGGGATTTAATGGATTAGGATTAGTGTAATGAAATCAACAATTGAAATAATAAGAAAAGGATAAAACCCAACCTACTCATGAAATGTAATTGCCGTAGCCATGAATTCAACAAACAAAGTTAGCACAATCAAATGGAAACATAAATGAATTCAAACTACACAATCTTACCATCCCATGTCAAAGCCTATTCATATTAATGTTGATATGTCATATTTCTCTTCAACAAGAAGCCTCCATGATTTTGCAAAAGCTAGATAACAATGATGATGATCTAAAAATGCAAGGGTGTTTGCTGAATTTGATCAAGAATCATACTGAGATGACCTTTCTACAAATTCTCTAGATGAATTATGAGAGGGATGAAGGTTATTTTATATATTTTATTATCTTAGATGAATGATCTAGATGGAAAGATCAAAGATCAAGATCAACAATCAATGTCCATTGAGAGGAAATAGGTTGATTAGTTAATTGACCTAATTAATCCAATCAAGGGAATTGATTGAATAATTAGTGGGATTGGAATAATCAGTGGAATTGGAATAATAAATGGAAAGGGATTGATCAATTATCAAATTAGATTGAGCAATTAGTGGATGTGATTTGATCAATCAAAATGTGTGAGGATAATTAATTAATTATTTAATCTTAGGAGGAACATGCAAGATGAAATTGATTTAATAAGTAAAAGATTAGTTATTAATAGACTATGTTGAATGAATTTTGGGAAATTAAATAATTAATTTAATTATTTAATTTGGAAGAGGGAAAGTAGATTAATTAAATAATTAATTTTTATTTAATTAATTAGGAGGAATAATGAAGGTCTTCCATGAGTCAATGAGAGATGTTGTAGCCAAATTTGATAAGTTATATAACAAATTTTTTGCAAACATGAGACCTAGCATAGAACTACTAAAAGTAAGTTGCATAAACACTCTTCCATAAGATGTGAGTCTTATTATCAAAAGGGAAGGTGTTGCTGATGTAGTTGCTGCCCAAGCCAGGGCCATATCAATAGAGGATGACTTTATTATCTCTAGGATATGGAAGAAATAATTACAAACTAGGATACCATCACTAGTGAATTCTAAAAACCGAGTCATTCAGAGAATGTCCAATGATATAATCACTCTTAAGAGATAGATGCCTAAGGGTCCTTTGTAGACACCCTATCAAGATATGTCAAGGAATTATCAAGTAGTTCCTAACAAAACTCCATTATTGGGTACTCTAAGTCAGAGGTTGGAAATTGAAGGTCCTCCACCTTTGAGTAAAGGAAATCACTATAATTTTCATCTAACTTCAGACCATGATGGAGCTACCTGTCTAGAGATGATTAGGTATATGCAAATTCTTTTGACCAATGAACATATTGTGGAACCATATGTGGAGAAACCTAGTTCATCAAATGATGTTGGCATGACTTTCTTTGATTTTTTATCAAAAATAGATTAGAGAAGATGTATATGTTAGATTTGATGATCCTAATTGCATTGTTTTCACTAGAGCACAACAAGAAAAATATGATCAAAGTGGTTCATCTTCAGCCCCAAAGTACATTTTGACCAAGCAGGAAAAGAAAGAGAAAATGATTCCTAAGAGTGTGCCATAAGAGGTACCATCTTCTTCATCCTCTGATAATATTCCTTCTGGTTCATTTGATATAGCCGATTCTTCTAAGAATATTAAAATCCAAATTTCACAGGCTAAATATTTGATATTCAATCCCTCAAAATTGGATAGGTTGGTTAGATATGTTAAACAAGAACCCTCACTGCCCCAATGTAATGCTCAAACCTCTGGTGAAAATGAAGTCTTCCTTGAGAACCAGATCTTTTCTAATGATATTGATAGACCTTCAAATTCACAAAACCCATTCATGAAACCTAGACCTTTTTATATATCATTATACATTGTTGGTTTTAGGTTAAGTAATTGTGTCATTAATTTTGGAGCTTCTGAAAATGTGATGCCTACCTAGATAGCTAAGGCTTTAGGGTTGTCTTATACCTCCTCCCAAGGAAAATGTTATTCCATGGATGGGTCACCGGTTCCTATCATAGGCCAAATCAAAGATGCTCATGTAGCCTTGGTTTCTTTTCCGAAGAAGAGATTAAAACTAACCATATTGGTTGTTGACATTCCAACAAGTTATGACATGCTTTTGAGTAGAAGTTTTTGTAAAGATTTAGGTGGAGAAATAAAAATGGATTGCTCTCATGCTTTGATAACTCTAGATTGAAAGAAAATATGCTTGAATCCTAAACCTAAAGCCAAATTCATTGTCTTAAAGTCTAGTGATCCGAGAGTAGATATTTTGTTTGTTAAAATAGGACTAGGGACTTACATGTGTACTTCTGATCATAGAGAAGGTTCAAATCCTATCAACCTTGATTTAATTAATGAATTATGGACACTAGAATTTTAGGGAAGTTGTGCTAATATAGGTTCAGGTGCTGGTGTAGTTCTGATTTCTCCCGATGGTTATAAATTTCCTTTTTCTTTCAAATTGGAGTTTGCTAATACTAATAATATAGCTGAGTATGAATCTCTATTGCTTGGTCTAAGTGTAGCTAAAGAAAAAGGTATCAAATAGTTTAGGGTTGTAGGAGATGTAGAATTGGTGGTGAAATAGCTAAGGAAAATTTGCAATGTGAAAATAGGTTGGCTTAAGCACTATAGGAATAGAGTTTGGGATTGTATAGAATATTTTGATGCTTTTCTATAGAGTTTGTTCCAAGGGAGAAAAATACTAGGGCTGATTCTTTAGCAATCTTGGCATCATTACTCTTGCCTCATCCAAATTTCAAAGATGAGTCTTATAGAATTGAAATTGTATACAGACCTAGTGTCCCTGATAATGTTGATCATTGGCAATTGTTCAATAATGATCAACAAATTTTTGAATTTTTGGAGAAGGCTAAAGATTTTTCTCACATTTATTTTGAAGGTAGTGATGATAAAAGTGGCGATGTTTCAGAAGGTGATATCACTGCCCCTAATGGAAAAGAGAAAAAAATTATCCAGTTAAAGGGTAATAAAATTATGAAAGGATTAATTTCCCTAGAGCATTTATTCGGCAGGCATGACCAATATTTGAAATAGAAAAATAAAGTCTTAGTTGAAGCATTTGTTGAATATGACAAGGTGAAAATTGGTACAGATGATGATCCTAAGATCATCTATACTGGAAAGTGTTGTTGCTAGGAAGAGAGAGAGAGAGAGAGAGAGATTTCCTTGTTGAAACACTATAAGGATGTCTTTGCACGATGATATGTAGATTTAAAGAAGTTTAGAAATGGAGAATTTTAGCACAAGATTCTGTTGAAACCTGGTGCTACACCTTAATAGTAGAAATAACGGACTTATAATCCCAAAGTTGTAGAAGCAATTTTTAATGAGATTGATAAAATTCTTAAAGCAAAAACTATCTACCCCATCCATCATTCTACATGGGTAGCTAACATGGTCCCTATAAGGAAGAAGAATGGAGAAATAAGGATATGTGTTGACTTCAAGAATTTAAACCAGGCATCTCTGCAAGATAATTATCCACTACCTATGATAGGACATATTGTACAAATGGTTGTTGGATCTAAAATGATGTCTATGCTCAATGGTTTCTTGGGTTATAATTAGGTGGAAGTAGTTCTAGAAGGCCAGCACAAAACAACTTTCACCATGCCCTTTGGTGTTTTTGCTTATAACAAAATGCCATTCAGACTTATTAATGCTGGGGAAACTTTCCAAAGGACTATGGACTTATCTTTTGGGGATCTCAAGAATAAAATTATAAAGATTTATCTAGATGACCTAACAGTTTTTTCTAAAAAGAGAGCCAATCATCTACATGACTTGGAAGTTGTATTACAACGTTGTAGAAAGGAAGGTATCTCTTTAAACCCCAAGAATTCTATCTTTGCTATAACTAAGGGAAAACTTTAGAGCATATTGTTTTGAAAGATGGAATTAAAATAGATCTAGAAAGAGTGAAAGAAATCATGTAGTAGGGGTTACCTGCTAACAAAGATGGTATCAGGTCTTTCTTTGGTCAAGTGAAGTATTTGAGGAGGTTTGTTCCTGAGTTTGTTGAGTTAACTAAGCCTATTTTTGAAATGATGAAAGATCAACCAGTATTTAAATAGATCAATGAAGGAAAACAATCTTTTATAGATATTAAAGCAACAATTGTAAATGCTCCTACTTTGGTCCATCCTAATTTTTCTAAAGATTTCATTATATATAGTTATCCCTCTTAGCACACTTTGTTAGCTATTTTTTTGCAAAAGAATGAGAAAGGTATTGAAGCTCCTATCTCTTTTATGAGTACTCCTCTAAAGAAATATCAAATTAAATATTCATCACTTGAAAAATATGCATATGTTGTTGTGAAAGCACTCAAGAGCTTTAGGTTATATATTCTTCATTCTCATACTACTATTTTTGTTCCTAAAATGATCTGGAAATTAAGCCCACCAATTTGGTTAGGGGAAAGGGTCTGGCTAAAATTATTTTTGGAAGTAAATCTGATGAAGAAGGATATTTACCATTGGTGTTATTCATAAGCACAATAGATAGTTGGTTTTATGATATTTCTTACTTATTAACTTATGGTGACTTTCCATCACATTTGTCATTAAAAGAGAAGAGAGATCTAAGGATTAAAGAAAAAAAGTATGTACTTTGGGAAGGGAACCTGTATAAGAAAGGTGTGGATAGAAATTTTCTAAGATCTGTTGATAAAGAGCAATAGAAAATATTGTTGGAAGTATTTCATGGTGAAGCTTCCAGTGGACATTTTTTAGCTTCTGTGATAGCTTTTAAAATCTTGCATCATAGATTTTATTGGCCAGGTATGTTTAAGGATGCATATAATTGGGTGTCAAAATGAGAAAAATGTTTAAAAATCACCAGTAGACCACAACTTGTTGCTTTACCTTTGGGACTTGTTGTAATTGATGAACCCTTTCAACAATGGGGTCTGGATTTCATTGGGTCAATCAATCCTAACTCTAGCACAAGACACACACATACTAACTACTACAGACTATTTCATGAAGTGGGTGGAAGCTATCCCAATGAAGAGCACTACCACTGAGGTCATGTGTAATTTCCTGAAGGATAATATTTTGGTAAGGTTTAGAGTCCCTAAGAAGATTGTTGATAATAATGGTAGCTCATTTTCTTCTACTGATATCACTCTTTTTCTATTATGACTATGGTATTTTCCTCACTCATTCATTTGATTATTATCCACAAGGTAATGGGCAAGCTAAGTCAAGCAATAAAAATCTAATATCCATCATTAATAAACTTGTCAATGAAAATCAAAGAGGGTGGCATAAAAATTTATATGGTGCATTATGGGTTGATAGAATACATGCAAAAGAGTTATTGGAATGTCTCCTTTTCAATTAGTATATGGCATTGATAGCACTCTTCCCACACCATTGGATATTTCAGCACTTGATTTACAGAATGTTATTGAGGATGGAAAATTTTAAGATGTCGTAGAAAAATGGATCATGTATTTGAACAAGCTAACAAAGGAGAGAGAGATTGTGGTAGATAAGATCACTAAACATCAAAAAATGGTAAAAAAGGTTTTTGACAGAAGAGCTAGACAAAGAGATTTTGTTGTTGGTGATTCAATTCTTCTTTGGGATAGAAGAAGAGAGCCAAAAGGAGCACATAAAAAAATTGATTCTCTATGGAGAGGACCTTTCCTGATCAAGGATCTCATTGGTGATCATGCTTTCTGATTGGCTTATCATGATGGTACTGTTTTGCCTCTTACCTACAATAGGAAAAATTTGGAATTACTTGATTAATCATTTGTTGGGTTTTTCCCTATACATAGTTTTTTTTCTTTGTTTTGTTTGTTGATTTAGTTTTGGCTTGTTTGGTTTTTGACCTCGTTGCCCAATGAATAAGGCGTTATATCAGGTTTCTGGATTCCCTGTGTCCTATAAGTCCTAGTCCCCATCCAATGTTACTCATAAATATACTATGTATCATGTGTTTCAATTATGTCCCCTTTTCTGTGCTTCTTGCTTAAGTTAAAGGACTTCATATTCATTTTATTCCTTTGTCATACTTTTCCCTAAGTTTCTAAACCCTTGTCGCATGTTCTTCAAGTTTCAAAACTTAGTTCTTTGGTGCTCCTTGTTGTTTTTTCCTTGTCATCAAGTTTGTGTTTTTCTTAACTTTCTAATAGCCTAACATGTTATCCTTTCTAGCATCAAGTGTATGGTCGGTGAGTTAGAGGTTCTCAAAACTTCATAACTCCCAACCTTTTGTTATTAAGTTCTAGTTTTTCATGACAAAGAGGTTTGTTGTTCATTCTGTAAGTTTCGAGGCACCATTTTTGCATTTAATAAGTGTACAATATAGTCTGGATATGTCTTATCAAAGACTTTTACAAGGCACACAAACCTTAGTATTTTCAATACTACAAAATAAAATAAAGTGTCATATTAATGCAACACCAAATGCATGTCTTGTAATTTTACTTAGCTTAAGGTGGTGAGAACTTATTTGTTAAAAATTTAGTTGTACTTCGACCTACTGCTAGTATTTATTTAGGAATTCAAGTGTTTCTTCAGGTGTTGTGAGCTCATGCAATCTGAAATTGAAAATAGCTGGCTTGGTGTGAGAGATATAGAGCTGGGGATTTTTAAATTGAAAGAATTTTGGATGCATTTGGAAAGTAAAGAAAAGTATGTTGTAGATGCGAAGGTGCTCAAAAGTGGATTAGCTCACATTGGGGGTTTTCCAAAATTTTTGCTAAGCATAGACCTAATTGCTGCATGTGCAAGAAGGTACATTCTAGAAACTCAAGAAATCAAGGTTATGGATGAGACTATTGTTGCTAAGATTTCCCCTAACGTTATTTCCCAGGCATTGAGAATTCCAAAAAAGGAACCTATAAAGGAGATGTTTGTTGTAGTAGCTAATGAATTTTTCAAAGTTAATGAACCCTGGTGTAAAAATTCTATGGCAAAAAGATGGTTAAAGTGAGAGAAAAGAGGTAAGTCACAATTACCCAATAAAGTTAAAAGGGTGCATTTTAAAGTGGAAATTGCTGATACCATTGCTTTGTGACATCACATTGTCAGGAATGTACAAATTGAACTATTTGAAGACTATATGTGTTAGTTTATTTTGGTTATCTATGATGATGATGTATTTATCAATTGGGCTAAGATAATTCTCTTTCATCTACATGAAAAATTAGTCAATTTTCAAAAGAATGCCACTTTCCATCTATGTTCTTGCTTGATATATATCATTGCTAGTCAGAGATCTTTCTGGTTAGGGTTAAAACCACAAGTATTTCCAACCTCTCGCATGCCCATATATAAATGTTATACACAACTTACCAAGAAATTTTGAATGGGAGAATATTTCCTTGTTAATGATGCATTTTTTATGGAAGCTATGACGAAACTAGATGGAAACCCTAAAATCCATTTTTCCCTTGAGTCAAAATATTTAGTGTTGAAGTTTGGAAGTTTTTATATTCAGTTTGACATATTTTCTTATTTGAGGGTAGGAGGTTATGAAAAATCCCCATTAAATTTTTCCCAAATACCCTGAAGATTTATTGGAGTTTATGGAGGTTTGTACAAAAATGGCCATAGTGAATATAAAATACATGAATATGAGAAAACGAGGATATTCTTTCCCGTTAGGAATATAATCTTTAGTATTTTTTTATGAGAACCAATTTTGGCAGCAAGGTCTTCGTAAGAAAAAACCTATACATTGCAAGCTCATATCGGCATCAACCTTCTATTGAGGATTTATGGGAGGATTGTATTAATGAAAATGAGGTGTTTAGAAGAGATCATATGAGGTTAACCCTCGAGCAAGTACAATATTTTCTTCTTTCTTTCCAAATTATTGAGAATGTGACTAAATATTCAGTGGTCCTTGATCCCGAATATGAAAAATTTCCTAACAAATCTCATCCTAAGGTTGACTATGGTAAAAGTGAAGTTTTGTATATGAGTGTGCAGGCTATGCTAGTATTCAAAAGAACTCAAGATTGGTTAGAGGGGAAATGGCAGAAGGTTGTTGGTCTCATTCATGAACCAAAATCATCTCAAAAAAGTGAACAGGTATCTAGTAAGGTAGTTGTAGGAAATACATAATCAAAAAGAATGGCTACCAGGTCTTCTAGTGTGAATTCACAATCTGGGGGTGATGATGGAAAACCTGATGAATCATTCAAGTTGAAGTTAGTATGTGAACAATATATCCCATCTACCCCTACTCCTAAAAAGAAGATTGGTCAAACAAAACCTGCAAGTAAAGATTCAGATATCATTTTCTAGAAAATTGTTGAAGATAATACTTTCCCGCCTTTATCTAAAGAACCTTCTCCTCCTATAGAAAATATATCAATTATTCCTAGTGAATCTAGGGAGGTTGTTAAAGGTAATAAAGGTTCTATTTTGATAGAGAATTCTCCAGTATGGCTGAGGAAGGTAGTAGATAAGAAGAGAAAATACACTCCCACAACATCTGCTGGAGTAGACACACTGGAAAAATTGTTCCAAACTTCCTCAAGACCAAAGAAAACTCAAAAAATGTCAAGAATACTAGATGATCCTATCACTGGTAACCAAATACTAGAGATTGTGGAGCCTTTAAAGGATTTGGATGATGAAATAACCATGGATGATTATAAGATCATACATGTTGACATGGGACCCTAGACACTTGAGGGCAATGTATACCATGCCAGTTATTCAGTCAATGCTTTAGCCAAGTATGTAAAAGAAGAAAGGAAGGAAAGGGTAAAATTGCAATCTCAAGTTCTAGATTTTAAAAACTAGATCTCTTATATAGTTTCCCCTTTTTTATCTACTAGAGCCTCAAGTTTTCAAGAAAGAGTCATTGATGAGTCTACAATGTAGTTGATCAAAAAGAACCTAAACTACTCCAAGGATGCCAATGAATGGATTGATGAAATTTCTCAGGAAACTATGCTTTTTATTGCTAAATTTGTGATTCCTAAACTTATATTGTTGATAAGTGAAAGGAATTGATAGCAAAGCTACAATAGCATAGGAAATATCTAACCAATCTTTACATGCTTTCAAAAGAAATGAAAGAATTAATTTCTATGGATCGATTGAAGTCAATTAATGAAAAAATTGTGAGTGATCCAAAGAAGTTAGATTCTTCATGTCCTGACTCACTCGAATAGAAATTAAACATATATGATAAGTTGGTAAAATAAATTACTGAATCACTGGAAAAGTATATAGATATGTTAGTAGAAATCAAAGGGAATTTTCATGATCTACAAGTGAAGATAACTAATGAGTTTGATGAGAAGATTCTTGACTAAAAGAAAATTTGCTCGAAATTCAAAGACGTATTCAATAGGGAAATAGCAGATCCTACTACAATGACTAAAGAATCTTTCTCTAAGCTTGGGAGGCTAGATCTCTATCTTAAATGAAGCTGATAGAAGGTTTGACATTTTGAATAAATTTGAGGTTACCCTTAGAAAATGGAGAACTAGAGTTTAGATCACACTAACACCAGGAAGCAAAGAAATTTTTGCAATCATTACCAGGTATAGGGAATTCAAATAAAAAATGAAGGCGTAGAATAATTTGTTGCAATAAGAAGTGGTTGAGGAACTAGAAGCTAAAGAGATTGAAGTGGGAGGGACTGATGCATAGTTTATTTTTAGTATTAAAATACTTTCTTTTAATCTAGCTCTTTCAAGTTAAAGACTTTTTCTTTTTTTTTGGTACGGTTACTTTCAAGAAACTATTACCAAAGACATTTGTTATGTTTAAATATTGGTTTGACTGATGTGATTTGGATCTTTTGGGAAAACTTTGATTTACTCATTAGAGAAAACTCTGTTATTTTGGATATTATCTATTATTCTGATATAGAAGGGATTGGTGAAGTTTATGCATGTGTAATCTTTGAACTATGGTGTATGGATTCATTCTATTTATACTAAATATTTTCCAATGTGTTATCTATTATTGGGATGATAGATGATATATTTTGCTATATTGTTGTGGTGTTATTATCTATGAATAAGGATTCTGCGGTGATATTTGTTTTGTCTTTACCTTTTTCTTAAGTAGTTTCAATTCTTATTATATGAAGTTGATAGATACCTTGAAAGCTTTCTGGTTAAAATCCCCTTCCTTTATTTTCTTTCTAGTTAAAAGCAACATTAGTTAAAAATCATTCATTGAATATCAGATAAAGGTAGCTGCAACCTTTTAAAACAAGTAGAGAATCGGTTTGGAGATTGAATTATTATGGACTCAACTATAGTTACATTTATCACCTTTGTGGGCATAAGAATATAGAGTTAGGTGATAAATATCTTAACTAACACAATCCACATAGGTGGTCCCACAATGAGATTGTGGACTAGGTGCATGT